>JAQISU010000091.1:1992500-2402500 GCA_029339505.1 Unio delphinus | reverse complement strand
TGTGCTGAAAAATGGTGTTAAACCCTAAAACAAACAAACATATAAAATGATCTTTAGCATAATGGGGGCATGTGCTGTCACAGCACACTGCACCAGCCCAGCTCTAAATTTTTTGTGTTGCATTATAAATGACATCATGTATGGCAAAGCAACCATAGTAGACAAAGAGGGGCCCAACAAAGGACTTGAGAAGAATGCACCATGTGTTACTATAACTATACTTAATCAATTAAATTATAAAATATTAATCTGATGTATGCTTTTGCCCATGTGACGAGTCTATCTCAGCTATTTAACACGAAAGTGGAATGTCGCTATTATTGGTGTTTTCATGTTTCCTCAGCCCCAGTTAGTACGTTGTGTATAAACTAAGGTATTATTACAAGCCATGGTTTGATGCCTAACATTGCCACAGGCTAGAGTTGATCTCTTACACAAGGTTACCATAACCAGAGAGAAGATGTATCTTAAATCAGCACAGGTGTTAGATCGCACAACGTCCCACCTATGCATTGCAGCTTAGCCCTAAGACCGGAGGAACCAGCCAGGGGGAACGGGGCAATGTTCTAAATCCAACCACATAGACAGACAGCAAGAAGGACATGGTCCGAAAAGTTTAATTGGATTGAGTCACGGCAACACCCAATCGTTAGATCCAAAGAATAGGGTCAATTATGCCTAGACAAACTGCTGAGCAATATAGGGTTACTCTGGGGGATGCCACTCATAATTTGGCAGCAAAACTTAGGAGATTCTAAGGAAAGACAAAGCCTTGTAACGGTCACTAAGTTATTTGCCTGAATTTTGCAGAATATTACAGCATTGTAATTATAATTATGTTTAGTATGTACACTTAATTATTAGGATTTTTAAGTACATAGAATTACCTTAAATTTACATGCATATTTAAGAAATGAGCTTGAGTATTATGTAGAGATATGCAGATTGTTAGATTGTGGTCAGAATTAAATTTTGTATTTCACTAATGGGTTACTTCGTATTTATTCATGTAATATGTTAGAATTTACACATGCTTGAATTGTGAATTTTGAAAATGGTTGAAGTGTGCAAGATTAGTTGATATGGATGTATGGATATATCAGAGCATGGATATTTGAATATTTGTGTACTTTGTACGAGTTGTTTGGTATAATGGGATCAGGAATATGTACTGATGTGATGCAATTTATTGATGTAAGTATGAGAAGTAATTGATAACATGCTATTTATGACATTGTTTTACCATACAAGAACATATGAATATTTCAATGTGAATGAATGCGTGACCAAAGAAATTGAATAGCTGTTATCTAATTATAGGCTGGATGTTACAGTGTGAGATGAGATGGCTAAGGAAATAGTGTACTCATTGCATTTTCACAGGAAGCTTTTTAGGGACAGAACTATCGGTTGAGTTGAGTCCTGAGTCTCTTGAGGAGAGAATTGGAAATGAGACTTGCAGAGCAGTCAGAGTCGACAGAGTATAGTTGGAGGAGGAGGAAAAGTAGTCTGGAGAAAAGAGTTGAGGA
This sequence comes from Unio delphinus, assembly GCA_029339505.1. Taxonomy (NCBI): domain Eukaryota; kingdom Metazoa; phylum Mollusca; class Bivalvia; order Unionida; family Unionidae; genus Unio; species Unio delphinus. The sequence goes on along the minus strand of JAQISU010000091.1, from coordinate 2,400,971 downwards.
GGAGGGGGAGACGGAAGAAGAGTTGAATAGGAGAAAGTGAAGAAGTAGGAGTATAGAGAAGTCAAAAGAAGGAATTTCGAGAAAGTAAGGAGGAAGAGCTGGAGTTGGAGGAATAAGAGAGAAGAATACACAGACAGGTAGAATACAAGGAAAGGTTGGAGGAATAAGAGAGAAGAATACACAGACAGGTAGAATACAAGGAAAGGTTGGAGGAATAAGAGAGAAGAATACACAGACAGGTAGAATACAAGGAAAGGTTGGAGGAATAAGAGAGAAGAATACACAGGTAGAATACAAGGAAAGGTGGAAATGTAGCATGCACTACTAATCAAGTGATGCAATAGGCTATCATAAGGTCAAGAGGATGGAGAGTACTTGGGAAATTTGAAGCATTTAACTAATGAATTGTTATCAAATTGTTGTTCACTGAATTTCACTTTTTTTGTATACCAATCATTTAATCATCAGCATTGCTGACTGGGGACTCTGAGCTTTGCATCTATTTTTCACTAATTTAACTTCCAACCAAAATTGAGCCTGGGTGAGACTTCTGTATTAATTTAAATAAAACACTGGGAGCACCCCACTCCACCCATAACACACCTACCACAGTGGTGGCATAACAACCAGTCACACACAGTTGCCGTACAGCTATTACTGCATCACTCTGCCCCTTAAGAAAATCATTTTATTTTTGTCTGACCTGCTATGGAGATCTTTTGGCCTATTAGGAATATTAAAATTTTGCAGAAAGTAGACTGTAACCTAAATATAAATTAAAATATTTTTTTTACTAAAAGTAGGAAGTTTTTGAACAGTGTGACAAACCAAACTGGTGTTACAATATAACCTGTCTTGAAAGACCACCTCTTTTGCCAAAAAAGTATGATCTCTCGAGATAGGTAGTCTCTCATAACAGGTCACAAAGCTATTTAATCAATACATTTGTGGACTGAGAATGTGGTCTCTCAAGACAGGTGGTCTCATAGCAGTGGTCTTTCATGACAGGTGGTCTCACATAGCAGTGGTCTTTCAAGACAGGTTTTACTGTATTCAGCAGATATTTTGGGAGACATCTGATTGCACTAATAAATCCCAGCAATTTCCTGAAAATATCACACAAGTTGACCTAAGCTGAATAGCTAAATTGTTTCCAAGTCAGTACTCAACCATGGGCATTTGCAGAAATTGTTGTGGATATATTTATATATATATACATGTACTGCACATTTTCCCTCAAACATACAGGGGGTGGGGGTGCAGGCAAATGAAGATGCCCATGTGCTTAACATCAGTGTGAGAACAGTGTAGTTGAACAGACAAGTAATGCACAGCTGATACAAGTAGTATATATAAATCATATAACAATCAAGGAACATTTATTCAATACTTAGTGTGTAATTGTTCCCCAGTTGTCTTGGAGCTAAATGTTTAAATAATCAAGAACAATTAGGATTTTACTTTTCACAGTGACAATTCCACTGGACTACATTTTTCATTCTAAGTAGTCCTTTTAGCTACAATGAAATTTATGTTCAGTTCTAAGGTACCAATTTTAGCCATTTTCCTGTAAATTTAAATTAATGGATATTTCCTTTCTCTCAAAGTGACAGCAGTAATGAATCATGATAGCATTTGGAAGCATTAAAAGTAGTATAGACTATGGATGTTCAAAGATTTTTTTAAAACACATAACCAACAAATATTTAGGTTGGAAAAAAGCCAAGATATATAATTCAAGATAAAAGAAAGGCTTTCAAAGTATAAAGCTTTAAAAAAAAAAATTGATCACAAATTTAAATAATATGCAGAGAGAGAGAGAGATAGGTGTCCTGAATTGCACAATATTCTGCACCAAATACACTGAAACAAGTAAACACATTTTAATATTTGCAAAAACATCTGGTAAAATAAATTATTTATTCAATGGATCACTGAATACCTGCGCTTCACCATGCATTTACAAATTCAATTTAATTTCAACAGAGTTTAAGTTTAATCATTTTAGCTGACAACCCCTCTTAAAAACTGGAAGCTACCATTATTGACTTTAAATAAAGCTAAATGAAAATTAGCTGAAGCTTTGCTGCTATTCAGAGACAAGTGCTTTGGAATAGAATTGAAGGTGATTAAAACTATGATAAGGTGTAGAAATATATGAACTTTATTGGACCTCAAAGTCTAGACAAACACAAAGTCTAAGCCATGCTTCTTAACACATTAACCCCTGGAGGTTTTTGCTGTTTTCGCATGAAATGCGAGTAGGAAACACATTTTGGGGACTATTTCTGAATACATCCTAATACATGTACATCGATTTCCAAGCGATTTTCCATGAGCAGAAGGTAAAAAGTTGGGAGTGTTTTTTTTAAATATTTTTTCTTTAGCTTAACGGACCCATAATTTTCAAATGGAGAAGACTCTTTATTCACTATGTCCACCGTATCCTACTTTTTGCACAGGTTCATCTGTCTGTGTACACTTCAGACCAGTCTGCCTTAGATTTGAGGCCATAAAGTCTAAAATCTGGGCACAAAATTGGATACCGACCATGCATGAATTTTGGGTGGTAAAAAAACGGGTCCAAAAAATTAGTTTTTTCCCTCTGTATTTTGTAGTGCAACTAAAATGTCCAAATTATTTTGTATCTTTGTAGAGCTAAATCTGTCTAACTTTCTATAATAGTGTATCATGCATGACTTTGACGCTACAAACCTTGGAAGTAGGCTATACTACCTCATGTCCCGTAAACTTGGCACTAGGGGTTAATGTGTTAATATCGAGATCTGCAGCCTGCACTGACCAATTTCTTTTCAAATGTGTTTTTCATTGAAATCTGGATTTTTTATTTTCCTTCAACAATTTTTCAGATATATCACTATGATGTCTGCAGTGTGGCAGTTTATAGTGATGTCTAAGCACTGGGGCATCATGCTGCCTAATATCCCATAACATCCCACCCAGTTACATTATCCTGACACCAGGCCAACCAGTCCTAACACTAAGCTTTAAATGCTGAGCACCTAGTGAGGCAGCTGTTAGTACCATTTAATAAATGTTTGGTATGACTCGGCCAGGGTTCGAAACCACGACCTCTTGCATCCGAGGCAGACATTCTAACCATTCTAACGATCCCCGGCCAAGTTATACCAAATACTTACACAAATGGTACTAACAGCTGTCTCACTTGGCGCTCAGCATTTAGAGGTTAGTGTAAGGACTGGTTTGCCTGGTGTCAGGATAATGTGACTGGGTGGGACATCATGCTTCGTGTCTGCAGCATGATCATTTTGCAGCCCCAGTGCTAGATATCACTATAAACTGCCTCACTGCAGACATCATAGCGATATGACTGAAAAATTGTTAAAACTACATTAAAAGTCCTAATCAAACAAACAAACAAACAAAAAGCAGATAATGAACTCGGATTAAAATAAATCTAAGTTTTTGTTTACAAATATGAGTACTGGTTTGCATCATTTGATATTTGTCTTTCTTTCTGTTAAAACAGATATACTGGAGACAATGTATATGTACAAAAGTCAAGTTGTGTTAGATACAAGTTTTCAATTGAGTTATCTTTCAAGAGTGACATCCTTAAGTTCATATGTGTCTGTAGAGACAAACCTGTATGGCAGCACAAAAGTGTCCTAAAATCTGTTCATATCTAAACAGGAAAGAAATATAGATATCAAAGTTATACTGATGGATGGAACAAATTACCATACGCTTCAATCATATGTTGAAAGCTACCAATATACATATTTATAAGTCGCGTCAAACTGTAAACAATAACAATCCTGATCTGCTATAGCATATTACACCAACTCATCAGGGTCTATGTTGTTTGTTCTACTGATTTCTATTAACAAATTGCACACACCCAGAATTGCTTGTTCATAGTGGGGTTTTGCAGTTGGTCTTATAAGTGATTTGATGCCTATAAAACAACATCTAATTTGTGGTATTAATTTGTTGTAATAATTCATTTAATTTATGACGAAGGAATTATTACTTGCTTAGTGTGTTCCATTATGACTGTTGAAATTACCATAAATACTATGGTATGCAAAATATCTATATCCACATTAAGTTTATAATGTCCTAGTAGATATGCCATGATAATCTTAAATAGAATGATTAAATAAAATTAAATTAAAATTAAATAGCTCCATATGACTACATAAAACGATTAAAAGTGCAGTGTATGACATTTGGCAAGCAAGATAACTATGCATCTGAAAAATGATAAACACGTAAATGAATGTGTATTTACTTTGTTTCTTTTGCAGACAACTTTACCTAATACCTAACAGTCTTGGTCTTAATAAAGGATCATTGCTAATAAGACATATCATGTTTAAAATAATCAAAATGCATAATTTCTGTAATACTATATATTTGTATTTAGATACTGATACATTTATCATCTCCAATGTTCTGTGCCAACTGGTTTGTGCTGACTGGCAATATCTATCTCATATATATATATATATATATATATATATATATATATATATATATATATATATATATATATATATATATATATTACACACTTTGAATAAGCTTTTGTAACATGCATTGAAATCATATCATGTGTATAAAAAAAAGCCAAACATTAATACATTATCAGAGATAGGAGCTGCTTGTCTTTTCATATGCCCTCATTTCTGTGTGCTCTGACAATATTTATTAAATAATGGTTAAAATATAATTCTATTGTTTATTTCTTGTAATTCATTGTTACCTAGTGGTTATAGTGTGAACTGCAGAAGCGGGAGGTCATGGGTTCTATCCCTGGCCAAGTCATACCACACAATTGGTACTAACAGCTGCCTCACTTGGCGCTCAGCATTAAGAGGTTAGTGTTAGGACTGGTCGGTCTGGTGTCAGGATAATGTGACTGGGATGGACGTGATGCTACATGTCTGCGGCATGATGTCCCAGTGCTAGACACCACTATAAACTGCTATACTGCAGACATCGTAGCGGTAAGACTGAAACATTGTTAAAGCTAATCACGCACACAAACTATTTGCAACAATGTTTATTGCCCATTAAAAGAACATTAGAACATAATAATAAAAAAAAAAGTTTTTAAAAAAGTTCAAACTTGATTCAACTTGTTTGGCAGCCAGACTTCCCATCCTAGAATGGAAGTGATAGGAGTGATAAAAGAAACTTTCAATATAAAAAAAAAAGTTTATTATAAAGACTAAAATAAATTGGGATGTGAGTTAAAAATATTTTAAGTGTTTGAACATGAATACAGAAAAATTTCTTTTTAAACGCATGACTTCTTGTTTGGCAAGCACAAAATTTGAAAGAAAAACAAGATTCATTAATACACATGGCATAAATGATAGCTGTTTAATCTCTCTCTCTCTCTCTCTCTCTCTCTCTCTCTCTCTCTCTCATGCACACACCACTACCACCACCACCAATTGTTTGGCTAATAAGCTGACATGAAAGGTATTTTGCTTGGTCAGACTTGACCTATAGTGCCTTTACTGTCTGAATGCACCAAGTTAAACAAGTGTGACAGTTGTCTCCTGCTCTAGTCTAAACTTATCTAAACAACATGTATATATTTTTGCCCAAGGCATTTTACCTTGGGGATTTTAGGCATATGATCATTTTCTTGAATTGTGTATCCATATGTAGAACTACAAAACATTATACTGTCTGACTCAACTAAATATGGTGTGCGAGTGATTTAGATTTTTAAAATAGCTTTAACAACCATAATGAGTGCTGTCTGGCAGTTTATAGTGATGTCTAGCAATCTGGCATCATGCCGGTGACAAATAGCATCATGTCCCAACCAGTCACATTATCTTGCCACACTGGCATTGGCCAACCTATCCTAACATATAACCTCTTAATGCTGAGTGCACCAAGCATTCTGCAGCTAGTACATGTACCATTTTTAACAGTCTTTGGTATGATACGGCTGAGGTTCAAGAAACCCATGAACTCCTGTATCCAACGTAGTTGCTTTAATCACATAAAGCCCCCAAAGCAGCTGTAGATGTTATCTAACAGTTCAATATTTCTGGAGCATTGTGTCTGTTGTTGTTGTTGTTGTAGGGTTTAACGCCATTTTTCAGTACACGATAGGCTATACATGGTGGCCAGTATTAATGGTGGAGGAAGAACGTGGGAACACCACTGGAAAAAAACACCGACCCACAAGAAGCTACTGGCAAGCTTTTTCACATACCCACGTTGGCCAGATCTGAGATTTGAACCCATACAGACAGAGGTGATATGGCAGTGATCCGTAACAGAGAGCACTTTAGACCACTCTGCCACTCGGGGCCCCCATTGTGTCTGTAGTGAAAAGACTATCACAAGTCACTCCATGAGCTTTCCGCCAAACAAGAACTGTTAAAATGCATCATTGTTTACCGTTGGAAGGCTAAAATACTCTCGGTTATGGATCACTGTCATCTCACCTCTGTCTACATTCGAACATGTGGGTTTGAATCTTCCTCCACCATTAATACTGGCCACCATGTATAGCCTATCTTGTGCTGAAAAATGGCATTAAACACTATAACAACAACAACTGTTGGAAGTCGCTTCAAACTATGTAGATGTGAAATTTATTTCAATATTTATTGCGACATAATTTCTGCAATGATTCAAATCAAAACTGTTGTAAGCTTTCAAAGGCATCAATACACATTCTTGGTATGCATTTGCCACTGTTGGAGGTGTCTCATTTAGTAAATTAAACTGTTAATGCTTATGCAAAACATGACATTATCTTATTTCATTAGTCAATTAAATCACTTTTGCTATTTTTGGGAATGCCATGCTCTTGCATTTACATCTAAAAAAAAAACCTGAACACTGAAAACTGAAAAAAGAGTATTTCATCGTTTAAACACCCAAAGAGAGGCAAATTCCGTTAGTGTCGGATTGTCAAGCACCAATGTGTGTAAAATTTATTTTTGGTTTTCTGTAGCATTCTTATGTTTCTTAACTGGTTAATTCTTCAAGTTTACTTCTAATTTTCTCTTACACTGAAAGCCCTGAGACAAAAGGTCACATTTGAACTGAACTGTTATGAGAGACATGCAGGACAAAAGGTCACCAGACAGAAAGTAACATTTGAATTTAACTTTTATGAGAGACATGCAGGACGAAAAGGTCACCAGACATGAATGTCACATTTGAATTTAACTGTTCTGAGAGACATGCAGGACAAAAAGGTCACCAGACATGAAGTCAGACTATGAATTTAACTGTTCTGAGAGACATGCAGGATGAAAGGTCACCAGACATGAAGTCAGACTATGAATTTAACTGTTCTGAGAGACATGCAGGATGAAAGGTCACCAGACATGAAGTCAGACTATGAATTTTGCATTGTTGGAGGCTTCAATATCACACAATTTACTTAAATGTCATTTCTTCATTGAGACAGTAATATAACAGGTAAAGTATAAGCCATTTGATTTTTAGCATTCATTACTGGTTTGTGGATAACCTTTAGCATTCATGACTGGTCTGTGGATGACCTTTAGCATTTATGACTGGTTTGTGGATGACCTTTAGCATTCATGACTGGTTTGTGGATGACCTTTAGCATTCATGACTGGTTTGTGGATGACCTTTAGCATTAATGACTTGTTTGTGGATGACCTTTAGCATTCATGACTTGTTTATGGATGACCTTTAGCATTCATGACTGGTTTGTGGATGAAAACATTCATGACTCAGACTTATTCAAGTGATCACTCTGAGTCAAAAAGATCCAATCTATATCCAATTTAACTGATAACTGTACAAAACCCATTGATAACTGTACAAAACCCATTGATAATGGTACAAAACCCATTGATAATGGTACAAAACCCATTGATAATGGTACAAAACCAGGCTACATTTTCTATTTAAAAAATAGTAAATGAGAAATATTAAAAGCAAAAAAAAAATAGAATATAGACTGAATTAATCATTTATGTTCTTAAACAGCATTCAAGTTTAGGCGAGGTAATTCCTCTGCTTCCATTTCTTGGTCAGGGCCATCTGGTAATGTGACTGTCATGTTCTTAATTGATGCACTGAATTCTGCTTGGGAGTTCCACTTGTAAGCTTGATTACCTTGATAACTTTCAACAGAAGATATTTTGATACTGGGCTAAGAGTGCACTCACAACCATCTGATAGCAAATGTTTGCTCATGTAAGATATTCTATGCATGTTTATATACAAGACTTTAGAAAATGGTCTTGGTTATCAATTTGAATAAAACAACTCATTGGAGCTTTATCTGGACAAGACAATGAAAACATTGTGCACCATATCAAAGTTGCAATGTTGAAAATCCAGACAACAAAGCATTGTACATCAAAATCAAAGTTACAACATTGAAAATTCAGACAACTGGGAGACTGCTGAAAATCAAAGCTAGTCGTGTACAAATAGTTCTGTAAAATAGAACTAATGCTAATGAAGAAACCATTTTTCTTTTTTCCAGTCAATGACCTGGACCTATAAGACCCCAAAATCAATAACACCAGTTCCAAGCCATTCACAAACTCTGATAACTGTAAATAATCGAGTAATCATTATTGTGTAGAAACCTTCCTTTTTTAGAATGATATTGACCTTTGATCTGTGATTCCAAAACTTCAAAGGGTAATCCCTAAGTTACCCAAAGTGCAAGCTACAACAAAGTTTGATTACTGTTAATGGTGGAGAACTCAGTTGCGCTGTTGCCATTTTCTAATATCAGTCACAATGCCATTGACCTTTGACTTTTATTGGACCCTAAAATTGCAAGCCACCACAAAGTTTGGTAACTGTAGATGGTGGAGAAAAGTTCTTCTGTCACAGTGACCTTTACCTATGACCTTGTGTACCTGAAATAAATTGTGTTTTTCCTTATCACAAGTGCAAAGCCAACTACAAAGTTTGCTAAGTAAGAGATTGTGGACAACAAAAGTTATTGGGCAGAAATCCATTTGGTAACCAATGGACAACATTATATCATATTCTCCACCTAACAGAAGGTGTATACCACATTTTTATCAAACTTTTTATTATTATCTGAATCATTTTTGGCAAGTGGAATGCTTGATCCCAGTGGCCATATTATAAATCAATCTCTTTGCTCAGCATCGCCATCTGTGACTACTTTGACTGATGTGAGGATAAATACTGTAAATGGATAATGCCTCCATGATGTGATCATAGCTGTACTGATTCTGAATCAATTATTGTGCACACATGTAAGAGATGATTACGAGCATGAATACCTGCCTATTCCTTTTTCATTAATTCAGATATATATAATCAGAATGTACCTACTTATTTAACAAAATTCTTCCCACTCCAGTTGGCAAAATCATTACAGTACATCGCACAATATGATAACACCATGTTGGATTAATCTATTTTACGAAAATGTGCGTGCTCTCCTGTGACATGTAATATTATGATCACTGACACCATATAATATTGATATTTCCACTGTTGCAAATTATGGTTAATTAAGCACGAGGTTTTGGCATCAGATTGTGACTAAATCAAATACTGGATAGTGTCAAACTGAAAAAGAAAATGTTTTTCAAACTATTTCAGTGCCAGGTATTTTTAAAAACAAAATCTCTCACATCCCCACTCCTAAAAATTAAAAGGTCCATCACTAACCATCATTTGAATGTGGCCATTGATTTTAGGATGGTGACTTAATTGGGAAATAATTTAGTCTTTGGTGTACACTATACCTAACATTTCACGGGGAGGGGGCTACTGGACCACCATTAGTTGCACAGTACAGTGTTCCCTCACTATGTGTCTCTCAGTATTTAGTTGCACAGTACAGTGTTCCTTAAACTGTTTCTCATTACAGACAAACCTTTCTTAACAGAAGCCACCCATGGGAAAAATATAAAGTGACCTTTCTAGACAGGTGACCTCTGAAGGCACTGGTTTTGCTGTCAATCTTGGTTTCTGACAAATTTATGTGCTATTATTATTATTATTATTATTATTATTATTATTATTATTATTATTATTAATTCACCTGTGTTATTATTTAGAAAATTGCACAGACCTAGATCAGTACATAATTAATTCACCTGTGTTATTAACAAACTGCACATACCCAGATCAGCCAATGCATTCTTATGTATTACTATTATTAAGGGTTAAAACGCACACCTGTGCTGCATATCAATATCATTCACAATATGCAGACTGTATTATGATACATCTTGAAACACATATGAACTCGATTCCATTTCTATCTCTGGAAGGTAGGTGGTACCCTTTCATGTATGTTAACATTCTGGTCCAATTTCCAGTATGCAGACTACAGACAGACATATAGTTATCATATATTTATATGCAATTCTCATTAATGAGAAGATAACAACAAGACTTTAAAGCTAATTACCTGTTGGTTGCAGCGAGTTTTATCCAGCATTATATGTAATTTAATGGTTGCCCCTTTATCTCCCTTTGTTTTGTATGAACATGAATGATTTGAAGGCATTATTACAAATGTCGTGTCTCAATTAAACTTGGTAGACATTACAATGTTATCTTCAAAACAGAAGAATAATGCAGTTTTCTCATGCAAATAAAATCTCATCAAGAACAAATTCAGGCAATGGGCAATATGGTTGAATATCCACAAAATCTATTGCATTATATTTCCTCCAAATGTCAATGTTGCAGCTCCAAGTACTTGTATTTGTTAGTGAAGAAGGAAAATGATTAACTACACCCAGTACTATTCTACAATTTTGTTTTAACTTACACAAAGTGATAAATTTGAGAAGTTTGAAATTAGTTCCATTGCTTAGACATTCCATCAGCACCTTCATTCACTGGTTAAATATATGTGCATAAAAAAAGGGAAATTCCAAATTTGTTTACTCTATACAATTTCAGGAGAGATAATTATATGATTTTGTCTTAAGGGAAACCTCCTCCTTTATCAAAGAAAATAGGGGAGGAAGAAATGTTCAATATTTATCTAAAACTTCTGTATCTGTCTCTGAGACTGATTGGTTCACTTTCTTATAGCTCTACTAAAATCAACCTCTTTGACAGATGTCACCTCTAGTTGTATAAGCATTAATCTGTTAATTAATGCTGATCATATTCTGCCACTTTTCTTTGTATAAAAAATGTTCATGCTTCTTTCTGAAGCTAGCTTTATCATCTGGAATATGTTGGGAAACTGATCTATGTGACTGCTTTGTACAATTTTCCAGAGATCACAAATATTATCTTTTGGATATATCTGCTTCCAAACAGAGGGGCCCCGAGTGGCCGAATGGTCTAAAGTGCTTTCCGTTACAGATCACTGCCATCTCACCTCTGTCTGCGTGTGTTCGAGTCTAAGATTCGGCTAATGTATTTATGTGAGAAAGCTTGCCAATAGCTTATCGTGGGTCGGTGGTTCTTTCCTCGGGTTTTTCCCTCCATCAGCAATACTGGTCGCCATGTATAGCCTATCGTGATCTGAAAAATGACATTAAACCCTACAACAACAACAACATATCACTGATTTTTGACACAGACTTTTTATACAATATTACATTACACACAGCTTATAATGAAAAATAATAGTAAAAAACTAATTAACAAACAATGCAAATTAAATATACATAACATTTCCCTTCATAGCAAAATTAAGATTTATACAGTTTGCAGTTGAACTTAAGAAGGTATAAATGGTAGGTAAGTTTCTGCTTTGTTTACCGTAATGGGTTTTAAGAATATTTTTAAAACAGTAGTTTGGCTACATCATGTCAAGGAAACGAGAGCTAAATTGCCTTTCACAAGGACTTGCCAAGGCTGCTGACCCATGCTGACCTAGGTGGGTATTAAACCTGTGACCCATGGACTTTGAGTCTCATGCTCTACTAACTGAGTTACTGACAAGTAAGGCAATTACAGATTGGTTATATCAAGCAGATAACTAATTAAAGAAAGCCAAGTAAATCACCCTTGGAAAATGACTAAATTACTGCACTAATTTGATAATGGTGTTGACATGAAAACACTCCCATTTAACCCATAAATTACAGAATATTGATTAGACAGACTTCTGGAAAGGTTTACCTTATTTAGTTGCAAGACAGCTGAGACACTGTTCATGGTTGGATGCATTATTTACAAGACAAAAGTATGGTAGTTTTGAAAGAAGAGAATCTTTAACAAGCATTCAGGAGATAAAGCAAAGTATATCGTGAAGAACAATGGAACCAATTACAATAAATATTCGACAATGTCAGGCAGTCATTTTATTTGAAAAAAAAATTGGTCTGCAAAAACATTTGAGCATGAAGGCTTGCAATTGGAGTTACAACTACTATATACATGCTATAGGCACTGGGAAGGAAGGGTTTATTATTTGGGCATTTATATAGATGTTTTTTGCTTTGTGTTTTTATGGTTAACGCCATTTTTCAGCACAACATAGGCTATGCATGGCGGCCAGTATTACTGGTGGAGGAAAGAACCACCGACCCTTGAGATTGCTACTGGCAAGCTTTCTCACATACCCACATTGTCCGAATCCTAGATTTGAACCATTGCAGACAGAGGAGAGATGGCAGATCTGTAACGGACAGTGCTTTAGACCACTCGGCCACTTGAGGCCCCGCATTTATATAGAAGAAAGTGCTTTCCTGCGTTGTGGTAGAATTCTGATGTAATAAAACAAGAAGTTGGATGTTTGTCAAAAGAAACACTGTTGGTACAATATAGCATGACAAGCTGTCACGTAAAGAAAACCATACTCTTTCATAATTGATTTGACTATCGTGGCATTTACTTTAATGTGTCTTTTGTGCAGAATCTAACAATTCTATATTCTGGAGAAAAACAACAACTCACAGGATTCATTGTTTTCACTGGCACACAGGTGCAATGGGGAAAAGATTTGGTAATTAACACATCTGAGTTGGCACATATACGTGGTCAAGTTTCGTTAGCAGTCAGGTTTCTTATATATATATATATATATATGCAATTGGAGTTACAACTACTATATACATGCTAATGAGTTGAACTGCAAACTGTTACATAATGCACCAGCAGATTCGGGTCCGTTCAGTTTGTGAGGAGTAAGCAATGGAACAAACAATATAGACCATGATCGGCAGGTGCAATTTTCTTTGGAAGATTAGGATCTTTATTGTTTGCAATATCACTCTAGTTAACAAGCAAGTATATATAGCATAATACATTTTTTAAAATGTAATGAGCAGGCTAATATAATCAGAAAAATATATCTACAAGAAATATATACCAAAACTTATTTTAAAAGCAGATTGTAAGGATCTATTTAATATGGTATACAGTACAACCTACCACTGACAAGGAATGAAAGTAGCTAAGTAATGCCATTTAAACAGATGTTGATCCCTGGGGGGGGGGGGGGGTAGATTGTGTAATTGGTGTATACAAATTAAAGTTCTCTATCTTTAATGGTGCTACTATAGTTTTGGATCTGACTGAATGATTTCTGTTATCTGATACTCAGCACTTAGTATATATTGTGGGTCAGACTGGTTTAAGTCTTTCACACTGGCGTATTTTTTATATACTAAATGTGTTTGCAAAAAGGATATGAAGACTTGTTTCAATCTTCTCCTTCTTTACCTTCAATCCATATTGTAGTACAATATCAAAATAATTTCTACAAATTAACTTTTTAAAAGAAGTCATTAAAAGTTTTTGAATTGTAAGTAATGGCAGCCACATATTTCTGGGGAATGATGACATCATCTGCATCAACATAAAACCCCTTACTGCCATGATTTTGAGAAAAGGTTGTTGATGAATTTTATATTCTTAGTAATGGTTACCATATTTGATAATGAATCAATTATTTGTACACAATATTAAAGCCCTTAACACCAGAATGCTTTTGTCAAATTTTGTCAAATTTGCTTGAAATAAGTTGTGTTTATTCGATATCAACTGCAGAAGATACAACTCTGAAATCATGTCAGGTAGAGGGAAAGGAGGAAAGGGACTCAGGAAGAGAGGCGCTAAACGTCACAGGAAAGTTCTGTGTGACAACATCCAGGGTATCACCAAACCTGCAATTCGTCGTCTTGCACTCAGAGGTGGTGTGAAACGTTTTTCTAGACTGATTTACGAAGAAACACGAGGTGTTCTCAAGGTATATTAGGCAATATTAGTATGAAATTAACAGCAATATTAGTATGAAATTAACAGCAATATTAGTATGAAATTAACAGCAATATTAGTATGGAAATTAATGGTAATATTAGTATGGAAATTAACAGCAATATTAGTATGAAATTAACAGCAATATTAGTATGAAATTAACAGCAATATTAGTATGAAATTAACAGCAATATTAGTATGAAATTAACAGCAATATTAGTATGGAAATTAATGGTAATATTAGTATGGAAATTAACAGCAATATTAGTATGAAATTAACAGCAATATTAGTATGAAATTAACAGCAATATTAGTATGAAATTAACAGCAATATTAGTATGGAAATTAACAGCAATATTAGTATGAAATTAACAGCAATATTAGTATGGAAATTAACAGCAATATTAGTATGGAAATTAATGGTAATATTAGTATGGAAATTAACAGCAATATTAGTATGGAAATTAACAGCAATATTAGTATGGAAATTAACAGCAATATTAGTATGAAATTAACAGCAATATTAGTATGAAATTAACAGCAATATTAGTATGGAAATTAACAGCAATATTAGTATGAAATTAACAGCAATATTAGTATGAAATTAACAGCAATATTAGTATGGAAATTAACAGCAATATTAGTATGAAATTAACAGCAATATTAGTATGGAAATTAATGGTAATATTAGTATGGAAATTAACAGCAATATTAGTATGAAATTAACAGCAATATTAGTATGAAATTAACAGCAATATTAGTATGAAATTAACAGCAATATTAGTATGAAATTAACAGCAATATTAGTATGAAATTAACAGCAATATTAGTATGAAATTAACAGCAATATTAGTATGGAAATTAATGGTAATATTAGTATGGAAATTAACAGCAATATTAGTATGAAATTAACAGCAATATTAGTATGAAATTAACAGCAATATTAGTATGGAAATTAACAGCAATATTAGTATGAAATTAACAGCAATATTAGTATGGAAATTAACAGCAATATTAGTATGGAAATTAATGGTAATATTAGTATGGAAATTAACAGCAATATTAGTATGGAAATTAACAGCAATATTAGTATGGAAATTAACAGCAATATTAGTATGAAATTAACAGCAATATTAGTATGAAATTAACAGCAATATTAGTATGGAAATTAACAGCAATATTAGTATGAAATTAACAGCAATATTAGTATGAAATTAACAGCAATATTAGTATGGAAATTAACAGCAATATTAGTATGAAATTAACAGCAATATTAGTATGGAAATTAACAGCAATATTAGTATGAAATTAACAGCAATATTAGTATGAAATTAACAGCAATATTAGTATGGAAATTAATGGTAATATTAGTATGGAAATTAACAGCAATATTAGTATGAAATTAACAGCAATATTAGTATGAAATTAACAGCAATATTAGTATGAAATTAACAGCAATATTAGTATGGAAATTAATGGTAATATTAGTATGGAAATTAATGGTAATATTAGTATGGAAATTAACAGCAATATTAGTATGGAAATTAATGGTAATATTAGTATGGAAATTAACAGCAATATCAGTATGAAATTAACAGCAATATTAGTATGAAATTAACAGCAATATTAGTATGGAAATTAACAGCAATATTAGTATGGAAATTAACAGCAATATTAGTATGAAATTAGCAGCAATATTAGTATGAAATTAACAGCAATATTAGTATGGAAATTAACAGCAATATTAGTATGAAATTAACAGCAATATTAGTATGAAATTAATAGCAATATTAGTATGGAAATTAACAGCAATATTAGTATGGAAATTAACAGCAATATTAGTATGGAAATTAACAGCAATATTAGTATGAAATTAACAGCCTTTATGCAAGTGCTTAAAATATTATCTGGTCCAATTCAAGTTTAGAAGTTTAAAGATTTTTAGTAATGGCAGCCATATTTGACAGCAGATTAGAATTCTTTATTTTAAAAAATGAAGAATTCACAGAAGACATCATGATACCATATTTTTCTTACTGTCTCCAGTTTTTCTGATAGTAAAATCTGTTTCATATTTTAAACTAAGCCTCTAATTTATGAATGGTCCCAAAGTTTATTTATTAACAAGTAACTACATTTCTAATCACATCCACTTTGAATCTCTGGAGGAATAAAAAAAAAGTTAATTAAATATGCTTAGGTGTAGAGGCCAAGGAAAGTTTAATCTTGATTTCTTTGAAAACTACATACAAATTACTGTTGCTTATTGTAGCAGTTTAAACTTCTAAAGTTAATGTGAGCTTCTATAAATAGCCATTTAATTAATATATATGATAAACAAACAGACATGTACATACTATTTTCGTTACTGGTAGCTAGCAAGCACAGTTCAGCCTTTGAAACGAAGGATTATGCCCATGGTGGGGAGGTTTAGGTGTGAGTGTACTGTAAAGATTGAGCCCGTGTTTTTAGACTACAAAAGCTGTATTTCTTGAAATGTGAATTCGAATCAATGTGGCTTGTAAAAAAAACAAGTGAAATCGGCAACAGTTTAATTACATCAACTGTCCCTAGAAGTGGGTGGGTGGGTGGGGGGATTCAGATTTTTCATAGTTTTAACAATTTTTGAGTCACATTGCTAACATGTCTGCAGTGCGGCAGATTGTAGTGACGTATAGCACTGGGGCATCATGCTGCAGACATGTAGGATGATGTCCCACCCAGTCACATTATCCTGACACCAGGCTGACCAGTCCTAAGAAACACACACACACACACACACACACACACACACACACACACACATATACATATATATATACATATATATATATATATATATATATATATATATATAAGCAAAGAAAATATTAAAGTGCAAAAAATAGGGTTATCCAACATTGTTAACAAAATCTTCATAACTTATGATTGCTCTATAATTTAAAAAAAAAGAAATTACAAGGATATATCTCTCATTTTTATTCTGACAAATTTTCTGCAATATTTTACAGGTAAAACACATTAGTCAAACATTAAATCAGTTTGAAAAAAATCTCTGTTGTGTGACAATACACCCAATGTATTTCATGGGGTGTTAGGTTCAGTGATGACTGACAGAGAAAACCAAAAACACTAAAAATTTCTCTACAAATACCGTTTTCATTACACCACCACCCACCCACCCCATGATACCATATATACTTGCTTAGAAGTGGCATTGAAGAATCAAAGATCCAGATCCAGGGTAGTAATATGTGCCGGTAAATCAGTCTTCTGTTCTACTGATCACGGAGCCAAATCTGCCTATCAAATAATGTGCAAAGAGATCTGAGTCTGTGCGCTTTGCAGTTGGTCTTGTCTTATATATATTGTATATTTGGTATCCCAGTTCTGGATATTCAAATAGTGACAAATCATCCTAACTCCTTTATAGAATGTAACTTTTATGTAAATCACAGAAATTTATACAAGTTTCTTTCAGCTTGACTGAAACACACCAGCAATGCTCCTATCACAGCTCACTAATAAATAACTACCATGCCAGCACCACAGTTACAGGCATTCATTCCTCTATCCTAATAATAACTGCTATTCTATGACATGCTAAACAAAAAAAACAAAACAAAATTATGTCAAGAATGACTAAATACCATGAAGCAGACGTCAAAACACGTAAAAACATGAACATGGAAATGTCCATAAATTACAACTCAGGTATGTGTGAATTCAAATTATACTGTTAAAATGAAAAAGATCTGGGTGTTACTTCGAAGATGTCTTGAGGATATTACAAAGGAAATTATTCTCATATCAACTTGCAGAATCTACAGCTACTATTATGATTGGGGGAATTAAATAAAACATGGATCATAAAACAGGAAGACTCATTTTGTTGGTGTCTGTCATGCTTGTAGCAGCATGTGTCATAAAGTGTTAATTAGTGTTAAGTCAAATAAGTAATATTTTCTTACCTTTCAGTACAATAAAAAAAAACGTACTACATGACACAAAACCATTATTAAAGTCCACTATCACCATAGCAAATTAATTTAAATAGAAACATGGCTAAAAAGATCAGGCGATGAGTCCAAGTGTGTGGATCTAACACCCACCGGTTACTCCATCAAGTCATTCTTCTGCTACTCTCACAGAGGTAGAATTGCCATCATCACAAAGAATTCCATTATAAAATGTCTTAAACACAACACAACCTTTAATTTCTGCCACACATTGTTTAACTAGTCCAAACAACACTCCCACTGGAAGAAAGGTCAGTCAATTTGTTCTGCCTCTACCACCCTCTTCCTAGCAGAAAAAACAAGCTAACTGAATCTCTCTTTTTGGAGCAGTTTCCAAATCTCCTGGAGTATAGAAATTTGATAGGTGGCACCCTGATTATTCTTAGAGATTTCAATTTTCACTCTGACTGTCCTGGAAACCCTGATACACATAAAAATTCCTAGATTCCATTCATGTTTTCAACCTTAAATAGTCAGTTAACCAAACCACCCATACACATGGTCACATTTTAGACTGGATTCTTAAATTCATAGACCTGATTAGAATATTCTATGGTCCACCTGTGTATTTTATGAACTTGCATCTGATCAGCTCTGCATTATCTGCCATCTGGACGTAACAGTCCCTAACACTCCACCTTTATTTGCTACTAAGAGAAACCTCTGTATGATAAATAGAACCAAACTAATGCATGACATCCATTGGATGTAGTACACCTAACAACTTGCTTACCTCCTGTAATAGTAGAACAACTTGATAACTGCCCGTGTTCATTGCTTGAAAAACATGCTCCAGACACCAAGTGCAGAGTATCAATTCAAAAGTGTAGCAGTGTTAGGGCACAGCTTCGCACTGCTAAAAGAGACCGCTGTAAAGTGCAGAGTCTTTGGATTTCGACCAGACTCACTATTTATACATAAATCTATGAAGCCATTAAGAAGAACATCACAAACATAGACCATTTAGCCAAATTATCCCACTACAGTACAAAGATCATGGAGAGTTCCAGCGTCAAAGAGCTCTTCAAGATTACTAACAAACTTTAAATGTCAAAGAACAAATGTACACCACTTCCAACTACCTTCTTTCCAGTAGGCCTTGTGAACCTGTTTGCAAATTTCTTCTGTCATTGTACAAACCATTAGAGATAAGCTTGACAACACAAATTCAGTTGACTGATCATCACCATACAGTTGCAATACAGAATTTCAGCTGCAACCATTAGCAGCATTTGAACCTGTCTCCATGGATTTAGTAAGGACAATCGTGATGAAGAGTGCACCAAAGTCATGTGAACTTGATCCAATTCTAACATCACTGCTGCTTGAGTGCTTAGATCCAGTATTGCCTTCATTAACTAATTTTATTAACACATTAACCCCTAGCGCCGCATTTACAGGGCATGAGGTAGTAGCCTACTTCCAAGGTGTGTAGTGTCAAGGTTATGAATGATATACTAAAGTGGTTTGTATTATAGAAAGGTAGACAGATTTAGCTCTACAATGATAGCAAATAATCTGAACATTTTAGTTACACTACACAATACAGAGGGAAAAACCTAATATTGTGGACCCATTTTGTTTCCAACCCAAACTTCGCCCATTGTCGGAACTTGAATTTGTGTCCAGATTTTATACTTTATGGCCTTAGATCTAAGGCAAACCAGTCTGAAGTGCACAATGACAGGTGAACCTGTGAAAAAGTAGGATAAGGTGAACATTTTAAATAAAGAGTCTTTTCCATGCAAAAGTTATGGATCCAATAAGCACCCAAAAAAAAGAAGAAAAAGAACTCCAACTTTTCACCTTCTGTTCACGCGCCAGCAAACTAACCAATGGAAAACCATATTTTTTAGCACAACTAGGCATTGGGCTAATAGAAAATTGCTTGGAAATTGATGTATTAGGATGTATTCTGAAATAGTCCCCAAAATGTGTTTTCTACCTGCATTTCATGTGAAAACAGTAAAAACCTCCAGGGGTTAATGTGTTAATACCTCTCTCATTCGGGGAATTCCCATCATTTTTCAAAACTGCCATTGTAAAGCCTCTCTGCTGAAGAGACCAACACTCACCAATAACGATTTAATTTAGAACTACCGCCATGTTTCTAATCTCCCGTTCATATAAAAAATCTTAAAAAAAACTTATTTTAACCCATCTCATCTGACTTCAAATGAGTCACCCTACAATCTACAATGTAGCACCCTACAATCTCCAAAGAAATTTCAGTCACATTACATGAAAGTAACATAGAGGTAGATATATATATATATATATATATATATATATATATATATATATATATATATATATATATATATATATATATTCTCACCACTCTGTACATTGCAAATGTAAACATCTTCACCTTACACCCACCACTCTCCCAGAAGTTCATACTATCTGCAGAGTGCATGTCCCTTTCAGACCAACTAAACATTGATACGTGAGGCAACAAACAGCCAATGATGGACTACAAGACTTCTAATAAGTTCTTCTGGTGTATGACCAGTACATTTAAGAAGCAAATGATGTCCAAGCCTCCAACATAGTTATATATGGTATACACTTCTCCTCTCTTCTTTAATGGCAAATAAGAATTTCACAATACTTACATATTCAACCATAATTGCCTTTATGGTGTAATAAATAAGGACTTGGCTTTCATAAAGAAAACATTAAATTACAAGTGCACACTCAGTTTACATTTAACTGAGATCTAATATGTTTCTGCTTTACCGCTTTCCTAATTTACGCAGGTAGACGGCTTGGCTGGGAATAAATACAATTCATGAAGACATTTTGCTAAATTTAGGACTAAAATCCTTAGATTCAGTTATTACCTTCAACCAGTTTCCACACAAGGCTGAAATAAGTAAATTAGCAATCAGCCAGGAAATGGAATGTGATTCAAAAATGTTTTATTTATAAGTTATTGTAAGAAATTAAAAATTAACCCACTCTTGTGGCAGACACAAGTTATAGGCACTGGGAAGGAAGGGTTTATTATTTGGGCATTTATATAGATGTTTTTTGCTTTGTGTTTTTATGGTTAAGGCCATTTTTCAGCACAACATAGGCTATGCATGGTGGCCAGTATTACTGGTGGAGGAAAGAACCACCGACCCTTGAGATTGCTACTGGCAAGCTTTCTCACATACCCACATTGTCCGAATCCTAGATTTGAACCATTGCAGACAGAGGAGAGATGGCAGATCTGTAACGGACAGCGCTTTAGACCACTCGGCCACTTGAGACCCCGCATTTATATAGAAGAAAGTGCTTTGCTGCGTTGTGGTAGAATTCTGATGTAATAAAACAAGAAGTTGGATGTTTGTCAAAAGAAACACTGTTGGTACAATATAGCATGACAAGCTGTCACGTAAAGAAAACCATACTCTTTCATAATTGATTTGACTATCGTGGCATTTACTTTAATGTGTCTTTTGTGCAGAATCTAACAATTCTATATTCTGGAGAAGAAAAAAAAACTCACAGGATTCATTGTTTTCACTGGCACACAGGTGCAATGGTGAAAAGATTTGGTAATTAACACATCTGAGTTGGCACATATACGTGGTCAAGTTTCGTTAGCAGTCATGTTTCTTATATATATATATATATATATATATATATATATTTTTATATTTATATACTGTATGATCATGGGGTCAAACAACATTATGACAACAATATATTCTGTAAGTGTTAATAAAAGAACTTGAATTATGAAAGCAGCTTCATTTGTTTCCCTCCACTAACCTGCATGTTCTATTGAATAAAGTCAGCCATTTTCATCGTTTGATAAACAGATTCTAACATTTTGGAACTTTACAAATGAGATTGAATTGATTACATAAGTAACCTTGGAAAAGATATAAATCATACAACTTGTTTCATAATTTTAATCTTGGCATTAATAATATATTGCATTATCATCTAACTTCATCTTTGTTAAATTAAAATTCTCATGCTGTCTCACGTGAAATTATCAAAATATTTATACAAAAAATTTATAAAATTAACAACTTTAAAAGCTAACTATTTACAAGGTCATTGACACTGCCTGAATGTTATTCAGCTCATAAATTCTCTCTGGAAAAAAAAATGCCAATAAAATTTGCCCAGAATAGACTGCTGCATAACAAAAGCTAATTCATGCAGACTCATTGAAGAACACAGATTTTGTTCATGTCTGGCTTGTTCATCATAAAACCTATTTTCAGGACTACAACATGTTGCCAACCTCAAAAGACATAATGTAACTCTAGTAACTTTAGTATATGTTGTAGTTGTCTTGGGTGGGGGACACCTACATAGGGAGTAAGCAAACAAAGTAAACAAACTTTTAAGCTCCATGTTTACTTAATTCTTTTCTCTACACCTAATTCAAATTCAAAAACTCCCATGTTAACCATTTAAATCAAGTTTACTTAATTCTTTTCTCTACACCTAATTCAAATTCAAAAGCTCCCATGTTCACCATTTAAATCAAGTTTGCTTAATTCTTTTCTCTACACCTAATTCAAATTCAAAAGCTCCCATGTTAACTATTTAAATCAAGTTTACTTAATTCTTTTCTCTACACCTAATTCAAATTCAAAAGCTCCCATGTTAACCATTTAAATCAAGTTCACTTCATAATGGAGAAAATATGATATCATATTTTTTTAACTGGCATGATTGTTTCTGATACACAAATCCACGTTTTTTTTATCTTGAACTAAACCTTTGATTTCTCGATAAGTCATCCAGAAGTTGAATTGTTAACAAATAAATTACCACATATCTGATGAAACGCGCACTTTCTTTCAACTTCTACAGCAAAATATAAAATGTTAATTTTTTTTTTTACTTCCATTGAAGAGGACTGGCAATGATTGACAGAGTTAAGTATATTTCCTTTAAAACTATAATATAAACGCTAGTGTCTTAAATTAAAGCCACATAATCAACCATCTTGTATCTTATCATTACTATTCATTAGTATTTTCAAAATCTAAATTTCATTCTAAACAATCCTTTAATTAATTTAAATAAACACATGCCTGTTTTCAGTGTACTATACAGGTCAGCAAGCTGGATCCCCCCCCCCTAAAAACAAAATGGATAATGTCTAAAAGGCCATAGCATGAGGGTGATGTAAAGACCAAGGCTGCTTCCATTTTTAAACTGCAGAAGCAGATCATTTCTTGAAATGTTCATTCTCTTCAAAGTGATTATATATGCATGACTGAGAAAATTGGAAAAATCATATCAACTACACCTTTTCTATTCAATCCTGTAACTTGCAATTTCAATCAAATATCAAATTACTGATGCCTTAAACCACTACAGTTCTGGAAGATGTTGTTGTTGTTGTTGTTGTAGGGTTTAATGCCATTTGTCAGCACAAGATGGGCTATACATGGCAGCCAGTATAAATGGTGGAGGAAGAACCCGAGGAAAACCTGGGAAAGAACCACCGACCCTTGAGAAGTGAATGGCAAGCTTTCTCACATGCCTACATTGGCCGAATCCGTAACTGGGATGGCAGTGATTCATCATGGTAAGCGCTTAAGACAATTTGGCCACTCAAGGCCCCGGTTCTGGATGAAGGTTAATTCATTTTTTGTTTTGTATTTGAGTTCAGTGTTTATGATGCAATGTGGTAGATACATGTATAATAAAAACAACATGCAAGTCAATCAGAGCAATTGACTTCTCCAAATAACTTGACAATTTGGATCTAACCATTATAAACGATGTAGCTATGTACAACAGGTTTTGCAACTGGTCTAAAGAAAAAAAGTGTGAAAAATCTGTGTTGAGGCTACTTTCAAGTTGTATAGAAATAAGCAGACTCAGAGTCTCTCTCTCTCTCTCTCTCTCTCTCTCTCTCTCTCTCTCTCTCTCTCTCTCTCTCTCTCTCTCTCTCTCTCTCTTTTCATGATGTGATGCCATGTTCTTCAAATTCTTTTTATTCTGTAGATCATTTAGGGATAGAACAGTTAAAGTTATACGACCTTTGTCAAATCCTCATATTATAACTTCAAAATTATATTTCTGACTTTGTAACAAAACCAATTGATCTGCCTAATTGAAAGCAAAAGAAGGCATTCATGTAACAGTAATGCATGATTACTTATTACTTTGTATTTTCCTAATACATTTTAAAAAAGGAGAAAAACAAGTGCAATAGACAGCAAAAAGCTTTTATCCACTAATACATAATGAAATAACAGATCTGGATCTACAAAGAAGCAAGCAACGTGTATGTATTTTGTAATGTTACCACATCCGGTCATTTTGAATAGTGATACGTGCAAGCTTTCTGGCACTTTTATAGTAAAGCTTCTCAAATTTTTCAACTGTGCATAGACAGCACAGTTGTAAAACAGTTGCTCCCTACTTCTACAGTCCAGGATTCAATTCATGGCTTCCACATATGCGAGGATAATGTAGTTACCCAGCTAATTAAAGGTTCATCACATTTTCAGATTATCTGGTTTCTTAAATTGCAATACACATTATATACATACATACATACATACACACACACTGTATATAACAAGTAATATAATCATACTGTATATAGTGAGTCCTGATATACTTGTATACTCTATTTAGTTTGACCTAATAGTCTCATCTATTGTATATTACAAGTGAGTCCTGATATACTCATATACTGTATCAAGTATAATATACTCATGTATTGTATATAGTGAGTCCTAGTGGTCTCACAGGGCCCCAAGTGGCCGAGTGGTCTAAAGTGCTTTCCGTTACGGATCACTGTCATCTCACCTCTATCTGCGTGGGTTCGAGTCTAAGATTCAGCTAATGTAGTTATGTGAGAAAGCTTGCCAGTAGCTTCTCGTGGGTCGGTGGTTCTTTCTGGGGGTTTTCCCGGGTTCTTCCTCCACCAATAATACTGGCTGCCAATTATAGCCTATCGTGTGCTAACAAATGGCGTTAAACCCTACAACAACAATTGATGGTCTCATCTACTGTATATAGTGGGTTTTGATATATAATAAACTGTATATAGTTGTTATCATCTATCAGTCTCGAGAAACGATGAGAGATGTCCCGGTTTGTGGTTGTTCTGTAATGTAGTCTTTGGTATAACTCGGCCGGGAATCAAACCCATGACCTCCTGCTTCCGCGGCGGACGCTCTAACCACTAGGCAACCCCGTAGTGGTTGTATATTTAGTCCTGATGTGTGTACACACACACTATATATATATATATATATATATATATATATATATATATATATTCCTGATATACTCAGACTTTATTTCCTGATTGCCCACAATACATGTACTTGGATTGCATAAAGCAGTCATGCTAATGAGAAGTGTTACACAAGTGTCCATACATAATTAATCTATTTGAGATAAAGATAATAGATGGTTAAAAAACTTCCTTTTGTCATGTTATCTTCAAAGTGTCAATCAGCTTTCCAGTAGTTGTCTATTCCTGACCAGGCTATTCAATATTTTATATTTATCCGAGATTACATCATTACAGACCACTTTATTGTTTATCGATTACTATTAATCCAGTGTCTAAATACTCAAGAGATCTGTGAGAATTCCATTTGGGATTTTCTTAGCTATTACCCCACAAGCCAATATAGTATTAAAAAAATAAAACAAAAGACAGTTTTGACCGGTTAAATTATATGACCATGCCATATTCCTTGAGTTAAAGTTAGCCAGGATAAGCAACTGTTAGGGACTGACAAATTAATTTTGATATGTGGGTGTGAAAGTATCTGGGATTTTCTTTCAAAAAGGATGTGTGTTTTTTCCTTTGATCTCAAGATTCCTTATTTTATATAAACAATAAAACTGAATATATATGGGGGTTGGGGGATGTTTGTCTGTTTTTTTTGGTTGCAATAAATGACCAATGACTTACAAAAATGGTACTAACAGCAGGGGCCTGGTGTCAGCTAAGATAATGGGATTGGGTGGGACATCATGCTACATGTCTGCGGCATGATGCCCCAGTGCTATACATCACTATAAACTACCACACTGCCGCCATCGTAGCAAAATGACTGAAACATTGTTAAAACTACATTAAAAATCTAAATCACACACACACACACACACACACACACACACACACAGAGTCAGCTCCAGATATGTTTATATTATATAACTGCATATTCCGCTTTATTGCATAGCTTTGTGCCGGTCCCGATTTGTTACCATTCTTTTCAATGGATATCAATTTCGGACAATTGCATATTGTCTATATGCATATTTCGCATTATTGCATTAATTTTTCTGGTCCGAACATGCATTATTATGTGTTAAGTTGCTTCGGATAACTGCATTGTTCAAAATTGTTCCATTCAAAATGAAAAGAAACCGAATGTGAACATTGGCAGTCAATGTTGATTAATGAGGTCTGTTAATATCAACTTCACAGCTATTAGATCTCCATTGGTCACCAGGAGGCGCTATAGTAGATAATCATAAATATTACCAAGATGGCATTACCTCTCTGATTCTCTGTTGATCACCAGGAGGCGCGATAGTAGACAACCATAATAATTCACCAAGCATGGACGACGGCTTTAACACTCTTTAGCTTTAACACAAACTCGCATTGCCCACATTAGGAATCCGATCCAGTCTGGTCATCAAATTCGATAGATTAAGACTGGAGCGTTGACCGCAAGTCTGCTACTCGATCTACTGACAAAACTGACCTCCATACGATACCAGAGCAAATCACGTCACATTTAAATGAACTAGGCCAAATGGGGGTTTGTTTTGGAGAAATAATGGATATCAGTATGCATGCTGCACCAGATACGCGCCATAACATGAACGCCGGTTTAGTGCATACACCGCCTAATTGCATATCACAACATCGGTCCTGAGGCCATGCATATAAGTGGAGCCGACTGTGTGTGTGTGTGTGTATATATATATATATATATATATATATATATATATATATATATATATATATATATATGGTTATTGAGACGCATCAATTCCATTCGTAAATATCTTTCAGTTGATGCCACTAAAACACTTGTGTGTTCATTAGTATTTTCAAGACTGGACTATTGTAACTGAATTCTGTCTGGTTCATCACAATATTTACTCCAGAAACTTCAAAAAGTTTAAAACACAGCTGTACGGATCATCCTAAGAGTATCTCAATCAGAGCACACCTCACCACTGCTCTGTACCCTACATTGGCTATCAATTCGATACAGAATCAAACACAAAATTTGTTCTCTGTGCTATGTTTCAATGACAGACTCCACTCTAACATACCTATCCAGCCTCACCCATGTGTATACACCAGCTAGATACTTACGCTCTTCTTCTGATAATCATATACTCATTGTTCCCATGGTGAAAACAAAGTCATATGGACAACGTTCGTTTGCATACCAGGGCCCGTCGACGTGGAACGAATTGCCCATTGAAATTAGACTCAAAGACACAGTGGTCTTTTTTAAGAGTGCTCTTAAAACTCACCTATTTCGACTACAGGGACAAACATAGAGACCTAATTGTATTTTGTATTTTATATGTTTTCATCATGTTTTGTTTTCCAATTTCATTGTTTTTATCATTTGTTTTTCTGTAGTGTAGTCATATCATTATTGATGCTGTAAAGCGCTTAGAGCTTCGAAACATTAGGTGCTATATATATATATATATATATATATATATATATATATATATACACACATACATACATACATACACACGCACACAGATATATATATAAAACAAGATTTTCAAGATGGCTGTTGTGGTGGTCATATTTGACATCAGATACTATTAACAATAATCATGATAAATGGTTATTTACTAAGAGATGGAGTAAAAGCATATCAAAATTAAATCACCAGTATGGTAACAATTTCAGTCAACTGGATACACGGTTACATCATTTAGTGAAATAGGTTAATATTATCAAGTTAATGGATGAGTTTTCTTATAAGCTAAAGACCCATGTTAATAAAACGATCTTGTATCTGACTGGTTGAATGTTTTTATAACTCTAGACAACATTTAATATTTTTTTGATCAAACTTGGTAGATAGGTTATATCATCCGGATCTCTAATGTTATGATTATGAGTGAGATTCATGCATATCAATGGTGTGATCTTTTCTAAAATAAGTATTATAAGTATTATCTTTTTGATATAAGCATTATTACCAGCTTTGATAAAAATCTGATTTGAAATACAATTGCATAATAGTGCTGAAATGGTGACAAAAATCCAGTGCAATAACACCTCACGAATCTGTGAAGATCTCATTTATAAACATATTTATACATCATCTTAATGATTTAAATATATTTCCCCAAAGTTTTATCAAAGTCAGATCCAATATGATGTCAAGAGTGGTAACATTAGTCCATCCAGTCATATTCAAGATCACCTCATTTATATGCACATATCTTGCTCAATATCAAGAAAGATATCTTAATTATACGGCCTATATTTCTAATTTGATCGAAACTACCAAACATGTATGAATCTTGATGATATACATGTACATGCCCTTGTGTTAAGTCACTTGATAGATGACAGAAATGTCATCTAATTATAATATCCCTGCATACATTTTTCTAGACTGGAAATCACATAAAGGAATTGATGTATAATGGAACTGCACTAAAAGTTGTTTATAAGCACATTTGTGAATAGAACTGTGATTTCAATATATACTGAAACAAATATTTGATGCATTTTATTTTAGAAATCTTCATTAATCTAAAATGCAATAAAATTGGCAGTCATTTCTGTAAAGTTCAGTTTTACCAATCACAAAGCATTTTTTAAAATTTCTTTGAACCATGGATTGACCCATTTAAATACGGTACATGTACCAACTTATGTGACTTGACCTGTCACAATTTGAGAAATTTTGAGCCCTATCCAAAATTATGCATGCATGTATATATGGTTTAATATAGGCTATTAAAACTAAGTTATAATACCGTAAGGTAAATATATTACTGAGCCATGAAAAATAGGTCACACGAATGTTATGATTACAAAAAAACATCACTGGACTGCAGAATTGTGCTCAGTGATCCCTTTGTGGTGAAATGTGTAGTTCTCAGTGTGACTTATCCAAGCAGTAAGTTTAAAGTGACTCTAAAGGAAACAAACAGTATGTCTGACCAAACAGAAACCTGTTGGTTGGAGAGATGAAAAGGCAGACAGAGAGATATCAATGCAATTTCAGAACTGCTTTGCAGTCCAGCCAATAAAATCTCATTTATTAACACTGGGAAAAGAAATAATTTGCATGGAGCATGTAAACTGTTACAAATCAAAGAGTTAGAAGTAATACCATCGATACTCACTTGTAAGTCAAGTCAAACTGCAAACAACAAAAATCCTTATTATTGGATCTGCCCATGATGATAGCATTATAATGACCCAACAGACCGAGGTATGATAGCATTATAATGACCCTACAGACCGAGGTATAATAGTTGCTTATTCTACTGATTACTCCAAACAAACTGCACAAACTCGATCTACCAACATATTATTTGACAAAAGATCTGGCTTTGTGCAGTTTGCAGTTGGAATTGATGTATAATTGAGTACATATGGAAGTACCACTTTAGAAACAGTGCATCTGTCTTTGCCTTGATGCCAAAATATACATAAAAGTCACCAAAAAAGACCTACAAATTTTCAATTTATTTTCATGGGGAATTTGAAAATTTATTTTCAATTTGCATCTGAAGATACATTTTCAGAGATATAATAATATAAAATACAGATTATTTTGAAAAACAGTAAGTACTATCAAGATTTCTTGGATCTAAATCTTACAAATCACGCTTGATATACTGTTATAAAGTACTTTGGTACAATTTATATACATACACTACCATATAATACCTCATAAATGAAAAACCTTGGTCTCATCAATAATGTACAATTCTCCTAATGGCCGACTCCAAACATGTCTTAATTGTTATTCTCTTGCCATTGTGTTCCTTGAAACATATTTTAGCAGATACAGCCAGAGATCTTATCAAGCCCACATGATTTAAATTTAGCACAATGAAGATCAAAACACATCATTCAGACACACAAAACAAGTTTGTTGAGAAAGAAATAATCATTGCAAGATATGTCATTAAAAGGCAAATATTACCATATATATAATCGCTTATAAGCTGAGTACATGTGGAAACTGCACAGACCCGGGTCTCAGCGGTGAAAGAACATAACTAAAAATTCACTCTCGTAATTTATTAAATATACTGGAAAATGCAGCAATTCCTGGAGCAGCATAAAATCAATTGGATTTACATCTCATAAAGGAGTTTTGAATGGAGAACAAAAATATGGCCTTCATTTTTCCCAAACCAATTTAGATAATCATCCATTTTTCTTAACAGACTGGGAGGGGTGCGTGTTTATTAAATATTTAGAGGGTTAACATTTCCTTCCTGTTTATTTGATTACAACAAAATATTTTTGGTTTCCTCATATGTTCATTTTATTAGAATTGCTGAGGAAAGAAAACCTGTCCTCAAAAGGGTAATAATGTGAATCAGGGGTCAAAGTTCATCCAGAGTCCACTCCCTCCCACCAATTTTTTTTTAAAACAGTCAGTTGAAAATTCTTAACCTGAAAATTATATTGCAATTTACATACAATAAATCCTTGATGATTAATTCATAATTTATTATGATTAACATTTCAGTTTGATTATGAGATGTAAACAGATACCTGGCTGCATGATAATGAGAATATTGTGACTGTAAATTGCACGGCAAATTTACCATATATAATAACTTGAGTCGAAAACTTCAAATAATAAAGAACATGATCTGCTGTAGAAAAATGTGCCTGAAGATCAGGGTCAAGGCCATTCATTCTACTGATTCCTCCAAACAAACTGCACAGACCCAGATCTGCTGCCCATGCATTATGTGCTGGCAGACCCAGGTCTGTGCAGTTTGCAGTTTGGCTAGTCTAACATAAGCAAGCATATACAGAATAAAAAACTCCTGCAAATAAGCCAAATGAGTGAAGACGAGTCTCCTGTGAATAAGCCAAATGAATGAAGATGACAATTAGTCTCCCGTGAATAAGCCAAATGAGTGAAGATGATGAGTTTCCTGTGAATAAGCCAAATGATTCAAGTTAGTTAAGCATACAGTAGCTTCTTAATTAAGTATAGAGAAGCCAATATACTCTGCTCTCCTTATAACTTGATAAATGAGACTGCATGCTGTCTGTTTTCTAATTTCAAAACATGAGTAGATTCTATTTTTATTAGATCATGTGCCAAATGTAGTTAACCATGTACATGTATTATTATTATACAGACATATACTGTCTTCAACATGGTAAAAATTTCTCCTCAGGCCAAGAAATGTTATTGTCAGATTCTTTATGTATTTCTAAGAGACATGGCCTGGTTTTTTGATGACTTATCTAATACTGCAGCATTTGGAGTGCCCATAATATAATGATAATGCAACATATTTTATGCAAACTTATGAAAGATTTTAACATGATAACTTTTACACTGACAATAATGCAAAAGCATGATTATATTAGAAATGCCTTTGCATGACATCAGTTTTATAAAATAATGTCATGTTGCCCTGTAAGAGGTGTTTTCTTGTCACAGCTCATATGGTAATAAACAATGGGCACCTGGACTTGAAATCATAAAGCACAAAGGCTTATGATTTAATGAACTACCAGTAGATAAAATGACATAAACATAGCGCTATTATTTTAATTTTATAACAAGTAGGTGGCTGCGGCTGGCATGACTATCCCAAACCAAGCTTCAAAACAAAATGTAGGAGATAGTGACCTATTTTTGGGTGGAAAGGTGTTGTATTTACAACGCCATATCATCATATAAATATCAAGTGATTGTTGCCGACAGTACCCAAGAAACTGAACACAAAAAACAAACTTAAAATAAATGAAGCATGAAATCTAGTTCAGCTTGACCTACTTTAAAGTGATTTTGTATTTTGCTTAAATCTAACAAGATATATCCACAATATTGCATGACTCCCTCACCAACAATAGTCAAGTACAAAAGAAACTGATGTAGGCCAAAAATTGTAACTTAAGTCATGGTAGCTTGAAATGCAACTCACACCAACCTACTTTTGGTCTTCAGTAAAGATCACACCAACCTACTTTTGGTCTTCAGTATAGATCTAGATGCCTAGAAATATAAAATGGTAAAAACCCAAGATCCAAGAAACAGGAGCATACATGATAGAAATAAGTATCACACCAACCTACTTTTGGTCTTCAGTATAGATCTAGATGCCTAGAAATATAAAATGGTAAAAACCCAAGATCCAAGAAACAGGAGCATACATGATAGAAATAAGTATATTCTGAAGTGACATATCCCCAATCTGGTAATTGAATCAAGAAAAATATGCTTGAAAAATGAGATTAATTTAGGGCAGACTGTGGTCCAATTAGAGCCCGGGCCTGGTCCAAATGTAGCCTGTATGTCATTTTTCTGAGGCCCGAGCTCTTCCAAAATGTCAAGTTGTATAATTATAATATAATTACTATAATATATATATATATATATATATATATATATATATATATATATATATATATATACATAAAATGTATATATGGGTTATGAACTTCACAATTTTGGCTAATGGTGTTAAAAATGTTTGATCACCCTGATCTGGGGAGTCTACCATTGCAGCCAGACATAACAACACATTAGAGAATGCCATGGCAGGTTCTATAAAATCATGTTGTATAATAAAAGTTATGAAAAGCAAAGAGTACTGGCAATAGAACTTTAAAATGAACAGTACTCCAAAATGTTTGCTGCATAATACTACAAATAATAATCTAAAAATAAAGATCTGACATTTTCATCAATTATAAATATCACTTAAGCAGGCGATGGTTTATTTCACACACAAAATCTATCCTTTAAAATTATGCTTTTAATATAAAACAACTCTTCTACTGGTTTAATGGTTTCTCTACTGAATAAAATAACAAAACTGATTATGTTCACTTTTCAAAGAACCATTAGATGTTGCTTTAATGGGTTTTATAATAAAATAAAACCAATAAAGTATGGAAGAATAATATTTAGATTGAACTAAGGTGCCATTTGGTTACTGGTTGTCTAGGTTACCGGTAATTACATCTGTGTGGGGAGCATCATTATTCAAGAAAACAAAAATATATTGATAAAACAATTATTCCCCTGGCAATAATGTGTCACTGAAGAATGTTAGATTAAAAAACAAACTTTAAGGCAAGGTTTAAAATGAAAAAGGGACCATAACTTGCCAACCCTTATACTAACAACAGCAACTACAACAATAACAACAACAACAATAACAACAACAACAATAATAATAATAATAATAATAATAATAATAATAATAATAATAATAATAATATATCCAAATAAGTGTTACTCAATTTCAATACATATTTTTCTTATCTTCCTTGATGTGCTGAACAAAATAAATATTTATATATGTACATTAAATTGGAGAAGAAATAACCCAACTGTAACAGTAACCATGTCAAGCATACCATAGATCTACACATAACTGATGGTGGTACAGTTAATTACACATGTTCAATGGTGAAGCATTCTGACCTAATAAAACAAATTATTTAAAGTACATGGTTCAAACAGGTCAGATATATATTCTGAAAACTTTTTACAGATTTTGCCGTTTTAATATGTTCTGAAAACTTTTTACAGATTTTGCCGTTTTAATATGTTCTGAAAACTTTTTTTTTACAGATTTTGCCGTTTTAATATGTTCTGAAAACTTTTTACAGATTTTGTCGTTTTAATATGTGCAGACATTAGGATCCATATCCCTGCTACAGAATTTTTCAACATACACCAAAAGGGTTCAGTATTTAGTTTTGGAAGTTCAAAAGTGATTTTGTGAGATTGATGTTAAAAGTATGGAAAAAGTGACACGCAGTCAGAAGTTCTTCATTTGCTCGAACAAATTTTATTTAAAACATGCCCGATTAATAAATGTTTGCATGCATTTGTGGATTTGTGTACGTGTGTGTGTGTGTGTGTCTGTGTGTGTCTGTGTGTGTGTGTGTGTGATTTGGATTTTAACATAGCTTTAACAATTTTTCAGTCATATCACTACAATGTCTGAAGTGTGGCAGTTTATTGGGATGTCTAGCACTGGGACATATAGTCCCAGTCTCGGACATTAACCTGACACCAGGTTGACCAGTCCTAAGAATAACCTCCTAACACTGAGGCCAAGCAAGGCACTTGTCAGTTATGTTGTTGTTGTTGTAGGGTTTAACCCCATTTATCTGCACACGATAGGCTATACATGGCGGCCAGTATTAATGGTGGAGGAAGAACATGGCAAAAAAAAACAGAAAGAACCACCGACCCTTGTCAAGCTACTGGCAAGCTTTCTCACAATTACCCACATTGGCAGAATCTGAGACTTGAACCCATGCAGACAGAAGTTAGATGGCAGTGATCTGTAGACCAGTCGGCTAATTGGAGTATGTGTAGTACATAAAGCGTAATCAAGTTTTTCTTCTGATGGTACATGTATTAACATTCAATTAACTCCAAATGCATTTTAAAAAATTGCTTCAGAAATGTGTACTTTATATACCATCCACTTATCTTTTCTAGGAGAGCCACTTTGGCACCTTTCTTTGGTTATGTGATGAGCAACCATGGTTGTATTGCCCAGATCAAGTAAATACCAGTAATAAAATAAAATATAAAAATTAATGGATGAAGAAATGGAGATCTGAGCAGATATATAAAATAGAACAATACAAGCTTTCCATATGTAAAACAACAATTTTAATCAATTGCATATACAAAATGAAAATGAGAATGGCTTTTAAGTGATAAACTTTCTTTTAGAACTAAAATTACCAACTTAATAAGAAATGCAATTAGCCATAGAACACATGAGTCATGTAACAATCAAGACAAATGAATGCAAACAAGTAACTTTGAACTCAAGGAAAACTTACGTATGAATTAAAAATTAATAAATCCAAAAAATAAAAGACTAACCCATATCAATTTAAAAAAATGTGATAACTGCGATAACTGCGACAATAACTTTTCTGATGCAGTCAATCCTCTTTGTACTTTAAGGTCCACGTCCCTCAACTTCCAGACACCCATCCCTTGGACAATTTATTACGTGAAATACTAGTTATTTATCTGAGTCTACTTCTAGGCTTCGCATAGAAACTCAGACTTACTAATTTCACATTGGAGATTACCTAACACATCAAATTTCATCTGGGACCCGCACCCCCAATACAATACAGCTTAGCAAATCAGGATTAAATTTATCAAACTACCAAAAATTAACCCACACCTATCTCTGCCATTCACATAACATCAAATTTGTCGAGTAAGCGTGTGTGTGGTATGGATTATAATTTATAAACATAGATTACAAAAACTGTCACATCACTATGAAGCTATGAAGTCCACAGTGTAGCAGTCTGATGTCTGGCACTTAAAGAGATCATGTCACAGACATGTGACATCATGTCCCACCCCGTCACATTATCCTGACTCCAGGCTGCCCAGTCCTAACAATGACATCTTAATGCGAGTACCAAAGTGAGGCAGCTGCTAGTACTATTTTTATAAATCTTAGGTATGACTTGGTTGGATTCAAACCACCTGCATCCGAGGTGGACACTCTAACCACACATAGCTACCTTACTTCAAACCCTACCTTCATGAAATAACTGTGAATATGATTTATTTACTCATAAGAAACATTAAAACATACACTTCTGCCCACTCTCCTGCCCTGCCTGTGCAGTTCATGCAGCTGATAATGCCTTTTTGTAAGTGTTTGTGCTTGTGTTTTACCCCCTCCCCCACCCCCGCTGTACCCATAAAGTGTGCACACAAAAAAGCAAACTAAATCATATTCTAGTTATGGTTTGAATATTTCTCATTATGACTCATCAGTCCCTACAAATAAATTTGCTTTTGGTGCCCATGCACTGTGCCAAATCCCTACATAACTGCAACAAGTCTGATGAATTTCTTAATCCTTTACTCAGGTATGTATTGATTAAGGATTACAAGGTATTATACTTGATGATGGAGTGAACTCCCCCAGTAGTCATCTCATGAAATTTATACCATATACACTTGCATAAGCTCACCTCTGTCTGCATGGGTTCGAGTCTCATATTCGGCCAATGTGGGTATGTCAGAAATCTTGCCAGTAGCTTCTCATGGGTCTGTGGTTCTATCCAGGGTTTTTTCCTGGCTTCTTCCTCCACCATTAATACTGGCCACCATGTATAGCCTATCGTGTGCTGAAAAATGGCGTTAAACCCCACAACAACAACAATTTGCATATGAGTCAAACAGCAAACAGCACAGACCCTGATCTGCCATTGCAAAAGGTACCAAAAAGTTTACTTTATTTGATCTACTGATTACTCTTAACAAACTGCAAAGACCAAGATCAACTGGCACAGTATAGGATGGCAAGTCTGGGTCTGCCTTACAAACAGGTATATAGTGTAAATATAATAGGAGATTAATCTGGATCATTTTCCCTTACCAGTATATTGATTGACCATTATATACTGGTAAAGATGTGTGTGTCTGTAAAAAAAAGAGAGAGAGAGAGAGAGAGAGAGAGAGAGAGAGAGAGACAGAGACAGAGAGAGAGAGAGAGAGAGAATTCAAAACACGTATCCCAACATCAGTATTAATTAGGTTTATGTCTGCTTAAAATGATAAAGTAAACGTTTTCAATCAAGATATTATAAGTGGTCTTAATGGAGACTGCTAGTACCTATTATTTCTGGCTTTTCAAATTTTATCACATTTCATATCTTGTGAAAATGGAGTAAAAACTAAAAAAAAATACATTTCTAGGGTTTCTACTTTTTTTACATTAATAAAAAGATAGTATAATGAGAATCATTTATGTAGGAAAATTAACAGCAATGCTTAAGAAAATAAAATGTAATGTTTGCAATGATTTAATAAGGAAAATGTTACAGTAATTATCTGAATTTTCAAGCAATTGCTTTTTGTGGGGAAAATAAGATTTTTTGTGGTTAGTTTTTATGAATTTATTGGGGTCTTTCTGGTGTGTGTGTGTGTGTGTGTGTGTGTGTG
The DNA here is from genome assembly GCA_029339505.1 of Unio delphinus. Classification (NCBI taxonomy): domain Eukaryota; kingdom Metazoa; phylum Mollusca; class Bivalvia; order Unionida; family Unionidae; genus Unio; species Unio delphinus. Next base: position 2,363,605 of record JAQISU010000091.1, on the reverse strand, counting down.
TGTGCATTTTCAGTACAGAAATAATGAAAAGATTTTTTAGTTCAGTATGCCATGCTTTATATACATGCATACAGGAAATTGATCTGTTGTTACATCAATGTTGCCAAGTACTGTTACATCAATGTTGCCAAGTGTTGTTACATCAATCTTGCCAAGTGTTGTTACATCAATCTTGCCAAGTGCTGTTACATCAATGTTGCCAAGTGCTGTTACATCAATGTTGCCAAGTGCTGTTACATCAATGTTGCCAAGTGTTGTTACATCAATGTTGCCAAGTGCTGTTACATCAATGTTGCCAAATGCTGTTACATCAATGTTGCCAAGTGCTGTTACATCAATCTTGCCAAGTGCTGTCACATCATTGTTGCCAAGTGCTGTTACATCAATGTTGCCAAGTGCTGTTACATCAATGTTGCCAATTATATATCAAACTTTATGTGGGTGAATATCTTTGCTTTCTCTAAGTTAAAAAAGACTACATGTTCTTTCTTTAACAAAGCTTCTCTAAACACTACTTTTAAGTTTAACAATATGGTCTATTGTGCTTCTCTGGAGTCTGAATCCACACTGCTGATAGTAGTGTATTGCACTGATGATAAGAGAGTAATCTATCATTTATTATCCATTTCATGGTCTTGTAAGTACAGTTTAATAAAGATATGGGATGATAGCTAAAAGGGTCAACTTGGTCCTTGCCTGAGTTTCAGTTATTGGCATCACTGATGCTTACTGCCAATTTTCCTGGTCTAAATTTTATTGATATGTTTACCAGTGTACTGACAGCTGTATCAGGTGTTTCGAAAGCAGATAATGACCATCAGGTGGTTCAGAATCTGCTGAAATGTCCAAGGCTTTCTCTTGATAATCTTTTAATTTTCTCAAAAGTTACAATTAGCATTATTGTCGTCTTCTGCATCAGCAGATTTAAATGAACAGCAATGTTTCTTAACAGAATTTTGCCACAGCATCAATATTCAGGATTTGCCACATCATCAGTATTCAGGATTTTGCCTCAGCATCATTATTCAGGATTTTGCCATTGCATAGGTATTCAGGATTTTTCCACTGCATAGGCATTCAGGATTTTGCCACAGCATCAGTATTCAGAATTTTGCCCCAGCATCAGTGTTCAGGATTTTGCTATTGCATAGGGCATTCAGGATTTTTCCACGGCATCAATGTATTCAGGATTTTGTCACAACATCAGTATTCAGACAAATTCTCTCATGATGACTTTTTCAAGACTGGTTCAGCAAGAGTATTTCAAGTTTCTCTTTAGTTTTCATGTTCTTAAATGTTAAACACCATTTTGTCAGCACATAAAAGACTGGATATATATATGGTATTTTGGCAGAGGAAGAACTCAAGAAGTACCAATGGCCCAAGAGATACTTAGGATGGCAAGCTTTCTTATCTCACCGACCTTGGTAAGCCAAATTAGATTTTAACCTACGTATTTTGTTGTGTATAACGCGCACTTATTTTACCTAATTTTCTTATCTTAAGTCGGGGGTGCGCGTTGTATACAAGAACTAAAAAAAAAAAGATTTTTTTCCAGGTCGATCTGAAGAGGATGAAGGCACTCACTACTTGTGAAATATTAAATCCATTGTACATTGCATTGTAACTAAAATGTTTACCGGTACTAGCCGTATTAAAGAAATAAATAATGCTTACAAATAGTCTTGTTCTTTGATTGCTTATGTTAATAAACTGGTTTCATTTCACGTCACTGTGTCAAGTTTTCTTCTGTGCCACGGCCGGAAATACATGTACATAACGACTGGCCATTTGTTCAAAAGCTTTGCAAAGTGCCGCATTGGAGCGGAACAAATACCACTGTGTGGATTACCGTACTTGCTCCGTAAATGTTCAGTACCGTATTCCATAACTGTTGATCTAATCGAATTTTTCTTCATTTATTATTGGTTGAATTGAAATATAATATGTGTAGAATTCAACTAGTGTTAATGTTCTCATCAGAGCATCTGTTGGGGACATATTTTTTGCGACTACGGGTTCTTTCTTACGGGAACACTAATACGTTGTGGAACAAAATAATCAATGTATGAAGTCGGAAAACATTTTTTTCCTCTTTGGAAAATAAGCTTGTTACTTAGTTTTATTTCTCATCTTAAATCATAGTATTTGAGATATCTTTGCGATTATACAGTGATCAATGGCTTCAATGCTTCATTGACTCGGTGTGGTCTTTTCACGGTAATCGGCGCCAGGTAAACTTTAATGCGCTCAACATAGTTACAATGCTTTGTCTCGGTGAGCAGTATTTTAATTGATTCAGCTCGGTGTTTTTAATGGTGATCAGTGCTTCATTGACTCGGCGTGGTCTTTTCAAGGTACTTGGTACCGACTAAAGCTTTGATGTGCTAAACTCTTTCTTTGTTTTATTTCTCATTTTAAATAACAGTATTTGATGCAGTACTTCTTTGTTACAATACATAATTACAATGCATTGTCTTGATAAATTCTAGCCTGAACATATGTTTATATTTTAGAGGTGTCATGATAATCCAAATAAGTATAAATACTGGACCTAAACTTTCACATATCATATTGTATTCGATCTTGAATCTAAACGAACATGGGTCATATAAGAAATTCGTATACTTCGAAAGACAAGCTAATCATCATTGCCTATGCAGAAGCACATGGTAACAGTGCCGCTGGGAGGGAGTTTAATGTTGGAGAGTCTTCTATTAGGGAGTGGAGAAGAATGAAAGAAAGACTGAAGAAAATGCCACGAACAAAACAGGCAGAGAGAGGTACAAGTGCAAAGTATCCGGAAGTGGAGAGTGGAGTCCTTGAATGGGTCATGGATAGAAGAAAACGGGGAATTGCGATATCTACGACAGAGATTCGCTTTCAGGTAATATTGATTGCCAAACAGAAAAAAATAGACGACTTTAAGGGGTCTGTGAGCTGGGCTTACGCATTTTTACGACGGAACGATTTGTCAATTCGGCGACGCACACACGGAGCGAAATACCGGTAGTCACAATTTTAAAATGCATTATATCACATGCGCGTTATATGGCAGAACTACGTTTTTTCCACTTATTTGGGTCGAAAATCGGGGTGCGCGTTATACACACCAAAATACGGTATGCAAGGTGAGATGCAAGTGTTCTGTAAAGCTGAGCATCTCTGACACCTGGGACACAATCTTCAAATGTTTGATAGGCTGCTTTCCTATATGACCATGATTTATTTTGTACCGTTCAACATGATTTAATAGAGACTTCAACCAAAGAGATATTGAGCTCTATATTTTTGTCTTGATATTTGTAATGGTGTTGGTATACACAGTATTTGTTTGGATTTTGCATTGTTGGATTCGCACTGGCATACTTAACACATTAATCCTTGGAGATTTTTGCTGTTTTAGCATGAAATGCCAGTAGGAGACACATTTTGGGGACTACTTCTGAATACATCCTAATACATCGACTTTCAAGCAATTTTCCATTAGCCCAATGCCTAGTTGTGCTAACAAAAACGTTTTTCATTGGTCAGTTTGCTGGTGCACAAGAAGGTGAAAAGTTGGAATGGGTTTTGGGGGTGTTGTTTTTTTTAGCTTAATGGATCCATAATTTTCATATGAAGAATACTCTTTATTAGATATATCCACCTTATCCTGCATTTTGCACAGGTTCACCTGTCTGTGTGCACTTCATACCTGTCTGCCTTAGATCTGGGACCATAAAGTCTAAAATCTGGAAACAAAATCAGATTCTGACCATGGGCGAATTTTGGATGAAAAAAAACAGGTCCAAAAACTTGGGCTTTTTCCCTCTGTATTTTGTAGTGCAACCAAAATCTCCAGATTATTTAGTATCATTGTAGAACTAAATCAGTCTACCTTTCTATAACACCACCCACTTTAGTGTATCATGCATATACATCCTGACCTGTCAACATGGTACATGGGGTTAATGTGTTAAAGAACCTTTTAATTTCCTCTGATGGCATCTTTGCACACCATGTCAAACCATGGTTGGTTGACACATTTAGCAATCACTGAAGTTTTTGGTATTGTATCCCCCCCCCCCAACATCCTGGAGTATCTTTGATAATAACAGTAAAAGATCAACGACACTGACACAACAATAAGCTATCAGATTTCAATTGCAGAAGGACTGAAGCATTTCTAATCTACCCATGTCAATTTTCATCTCTGCCCAATCCTTTCAGGTTTGGGAATATTACATCTAAAGTATATTAGAAAGTGGTCACTGCAGCAATAAATCATCACCAACTTTCCCAAAAAAGCCAAGTAAAAAAGAATGGAGATGACTGAGTGTCCATTTGATCCTGCTTCAAGTGGGATGAATGTATACAATTTATCTTTAAAAAGCAAAGATTTAATTTTGAAACAAACTCTTCTTTTTTCTGCCCTGCTTCATTGATATCTTTACAGCCCCAAAGTGTATGGTGGCTTTTAAAAGTTGCCAAGTAAAACAAATGGTGTTGGGAGTTGTTCAAGAAATCAGGCTACATCAAATTGCTTGCTTGATCGGAGATGTACTGAGCCAAAGTTCTGAGTACAGACATACAATGGCTATAGCCTGTATTGAGATTAATTTGTCTGCGTAGAATTCTGTTATTAATGGTTATAGATACTCTTCCAAGAGCCTGAATTATCAGTACAAACATTCAGTTTTTTAAATTAATACTATTGTTTTATTTTAAAATGTACCTCTGGAAGGCAGACAGCAATTGGATCATGTATTTAAGTACAAGACCAATTTCATCAATTTTTGCTTTAAAAACATTTTCATTTCTAATGTATTATAGTGTCAGACATTTTAATGATATTGATGCAAGTACAGGATTTCTGCAAGCTTCCATGGTGTAATATCTGGGGACTAAAGTCTCCAGTGTCCCTACTCGCTATACCCTTAATAGTAGAGCTGGTAATCATATGTGTCAAAATTTATTATATATATATATATATATATATATATATACACACTGGGGGTTAATGCTCTTATTGTGAGTTATCTACTTCACTTCTGCTTAAGGTAGCTGCAAACAAGTTTTGGTGGGATCAAGTCTAATTTGTTCTGGCCATAGAATGTATGTCTCAATATAGACAGTATATGTGGCAGGTTTCTCTTCCACTTTGGCTGTGCTGGCAATTTGCCAGCTGTATTCAGTGTAGTTACAGCCACTACAAATTTCCTGGACTAAAGGAAGCTGATGCCTTTTGAAGTTTTGAGTATGAGAAATGTTCTGCTTGGCAATTCACACGAGATCGTCTATGAGCTGGATGTTACTTTGTGACCCTTCTGCCTCCTTTTTGACAGACTGACTTTTTTCTTGCAGCCATTTCTGTGACTGATTTAATTCTGAAATACTGCAAAAAATTAGGAATGGAATGGTCAAAAGGGCTGTTAAAGAAACCCACCTTAAACTGATACAGGAAAAGTGACAGTCAAACATCTAGATGCAAATCTTTGTGGGAATCAACTTGCTCTTACAACAAGTGTTGACTCATTTCACTTTGGAGATGATCTTTCAGCAGCTCCATCTGCCATCCAGATCTCTACATCAAACAACACCTCATGATGATTTGAGAGATTTGTGTAAAAATACCAATATGGGTATCTCCCTTTAGCTTTTTGGGTATCTACACAAACCACTTTGAACAAAGTAGATTCTCTGAATGAGCTTTACAGCTTTTATAAACTGTGTGAGTAGATAGCCCAAACTATTTTTTCCCTGCACTTCTTGGCTTTCTAGTGAAGCTTTAAAGTACTTCAGCTTTGACAAAAGGTACCATGGGTTTAATGCCGGTTCTCAGCACTGGAATCAGTGATGAGACATACTGGCCGATTTCACTGACTCAAAGAAGTTTCCTCATCTGAATTGCTGGCTTCCTTTTCATTCTGAGACCAGATCTCATACTACAGGTTTAAGCTTTGGTTGGATTTCCCATAACGGAAGGTAACTCTTTTGTCACCTGTGCTCCCTGTCTGTCACAGAGCCCAAATCAGTGTAATAGAATTGCTCTTGTGAAGCCTATGAAGCTTTGTGTGACTTGCCAAATCATGATACCTGGTCCTTCTGACAACATATCTTGCTGGTGTTGAGGCCACAGCTTCTGTATTGCATTGGATAGCGGAAAGATTACAGTCCTCACCCTCTGTGATTTGTCTGCAGCATTTGACACAATAGACCATGATATATTACTTCACCATCTCCAGCATGCATTTGGCATTCACAATACAGACTTACTGTGGTTCAATTCCTACTTAGTCAACAAGACACAAATTGTATGTGCAAATGGAATACACTCCAGCCCCATTGATCTATGTTGTGGTGTTCCACAGGGATCTGTTCTATATACTCAGCTGCTCTCAAGTGTCATAGATCATCCAGCAGTGTCCCAAAAATTGTACAGTGATGACACCCAAACATACAAATCTAGCTACCCAATTGAAGTTGACGCTACCATCCAAGGAGTAGAGAGATGCATTTCTGATGTGAAATCATGGATGACATGTAACAAGCTGCAGATGAGTGATGATAAAACTGAGGCCATTCTGATCACAGCACAACAACTTTCCCATTCACATCCTTTACCTCAAACAATAAATATCAGCAACACCAACATTACATTCACACAGTCAGTATGAAACCTAGGTGTTACTCTAGACAGTACTCTTACATTGAACCAACATGTCATGAACATATGCAAGGTTGCATATCTGAGCTCAGACACATCAGCTCCATTCGCAAATATTTTTCAGCTGATGCCACTAAAACGCTTGTGTGCTCATTAGTACTTTCAAGACTGGTCTACTGTAACTCAATTCTGTCTGGTTTGTCTCAATACTAAGGAAACTTCAAAAAGTTCAAAACACAGCTGCTTGAATCATCCTTAGAGTACCACGATAAGAGCACACTTCCCCGTTACTCTGTACCCTATACCAGCTCTCTATTTCTGATTCAATCCAGAATCAAACAAAATTTGTTCTCTATGCTAATTTTGTTTCACTGATGGATTCCAGTCCAACATACATGTACCTATCTGGCCTCACCCATCTGTACATGCCAGCAAGATACTTATACTCCTTTTCTGACAATTGTATACTCATTATTCCCACAATGAAAATGAAGTCATACTTCCAACGTTCTTTTGCATATCAGGGCCCAACAACGTGGAGCAAATAGCCCATTGAGGTTAGACACAAAGACACTGTGATCCCTTTCAAGAGTGCTCTTAAAACTGTAGGAACAAACTTACAGACCTAATAATGTTTCGCTACCTTAAATATTTTCAGCATCTTTTTATGTTTTCTAATTTCATTGTTTTTGTTTGTTGTTGTTTTTCTGAAGTGTAGTCATATCATTATATATGTTGTTAAGCACTTAGAGCTTTTAAAGGCTAGGCGCTATACAAAGTCCTCATTATTATTATCTGGTAAACGACTTACAACATGCATAAGGTACGGTGGCCAATTATTGTTTTATTCTGACAGTCCAGTTTTCTTCTGGTCTGCCTCCTTCTTAACATGGTCAATTCAGCAAAGGAGTGTCCAGTATTCCCAGAGTTCCATCAGTGACCACCCTAGCCAGAAGGATTCATCTGGTCCAACATCCCCTAACACACATAAGAGTACTGAGTTACAAACTAAGTGATCCACAATGAAAATACTGTATGAAAGAAAATGCAAGCAAAAGTTTTTTAAAAAATACTATTTTACCTTGTAAGCAATCAATCCCAATATCTTCCTCTCTAGGTGGCAGTGCCCAGTGTCTTATCTTTTGATGCACAATTCATCCAATGAAACTATATCTTTTGCTGCATCATCCAATGAAACGACTTGTATTTCTTTTGATGTATCATCCAATGAAACTATATCTTTTGATGCATCATCCAATAAAACTATATCTTTTGATGCATCATCCAATGAAACTATATCTTTTGATGCATCATCCAATGGAACTATATCTTTTGATGCATCGTCCAATGAAACTATATCTTTTGATGCATTGTCCAATGAAACTATATCTTTTGATGCATCGTCCAATGAAACTATATCTTTTGATGCATCGTCCAATGAAACTATATCTTTTGATACATCGTCCAATGAAACTATATCTTTTGATGCATCATCCAATGAAACTGCAGACAATTAGTGCTGATAACTATACTCTAGGTATCACTGTGCTTCACTTGCTGAATTATTATTCACTTTCTTAAATAGCATACATATACTTGGAGAGTATGCTACAAATAGGGCATAGACAGCACTGTATCAAAAATAACTTGCATGTACACTGCTAAAACTGTAACAAAATATCCTCAATCACAAACTGCTTTCAAACCATTGTTTGAATCCATGGATGAAAATCCAGCAAGATCTTGTTTAACCCACAGTTGCTTGGGACAAGAATTGCTCATCTGCCATAAATATGAATAAACAAAAATATATTATAACAAAATGTAAAGTGCCAAATTTTTGGTCGAATCTATTAAATAACTATTAGTTCTAGCCAGCAGCCATTTGTTAGATTTATGAGACACATTCTGCACACAGAGATACCAGTATAATTGGTTCACCCATTAACTGTGTTTGTTTAGAGCAGTACTGACCACCGTGACACGAACTTGTCGGGGTTTGATTTGAAACAGGGCATAGTTGTTACTTAAAACCAAAGTGTGTCATCTTGACATGCTGATGTAAGCGACTTTTAAAGGAAAGCACGAGAAAATATATTTGTTCTGATTGGTCACTGTTGAAAAAGGGGTGTGTTTGACACGAGAAATCTTTAGCTTTAGAATATAATATATTCTAGCTAGAATTTACTTCAGTCTGGAAGTCCCTCTGCAAGAGAGGACAGTGTAGTATTATTTTTGGATTAAAGACTCCGGAGAGAATTTTAGAGAAGTACCTCTGTAAAAAATTAGACTGGAAAGACCGCCAAAAACCAACGGTTAAGAGACGCACCAAAAACATGAGGTATTTGTTTCAAATCCACGCTTATTATGATGTAATTAATATAATGTTTCTTCGTTACAGATCTGCATAATTTGTTGATACATTTGTATGATTAGTTTTATTTGTTTCATTAATTTTGTAATGTGCTTTTGAATTATGAATTACAATTCTTACCTTAATTCGTAGTTAATTGATGTTGTAAAAACACTATGTGGAGTTATGGATCGGATGTGTTACGTTAATTCTTGAATTTATCATATTGTTTGAATATTGATTGTTTTCTAAGATTTAATGTCTTACTTTAATTAATCAATTACAAGAATACATGTGAATTCACCGAATTTTGATGTCGTAGATAATTTAGCGACAGTGTATAATGTATTAGGTCAATGCAAACCGAATTAACAAGTTGTTTAACTGTATTGATCTGAAGACATGTGTAGTTAATTACTAGCCGTAAAAAAATTGTTATCCTAATAGTAATATCTGATTGTTCGAACCAGCAAAACGGACAGTCTCAGCTATTACCGTGTAACAAGAGACTTAGGATATTTTACTTTTCTTTTGAAAGGAAGAAAGAAATTAGCTTTTTATTTGGAGAGACGTGCAGTACCGAATAGAGGACGTACAAGACAGGGAAAAGAATATTGTGAAGCAGAAGTTGCGAGGTGCATATATCGATACAGAGGACAAGTCTGAGTTCGAGCGAAACATCCACGAGGGAAAAGTATCTTGAGAGACAGGAACCTCTGGGTCAACATTTGAGTGAGCGAAGAACGCAGTTCGACAATAACAGGTCATGAAAATCAAACAACGTTGATGAATTTGATTGAACTCTCGATTCTCTGATGAAGTTAACTATCAGTAATAGAATGGCTAAATTTGTTTAATTCTATATTCAATCTATATGTAATTCGGTAAAAGTTAATTCTAAAACGTGTATTCCGAATGAAAGGAAATTTCACTGTGTATGTCTTTGATTAAATTGTTTATTTATCTTTATGGGGGCTCGTAGTTTCTTTGTTCAATATATTAACTCAGTTTACCATATACATTCTATACTCGAACCGGGCAATCATACCGTGGGCGGTCATCTCCTAGATAGCGAGTATCAGAGGGGAGTGGGTTATAATGTTGTTATTATATATTGTGCAATACCCTTTGACAAGGTGGGACGTAATGCTGACCCTTTGACAAGTGGGGCTTAAACAATATTATACAAATAACGCTCATGACCTGCGAGACTCTGACACAAAACTTATTAAACAAACTCTTGCAAATCAACGAAAGTACCCTTTTTCTTGATCGATAAGTGAACAGTTATTGGTACAGAAATGATTACTCATTCAAACCATTTATGAGGTTGTGATGCATCAATTTTAAAAGAAAAGTTCAATTTTCACCCAAGGCTTAGAATGATATTTTAGAATATAAGCATTAGTTATATAAGCATGAATATTTAAAACAAACTTTACCAGGATCCCCCCCCAACAATAAAAAAACTGGTTAGTATGTTTATGTATATTCAATTTAAATGAGGGAGTCATATGTTTTAGAATATAAGCATTAATTATATAAGCATCAATTTTAAAAGAAAACTTTAGGCCCCTCACCTCCAATAAAAACTGGTTTAGTATGTTTATCTATATTCAACTGAAATGAGGAATTCTTATGTTTTAGAATATAAGCATTAATTTTAAAAGTAAAGCCTTCATTTATTTTCTATTCATCCAATTTTCTATCAATTCCATTTAAAATCACCAAACAAGTCCAAAAATCATTGATATTCTACAAATTATATGTATTGGTTTTCATTTTTATTACATGTACAACCTGGAGAAAGTGTATCTAAATTTTTCCACAAAACAGGAAATATTCTACAAAGAAATCCACCAAAACCTATGAGTTGACAAAACTTCACTATCAGTGGGAATGTTGAAATAGTTCTGCACATTTTGACATAAATTTTGCTACAAAGAATCTGGAAATTTGCAATTAATTCAAACTTTCTCTGTCAACTCCCAAATTCACATAACCATTTCATTTTTATATTTATACTGACAATAAAAAAATTACAACAATTGTATTGAAACATTTTTTTTGTACATTTATATCAATACATACTTTGTACAATTAGCTGGAGAATTCTGCTACTGTATGCACCCATATCATATAACAGGTAAATAAGGACAAAAGTCTTTGATATTTTCAAAACTATGGCAAAGAAAGATGCAATATATCTTGAAAATTAAATCAAGAACACGTTGTCAGCATTAATTGCATGTAAATAAATAAATAAATAAATGAATAAACAATTTAATTATAAATAAAAAATATATACAAATAATATAATGAACAAATTTCAAGCATAAACTTACCAAAAAAAATCATTTTCTAAATGTTATCTAGTTTTTTTTGTTATATTTATCAGACATTATGTGTTGTATATAACAAAACCATCTGACACAAGACAAATGCATAATTCTTAGGTATTTGATCAACAGTAAATGTTTGTGATTTTCATAGCTTACTAAATCATTTACTATAAAAGTATATTAATCAATGCAAAATATTTTCCTCTATAGTAATATTTTCATAACTGAATTTTATGCCAAGTTGTTATCAGAACAACAGATATCAAAGGCCATATCCATAAATGTTCTCTATGAGACGATTGGATTCATTTTTGACAGCCATTTTGGTTCATTCTGGATAATTGGTTTCAGTTTTGATTGTCATTTTTGTTTAGTCCTGATACATAAAAGTTGCATATATATATATACCAGTAAACATGGCAACAACTACAGATTAACCAGTGTAGCTTGTGGGTGGAATTATTGCATCACTGTGCTAAAGTGGCAAAGCAACCATCCATACAAACCAGTAGGGGGCCAACAAATTTAATCAAATGTTTTCATGGGAAGTATATCAGGTTTGCCAGAATTTCTTCCTATGCCACAATGTTAGTGTCTAATATAGCATATCATATACACCCAAACTAGTAGTTTTAAACTGTAATTGCTGCACTCAAACCGTTCACATGATAAAGCAGGTCAGCTTTTTTTTAGTATTTTAAAACAGATCATCTACAATAGATGCCTGCTTAATGTTGTATGTTTGTGGATGGCTTGACACCAAACCACCTGCCCTGCCATGACTGTACCTTAAAGTGTCTTGTGATTTCACATAGTACAAGATTGGGATCAAAGCTGGATGAGTGCATCACAGCATTTCATTTAGGCTCCAGAGCAGAAAAAAACTTCCCACTACCTATTTTTAAAACTTTTAAGAAATCTGAATGTGAACAATTATATAGCAGGACCTTTTGTAGCTTCCAAATATCACTGTGAGCTTTAATAGTCACACAAAAAAGAAATTCAGGCAGAAGTGATGATGACAACAAATTGCTGGATCTGTTTCTAATCCATGTTTTTTATGCAAACTTTTATCAACATATTGATCGAACTTAACTTAAATCAGCATCATAACCACACGTATACATATATTGATACATCCATCCTTCCATTCATCCATCCATCTGCAGCATGCATGTACACACACACACACACACACAAGGACAGGGTATAAAAAATATTAAGCAATAAAACAGAACATTATTTAATACATATTTAAAGTACATGTACTATAGTACTATAATGAGTTGATTAAAACCAGATGTTTTTTTTAAATGTTATTATTATTATGATCTGTTTCACCAGTTATTTCTCCCCCTCAAACACCATGATGCACTTCTTCTGTAAGAGTTATTGACAGTTATATAATCCATACACAGCAAGGCTTTCTTGCCAAAGCCACTACAAATGCAAACTGCATGTTCTTCTACAACAAATATGACAAATCAATATAGATAGAAATCACATGCTGTCAAAAACCCATACGTCTATTGATCCCATTACAACTCTGCTAAAAATAAACTTTCAACAGAATCAATCAAATTGTTGGCTTCTGATGATGGATGTGGCTGAGAAAAAAGTATGGCCACCATTTTGGACATATGAATATCACCATATTAACTCTGCCCATCAATTCCAAAAGAAATGCCACTTGAGATCATTCTGAGTTAGTCTTCTGTAATCAATAATTCTGGCCTGGTCATGAGGCATTTTATATAATTCAAGATGAAACACTGTTAATGGCAAAAGGCATCATTTTCAACAATTAACATTGTTAATGGCAAAAGGCATCATTTTCAACAATTAACACTGTTAATGGCAAAAGGCATCATTTTCAACAAATAACACCAGGATACCAGGATAGTTTGTGTCAAATCTGATCCATTCTGTTAAGTGGATTTTTTTTATTAAGTTTTTCTTTACAAGAAGTAAATTAAGTCTTTATATATATATATATATATATATATATATATATATAGTAATGGTGGCCATATTTGATAGTACCGTAATTCAGCATCATCTGAACAAATATAAAAACCTTGCATAACAGGGGGTACCCTGAGTGGATGAGTGGTCTAAAGTACTCAACATTACAGATTATTACCATCTCACCTCTGTCTGCATGGGTTCGAGTCTCAGTTTCAGTCAACCTGGGTATGTGAGAAAGTCTGCCAGTAGCTTCTCATGGGTCAGTTGTTCTTTCTGGTGTTTTTCCTAGTTCTTCCTCCACCATTTATACTGGCCACCATGTATATAGCCTATCTTGTGCTGAAAACTGGCATTAAATCCTAGAAGAACAACAACAACTTTCATACCAGGACAGGACACTTTCTTTTAAATTTGGTCAAGATCTGAATTGGTTTCTGAGAAAATTGAAAGGTTTCTGCATTTAAAAGTGCATGTAACTAAATTATATACCAAACTAGCAACAAAAATCTGAATGACTTCTAGCAACTAAATCATACGGAAAATCTACAGCTGAATGACAAAAATCGAAAAGACATTAGGCAACTAAATTACATGGCAAATTGGCATCACTGACAAAAATCTATAAGACTTTTATATCACAAGGCTTCTGTCGGACCTGAATTATACTTAGCATTTATTGAGAAAATATTGTAAACAGAAACTGAACAAGCAGACAATGAGTCAGACGATGGTCATTGGATGAAGGAACTTACTACAGTTTTACTTGACCTTGTAGCCAGGTAAGACAAGAAGAAAAGCTTGTTAGTTCAGCAGTACATGTGTACATATTTGATGTCAAATTAATAAAAGGAGTGAGATTAATTGTAAAGATGTAGGTAATTATATGCACACAATGGTCTCACTAAAAATGTGCTTCAATGAAACAGCAAATGCAAAACAAAATGTAAAAACGCTGAATTTATGAAGTATGACCATCAATTAAAATGTATTATAGCAACTACAATAAATGTTTAAGCAAGCATGTAAATTGTATTTTTTTTCTTATATTCAAATAATGACAGTAGTCATAGAAAAACCAATCACATCATTGGCAGCTGCCTTGACAGAAACATCATGGCTTGTTAGGTATGCAAAAATTGTTAGTACAAAAGTGTGTGTGTGTGTGTGTGTGTGTGTGTGTGATATTTGGATTTTAAGATAGCTTCAACAATCTTCCATTCATATCCCTATAATATCTGCAGTGTGACAGCTTATAGTGGATGTTTAGTACTGGGGCATCATGCTACAGATATGTGGCATCTGTCCCACCCATTCACATTAACCTAAAACCTGCAAGCCAACCAGTCCTAACAACAGCTTTTTAATACTGATTGCCAAGCATGGCAACCATTTTTGTAATTCTATGGTATGGCTCAGCCAGGATTCAAACCCACGACCTTCCGCATCTGAGGTTTGACACTCTAACCACTTAGGCTAATGCAGAGGTGTCAGTATAAAAGAATCTGAATCCTGACAAGAACATATTATGTTCTGACCAAGAGAATTTTTCAATAAAAAACATTTACAAAGCCATTCATGAAATGCATGCACATGTTTTATTTTATCATTTACTGTTCAGTATGCTGCATTTGATCTCTCATGTTTCTCCAAAATTCATTCAGCATTTCAGTTGTAATAATTCTATATTTCCTTTTATTTGCATGCAAAAATGCATTTTTGTTTGCTTTTATTGTACATTCCATTTCTATTAATTTTACATTTCATTTCTATTCCATCTGCATTTTGTTTTATTCCTTCTTGTCATGTTTGCTAAGTCCAGGTACATGTATTAAGAATTTAAGGCATGTATAATTGTTGTGGCCACATATTTGATGTCTAAACATTGCCACAGACTAGAGTTAATCTCTTATGCAAGGTTACTGTGACCTGCCAGAAGACGAGAATATTGAATCGGCACAGGCGTTTGATCGCACAACTTCTCACCTGTGTTACAGGTTAGTCCTTAGATCAGACAGAAGCCAGTGGGGAGGGGGGGGGTGTTTGGTTGTGTTAATGAGGTGTGTTCTCATCTGTCCCCATGTTGACAGATAGCGATAACATTCTCCGCTAAGTTTGATTGGCTTGATTCACAGCAATATCCAATCTGAATTGAGATAGAGGGTGTGATAACAATTTAAATCCAAATTAGAACTTTCAGAACTCTGAGAAAATTTTTGTCTCGCCTAGTAAGATTGCTGAGCAATATAGGTTTACTCCGAGAGAGCCACTCATAATTTGGCAGTAAAACTTACAACAGATTCTAAGGAAAGAAATGATCAAAAGATCAATATGTTATTTGCTCAATTTTTGCTAAATATTACATCATAATCATAATTATTTTAAGTATGCATATTTAATTACTAACATAATTTAATACATAGAATTACCATTGTTGTGCTTCATTTACATGCATATTTGAGAACTGGGCTTGTGTATTTTGTAGAGAATTATGTAGATTGTTAGCTTGTGGTCAGAATTAATTTTGTAATTTGCTATTAGGTTACCTCACAGTAATTTATCAACGCATTATGTTAGAATTTACACATGCTTGAATTGTAAATTTGGACAATGCCAAGTATGTAGGATTAGTTACTATGGATGTATTGATATATCAGAGCATGGATATTTGAATATTTGTGTACTTTGTATGAGTTGTAATGTAAAGAAATACATCTGATTGTTATGGTATGTTTAGTATAATGAGATTGGAAATATGTAAAAATGTGATGCAATTTTTTGTTTCATGTATAAGAGGTAATTGATACCGTGTTTTTATTATGATGTTGTTTTACCATACATGAATGTATATTTTGATGTGAATGAATGTGTGACTGAAGAAATTTAATAGCCATTATCTGAAAATAGGCTGGGTGTAGTGTGAAATGAGAGGGCTAAGGGAAAATACTGTCTTTGTATTTTCACAGGAAGCTTTTTAGGAGACAGAACTTCTGGTTGAGTTGAGTCCTGAGTCAGAGTAATCAGAGTCGAGCAAAGTCTAGTCGTGAAGAGGTGTTATAAAAGGTGGAGGAGGAAGAAAATGAGTCAAGGAGGAGGAGAAGGAAGAGAAGTAGTACAGAGAAGTTGAGGAGAAGGAATCGGGAGTATTAGGAGAGAAGAATACACAGGCAAGTGGATTACAAGGGCAGGTGGAAATCTATTTGACACTACTAATCATGTGATGCAATAGGCTATCACATGGTCCAGGAAAAGGAGAGGTATACTTGGGATATTTGAATTATTTGATTATTTGTTGTCAAATTCATATTCACTGAATTTCACTTATTTTTGTTTATTCAATCATTTAACCATCGACAATGCTGTCTCATAGCTTTACATCTATCTTTTACTAATTTAATTTTCAACCAAAATCAAGCCTGGGTGGGACTTCTATAACAATTTAAATAAAATATTGGGAGCACCCCACCTCAACCATCACAACCCCTCACACTTCTACATTCCATTTGCATTCGTTCTACATTCAATTTCTATTCATTCTACATTCCATTTCTATTCATTCTACACGCTATTTCTATTCATTCTGTATTCTGATTGTGTTCATTTGGCATCCTGTTTGCATCACATTTTCATTTCACAGGTAAAGTTACCCATTTCAGGATGTAATTGTTTATCATGAAACCTTTCAAAACCAGTTGTCATACAACTGGCATGGTATCCAATCAACAAGCAACCCATGTGGGCTGATAATGCTTATCTTGAAAGGCAACATGTGTCAGCTTGTGAATGAAAATTCAAATGGTATTTTTATGGGAAATGAAAACCTTGGAGAATCATAAATAACCCAAATTCACAAGAAATTCTTTTACTTGCACAAACTAATATGTAAAAAATACTCTTATACTTAGATCTAATGGTACAACAATAACTGCTCTGCATTAAAAATGCTTTCAGTTCCTTCATCCTGTAGGCCATTAATTAAAAGTATTTTCACATGCAGCTTTTATCCTTAGTCAAAACATGTTTGCTGTGCATCAAAATTTCCAACTTGGCTGGGATAAGTCCACTTTAAGGTAGTTTTGCCTAGTGGTTTAGTTAGGTTTTTCTGTTCAATGACAATAAAATGTTTTGCTGAGTGGCATGGTACAGCAGCCAGCTCAGCTTGATTACCTAATAAACAGCCAACACTGATTCATTAGCAAATAAATAGCCAACAAAACTTGATTAGCAAATAAATTGCCAACAAAACTTGAGTAGCCAATAAATAGCCAACACAGATTGATTAGCCAATAAATAGCCAACACAGATTGATTAGCCAATAAATACCTACCCCAACTTGATTAGCCAATAAACAGCCAACACAGATTCATTAGCAAATAAATAGCAAACAAAACTTGATTAGCCAATAATAGCCAACACAGATTGATCAGCCAATAAATAGCCAACACAGATTGATCAGCCAATAAATAGCAAACACAGCTTGATTAGCCAATAAATACCCAGCCCAACTTGATTAGCCAATAAAAAGCCAACACAGCTTGATTAGCCAGTCAAACTTGGTACTCTTGTTTAGGAAACAAGCATGTTTACCAGTGGTATTTTTACAAACTACATCCTTACATCAGCCTGTTTTCTTGCAAGGACCTCCAATCATTTGTTTTACACTGTCATAACGCGGTTGCAGATAAATCAAGTCAACTGAAAACAAATAAGTCCCTGATCTACTGCTGCTTAATGCACAGACTTATGTAATGGCAGACAAGGGTCTATCATGTAGTAAGAGATTTGAATGTGTGTTTGTGTGATTAGGATGTTTAACATAGCATTAGCAGGTTTTCAGTCTTATCCCTATGATGTCTGCAGTGTGCCAGTTTATAGTGATGTCTTGCACTGGGGCATCATGCTGCAGACGATTGGTAGTAATGTGTCCAAACATTTCAATGCTTTATGGTGTTCTGTATGGTATAAGCAATAGAGACTGTGGTAAGCATATTTAATCTAAGACTCTGTACACACCTTGTATGCCATTTCCCTAACCTATTCAATTTTTATTTTAACACTGCACCTGAAGAAACTCGTTATGTTAATCTGTACACAGACTCTGTGAAACCTATACGTGGTTTATGTGTAAACAGTATGCCATAATAATTTCACACAAATTAGATTTTTTTCTGTGAAATTATCAAGTATATTTTTTTCTGCATGTGTAACGATGAAGACGTCTTCATTCATGTAAACAAAACAAGCAATAGACTTCAATTTGCTGACAATATTGTGCAAATATGACAACAAATTTACACAGGTAGCTATCTGATTTTTGAACAAAATTATGCCAATATGCTAACAAATTTACACAGGTAGCTGTGTGATTTAGGAGCAAAATTATGCCAATATGCTAACAAATTTACACAGGTAGCTATGTGATTTAGGAACAAAATTATGCCAATATTGCAACAAATTTACACAGGTAGCTATGTGATTTAGGAACAAAATTATGCCAATATTGCAACAAATTTACACAGGTAGCTATGTCATTTGTGAACAAAATTATGCCAATATGACAACAAATTTACACAGGTAGCTATGTGATTTATGAACAAAATTATGCCAATATGCTAACAAATTTACACAGGTAGCTATGTGATTTATGAACAAAATTATGCCAATATTGCAACAAATTTACACAGGTAGCTATGTGATTTATGAACAAAATTATGCCAATATGACAACAAATTTACACAGGTAGCTATGTGATTTGTTGATATGTTTATGTAGACACTGCATGTTTATATACTCAGCTTGCAATATTATAGCAACATTTTATAAAACAACAATGTGTTGTGTTACGTGCTTAGGCTCGAATAAACAGTAACACAGAAAGAGTGAAAATAACAAGCTTGTAAAACTTTATAAACAATTTATTGAGTATAAATATTTTTCAGAAAAGAAAAATAAGCTTACGGTTTTAAGAATCAATTCCAAAATTAATCCAAAATAATTCAAAATATTATCCACTAGAGAAATGGCAAAAGTCCTGGTAATAAAATGTCCAAATAGTTCTAAGTTCAAATTCCAGCGAAGCATCCAAGATGGAAGACGATGTCACTTGATTTAGTCAGTTCTTGTTAATAAAATCTCTATGAGCACAACTCTTTCCCAGATAAATAATAAAATAATTCCTCTTGATACAAACGAATTGACACACTTTCCAGTACAAGGTAATTTAAAATAACTCAAAAAGACACAACTTACCATTATAGCTCGCTCCAAAACATAATTTATATAGCTGTTTTTTTACGTAAACAAGGGGTCACGTGATCTTCTAGAAATTATCAGAACAAATTTACGTTCAAAAACTCATGTACCCAGCGTATGACCCAAATAAAATTAGATAGATGTTGATACTTTACTCCATTTTGTCCTTGTCCTACAACTCTGAAACCAGGTCAGAAACGAGGTCAACACCTGGCGTTTATCCTGTAAGGTACAGGTACAGGTCAACCCACCCCCCTTCAATGAACGAATCTTAAAACTTAAAATGCCAAATTTAAATCTAACAAACAAAAATAAAAATAGAAATAAATGACATATCAAATATACGTAACAGTTGTCATGTCTACATAATTATGGTAATTCATTTTATTAACATAAAAAGTGACTTCATCACATATTCAATCCAAAAACATCTCATGTCGTCGATAAAGGCTTAATACTCCCATAGTTTTCAGAATCAGGTTAATAACAGATCTGAAGTACTATTCACTGTTTAGGTACCCTAATGTTCCTGGGCAGGATATGCTGTCAAATGATGTCTAAAAACAATATTGACTGTTTCTATACCATTGTGTCCTGGACAGGACATGATGTAAACATATATATATATATATATATATATATATATAACATTCACTGTTTATGTACCTTTATGGAACAAGACATGATGTAAACTGGTGTTGATCATAAGAATTGAATTAAACCCAGCATAAGAAAACTTGAAGCAATTCACTTTTCTTTACAATTTTCTCTTCTAGATCAATAATATATAATTTGTAAGTGTATGCTCATTACCCCTTCTCTCTCTCTCTCTCTCTCTCTCTCTCTCTCTCTCTCTCTCTCTCTCTCTCTCTCTCTCTCTCTCTCTCATATGTACTCACCCAGGTCAATTAGAAAACATCACAATCCACTGCTTGTTATACATCTCTCTACCTATGTACTTAACACAATCACTGGCTCACCATATTTGACTCTATCCAAATAACATTGCCCTCTTAATGATTAATTCACGGGCGAATGAACAAACCACAAAACATACATTAACTGTAAGTTAAGTTTGGTTTAAAAGTGAAAAATTTTGTAATGCATCTTGACCTACTTCACATTCTTGGTCATAAAAGGTTTTTGAACTATTCACAATGGTACAGATCACATGTGATATAGCGGAAAACTGACTTTAACAGGTAGCTGAATAGTTAATATGAAGTGTAATAATAGTCAGTCATATGCAGCTGACCTACTCAGAGCTCAATCTGACAATCAGGGAAACAGTTTATTAAATATCTTGAACTGTAATCAGGGAAACAGTTTATTAAATATCTTGAACTTTAAAGTGCACAGCTGCTGATATGCCATGAAATGATTCCATCAGGAAATAAGGAGATGGTATTTGTGTCGAGTTTTATTTCAACTTAACTTAGCTTTAATAATTTCAGTCATATTGATACAATGTCTACAATCAGGGCCGGCCTTAAGGCAAGGCGAATGAGGCAACCGCCTTGGGCCCCGCATTTATAGGCAATGCAATTTTATTCCTTGGGACCCTGTGCTCATTCCTTGCTACCTTGGGCCCAGCACATCCTAGGGCTGGGCCTGTCTACAGTGTAGTTATTTTCAGTGATGTCTTGTGCTTGGGCATCATGCTACAGACACATGGCATCATGTCCCACCCAGTCACAGTATCAGGACACCAGGCTGACCAGTCCTAACACTAACCTCTTAATGCTGAACGCCAAACGAGGCAGCTGTTAATACCATTTTTTTATTTAAAAAGTCTTTGGTACGACTCAGAATCGAATCAAACCCACGGTATCCCACATCAGAGGCGTACGCTCTAACCACTAGGTAACTGGAACGGTCCCTGCAAGGTTGTAAAATATTACATCTGTAAATGAGTTTCCAACATTTATATCACCTCGATTGTACGCTTTTTTATATAGTGTGAGAAAAATCATTTCCAGCATATAAAGAACTGTTTAATAAGCACAGACCTCACTCATAATTGTAGATAATAAGTTTTATCTAAATCGGGTCATGTGGGTCGGGTCAATGGCACTTAAATGCTATAATGGCAATACCATGCCGAGGAAATGGGAACTACCTCACAGAAATGTTCACCTTTTATTCATTATACGCGTTGAAAACCATGATGTCGAGTTTACTTACCAAGGTAGAGAAAACTGCACTCCAAATTTGATCCCCATCGGATACAAACTTATCTCATATACCGATATTTTTAATCCAGCACAGTAATCAGTAGCCGGATATCAAATAATATAAATATTTAGTTTGATTTTTTTAATCAAAAATCCTATCAGTAATATACAGTCAGTAAAGTGGTGAAATATTTTGTCACCTCATTAGTATACACAAGCATCATTTGTAAGAAATCTCGTGCTGCATTATGACGATACGAGCCTATTTAACAAGTTTGATCATAATCTTGTCAGAAATAACGTCGGTTTTTTTTTAAGTGGTGCGAAACTTTGCACAGTCTTACTAAACGCCGCAACGGCTGACGAAGACATGCAAAGTTTTTTTTTTATTTGAACATATTCCTTAACATTATACTATATTAACTTTGCTTTGATATTTACATTTTTAAAAAGCGTGATTTAATGTTGTTTGAAAATAAAAATGGTACCTACGTACCTTTAATTGAACAAAGGCAGATTGAGTATGACGAAATCATATAACACAGATAGCATATGACAAAAACAATCTCAATGTGACAAAACCAGATTTAATAATTTTATATAATAATCTTTATGAGAGACACGTAATAATATTATCAAAAGTGATATTAAATATTATATTAACATTAATAATCACAAATTCATGATATACCTTCATCGAAAAAGATCGACCATGACAAGATTGATAGTTCACATACAGTACATCATTTAACATGTTAATATCATACTGTTTTGTTTCAGCATAATCATTACAGGTCATAAGCGGTAATATAAATCCTTTCTGTTGCTCCTAGTGTTTGCGGTACACGATCCGAAGCGATTACGCTACAAACATTAACAAATGAATCGGCCCCTGTCGGCAAAATCAAAAGCGGTTCCTGGCTATTTTACTATACAAATCTGTTCGTGCAGTATTGTTCAAACACTAATTATGTAATCAACCTTTAATTATATACCGGCGTCGGCAATCTCAAACGTAGGTACTGTTACTGAAATGTCGCGCCTTCTGCGGTTTCGGGCTATATCCAAGGTATGTACTGTTTGCATCAGTTAGTAGACTTATTAAACACCTGACATTTTAAGTTTGTGGATTTTTATAAAATGTCTAAGAATAAAAATCTTCATCAAAATATTTTGTCATGATTCTGTTACGGTATTAAGCTTCAGTAGTGGATAACAACTATCTTCAACACTTTCTGTGCACTAAAATGCTTCAACCGTCAATACATATAAATAATTGAAAGAAAAATATGATTACAAAATGCCAGTCCATACAAAAACATTGGGCAAAGCACACAAACACATAGCAAATAACACATAGCAAATAACACATAGCACACATTGGACAATATAGATCCTTTGGCAAGGATCACTGAAAATAAATCAACTCCCGAACAAACCTAGGTAAGGGAGGAAAAATAAACACTAGAGTCGGGAGGTGTGTAAACCCAAATCAAAATTCAAAATTAAATTAAATACGTAAACCACACACACACACACACACACACACACACACACACACACTTCGTGGGAATACATACAGAAATAAAATATATTTACTTTTTTTTAATAGACAAACGGGGGTCTGTCAAATGATATTAATCTGAGACAGACCACACCAATAAAAGCAAATGATTAATGCTAAGTGTAGGATACACTAAGTTGTTTAGAGGTATGTTTTATTATTTAAACATAGGTGATGTACTATAATAGTGTTTTAACTGTGTTAAACATTCTCTACATATAATATTCTCTATTGGATAACGAAGTGTATATTTGTCAGTATGCCTTCTGCATGTTAAACTCCATCAGTACCCGTGTGCTGTTTGCAAATAGAATTGTGCCAACGATTCGGTTCATTGTGGCTGTTGCAAAAGTTGGATACATGCATTGTGTGAAGGCATCACAGTTAGTGAATTAAATGTTCTTTCCGTAAATTATAAAATTGTGCCGAGTTTGCATTAAGAACAATGATGGTGACGAATATAGCTACATGAACGCTCTCTTCCGGCTGAACGAGGTAAGTGATAATTATATAGTTTGTAATATATGTTTTATGTAGATGTATATGAAGAAAAACAAACATATTTTTCAGCTGAGATTAAATGAACAAGGGAAGAAGTTTTCAAAACAACTTTTTTAAAAATGAGACTTTCGGTTGTAGAGTTGTATGTAGCGTTGTTAGAGTATTTATTTCTCCATATAGTAATTCATGTACTTTTCTAAACCCAATAACAATTTCATTATTCATATACAATACTATCTTTAACAATTGTCATTATTTATATACAGCACTATCTTGTTCTTTGTAATGTTGTTCATCCCACGACTGCTTCATCTGAGTCAAATCATTTCCCGATAGTTTTTCTGTCTTAACTTGTTTTGCTCAATGTCAAATAAACGTTCAATGACATTTTTAAAAACTTACTTTAACTAAAACTTATAATTGATTTATTATTTCCGTATTTCCGCAAAATGTGTGTCCCTTGATAGTAATTCTGAAAAGCAAAAACAGATTTTCGCTCCAAAAATCGCAAAAAAATAAACAAGATCGATAATAATACAATAATATTACAACCCCGTTATTTGTTATTTTATATTTAAGTCTATACACTGTCGCTTGTATAACGATTTTTTGGTACTTTATAACAGTTATATATATATATATATATATATATATATATATATATATATATATATATATATATATATATTTATTTATGTATGATTGTATGCTGCGTCACTGAGTGTCAATCAGCCCGTCGAGAAACATGTCTCTTACCGCCTCTAAAGAGTAGCCATGATAAGGGCACTTCAAGTCTTCGTATAGATTTCACTGTTCTAGGATTCTTGGAATGTAATTCACGCAATAAAACCGATACTTTGCAACCGTTTGTGACCAAGTGTGGTGGGAACTATTTGTTTAATACATTGTCTATTGGACTTTGTGGCAGCGAAACGTTAAGTGCAGAAATTAGAGCACGCACGTGCATTGAAATGTCCGTGGATTGTGACTATTATACCACGCAATCTTACGCCAAGGACTTTTCATTATGCTCGCCATCGTTTTCCGCATCAACTGCGAACTGTGCCAAACTTAATGGATCCAAGAATCCAATAAAGAACAACAAAAGGAGACACCAACAAGAACAAAACAACAACAACAAATAGGTCACAAATAACTAGAGGTTAAAAAACAGAGGAGACAAAGAAAACAAGAACAAGAAGAAAAAAACCAAAGATCACCAGAAGGAAACACGCAGAGAGAAATATCAGGATCAACATTGGTAGAGAGTGAAAGAAAAAGGAAGATTAGAGAAGAATACAAAATGGCATTCGATGAAGAGCTAGATACTACGGAATAAGCAAATGATATACTGAACTATAAGCCAAATTAAGCTTTACAATTATAGAAAAGGCCGTTGTGTAAAATCAAAATTTATGATGAAAGGGGACGGACCGAGTAAAATAACTTATGTAGTTATTTTGACTGCCATAATCGAGTATACTGGATAGTATGCTACATCGGAAGTGCCACACGGAAATGCAAAAATATGCACGGAAACATACCAACGAACCAATTCACAAACTCTTCAAAGGATTCTGAAAGAGGTTCGGCATCAAAAACCCTGTGAGGTGTATGGAAAACTGACGGACCCCGCAGAGAATGAATCACTAAATTATCCATGCGAAATCCGACAGTGACAGAATGCTAAGGCTCGCGTGAAGGCTGAAAAAAAGAGATGGAGTGGATTCAAAGAACGTTGCTGACGAAAATGTTATACACATGTTAAGCGATAAGGATCGTATGTAGCTGAGATTATTCATTCTAGAGACAATCTCTAACCCTCAGTAATATGCTACACTAATGAATAAATACTGGACTTGAAGTCGTTTTTTATCATCGAAAGAAGGTGTTATGGGCATCGATAGAACCTTTTTACTGGGAAATTGTTTTGTCACCACTAAGATATACAAATCGAACAAGTTACTGCGCAAGGGAACTGGAGACGCGACAAATCTTCTGACGTGGCATCTCCAGGATGCTCAAGAAAACTGTTTTCAAAACACCTAAAAGACAATATACTTCGACAAATGACTGACAAGATTCCAAAGAGTACCATTGATAGAAAAGAAATCGTTGACATGATTTTCGGAGCAAACGGTGTTGCAACGGCAAACGACTCAGCGACCTTTGAGGAGCGAAACATCAAACTTAAAAACAATATTGAAGAACAACGTCATAGTGACTTCCTTAAGTTTTATGTTCGGCATATTGATGACAAATTGGCAAACTACGTTATTTCCAGTGACGAAGACCAACTTTGAACAAACAACAACGCCGAAAGCATGAACCACAGATTAAAAGTGAAACTTAACTGGAAGCCCAGAAAAACCTACGAACTGGTTGAAAAGATATTCGAATTAGTTAAAATGGAGATGGTGGACCTAAGAAGGGTTACGGGACGGGTAACTTGTGTCTGATACGAACACGCGATTTTCGAAATTTAAAATTACCAAACTTTCATGGACATCAAAGACAGAAGAAGAGAACAACTCTTCAGCAAATTTCAATTTGCAAGCACTTTAAGTGTTCAGGACTGACATTTTCTGATGGGAAATACTGTCCATAAGGACCCAAAGGTAGCCAAGAAGCCAAATCAAAGGACATGATGCAGGTCTACAAAGACACGAAGCAAGTGAACAGTGATATCATTTGAGGTGTGGTAGTAATTTGTTACTGTTTGTAGAATAATCGATTATTAATAAAAATATTAGTACATCTTACTTTGTCACAATGAATCTGTCTTTGTCATACCATATCTTAAGTTTATTACATCAGGTTGGCATACTATATTCGATTAAATACTTATATTAAACGTATGTATTTTATATTACTTTCATAATTTTATGACGTGTCTCTCAATACGATAATTGTTATTTTAAAAAAAAATTAATCTGGCTTTGTCACATTGAGATTGTTTTTGTAAAACGCTATCTGTGTTATATGACTTTTGTCATACTCTATCCACACAACAAAGGGTGCGTATGCTCCATATTTTAAAACAAATTAAAATATCAAAACAAAGTTAATATAGTATAATGTATACGAATATGTTCAAATAAAACAAAAATAAACAGACTTTGCCTGCCTTTGTCTGCCATTGCGGTGTTTAGTAGGACCCACTTTGCCAATGTACCTAAACTTCGATGATAACACGTGCTATAGTTTTCATGGATACATCTTCAATATTAAGAAATATTTATGGAACTAGGTGAGCTTTTTACACCCCATATTGATAACTAAAATTGTAAATGTATGTATGTATGTATGTATGTATGTATGTATGTATGTATGTATGTACCAGGGACGGTGGAAGGCATTTTGGTGCCCTAGGCGAAATCAGATATCTGGCGCCCCCTCCCCGTTTCACTCACGCGCTCCCCCACCCGCCCATTATGAAATAAGCCCCTTAGCCCAGCGCCCAAGGCGATTGCCTAGTTTGCCTAGCGGAAGCGCCGGCCCTGGCATTTACTTCACCTCAGAACAATTATAACACTATATAGCCATCTCTGTGCTTTTTTGCCCTTAAACACGAACCAAGTACATAAATTGACACTAAAGGTTTGAAATTAAGCAACAGTACAGGTGCCAATATATACGGCATCATAAATGAAGATGTAGGTAATATTGTGTAAAAAAAAACCTTACCTGCTGAGAAACTCCGCTCATCCCCTTTGAGTAACGATTACGAACAAAGTAGTACATATGCAATATACTTGTCTATGTCCATCTGCTTTTATAATTTATCACAAATTATTTTACAAAATCCTCCTGCTCTCTTAAAATTTTAACAGGATTCACCCTTTTACACTTTCTGTTTTGCGATACGTCACTGCGCGCCACTCTTACGAAGTCGGCAGGGTTAAAATGATACAACAGCTTCGTGTATTTTTATAGACGAAAGGACTACTACGTAACGCATCAATAACATGGATATTGCATCCCGATATACTAGATGAAAACATCGCAAACAAGCCAAAGCCACTTAATTTCGTTACAAACTACAAGCCACCTGGATTCAAAGGCCTTTCTGGCAGGCTTATATTGCCAAGCCATAAAAACTACCGCAACTGTAGCGCCCAAGAATTGCCGAGGTAGTTACCCTTCATACTTCTCTATACATGTATATTAGAAGAACCACACAGAAAGCTAGTAGTAATGAATGTCTGGTTGAATAAATCAATAATCCCGATGAATCAAAATGTATCATTGCATTCACGGTAACATTTCATCTCACATTTGCCTCTTTTCTTCTTTACTGCCATTCAGTTAAAGCAAACGGGAATCATTTTGCATCCTTAAATGCTGAAAAAAATTATTTAATTTCCTCACAAAGCTTAATTAACTTTAGTATTAAACATGGTATAAAGACGATGTGCAAAGCATTAATGCACTCATTTCTAATTCACCTTTTGTCGTTTTCTATATGTTTGCAGATCTGTGTGATATGATGATTACAACCTAATAAAATGTGTCCTTTTGCCTGCCGTGAAACTTTTTGCAAGATATGACTATCACTACAGCTTGTAAATTAGCGCTTGTACTGTACTTAATTCAGCCTTGTGCTAAAAGTAAACCATGATGTCATTGCCCCGGCTGCGGCCATATTGTTTTCGGACAAAGCCGCTAGCGACGCGTAGCAACACTGATGCTGGCAGCATTTTGAAAGTTATAAACACGATATATATATATATATATATATATATATATATATATATATATATATATATATATATATATATATATATATATATATATATTTTTTTTTTTTCTGGAAGAGTAATTATTTTTAAATATGGTGACCACTAAGCATTGTTGATATGGCTCATGTACAAGTGATTCGAGATACCAGAAAGATAGTATTTGGTTCATTGACAGATCTCCCTAAGAATCGCACCATTTCTAGTAAGTAGGATGAAACTGACTCCTCACTAACTAAAGATACTGCCAAGTATAGAATACATGTAGGCCGATAAATCAGCCCTTCACCCGTTACGATTTTGATGTTGGGGTGAGGGGCTGATTTCACCTATTCATTGAAATCTGCAATTATCTGCAGACACTTTTGTCTGCACGTATCAGCGTAAATTTCACACACTTACCGGTATTTTTCGCGGCTGTTAAGCTCCCGTCGGCTAAAGGGTTCTTTTTGCGATATGTACATCATATTTCCGAATCAAATCCTACGTCTGACAACTTGTAGATCCAAGCAGAATAACACAACCCTAAGATACCGTTGACATTTAAGTTTCGTGATCACCATACTAGACGGCAACCAATCCTTTACGACTTCCGCTCGTTCGCTCATTCGAAACACTCGGTACGCTTGGTCATGTGACTCAGTTGTAGCAACATGAATGTGACTATCACGTGATTCAAGCAGACTCCGAACTAGGCCGATAAATCAGCCCTTCACCCGTTACGATTTTGATGTTGGGGTGAGGGGCTGATTTCACCTATTCATTGAAACCTGCAATTATCTGCAGACACTTTTGTCTGCACGTATCAGCGTAAATTTCACACACTTACCGGTATTTTTCGCGGCTGTTAAGCTCCCGTCGGCTCAAGGGTTCTTTTTGCGATATGTACATCATATTTCCGAATAAGATCCTACGTCTGACAACTTGTAGATCCAAGCAGAATAACACAACCCTAAAATACCGTTGACATTTAAGTTTCGTGATCACCATACTAGACAGCAACCAATCCGATGCGACTTCCGCTCGTTCGCTCATTCGAAACACTCGGTACGCTTGGTCATGTGACTCGGTTGTAGCAACGTGAATGTGACTATCACGTGATTCAAGCAGACTCCGAACAAGACAGGTAAGAAACATCTTTTGTAGTACCATTCTCGTACAGTTAAGTTAACGCAACCTTTTCAATTAGATACAGGGTATATTGTTGTGTTATAGTCAAGTCACAGTCTGTAAATAACTTTAAAGTAAACAAGATTTTATCATTCCTGTTTAAAGTTCAGCACTAAAATAATATTTTGCCATGTTTAATTTTACAGGAATAATTTATTTAAAAACAATTAACATTCTGTATCATATCATTGGGATACATAAATCAGCTCACTCAAAGCTACAAGCACAACAGCACATCCAATACTCTAATTCACTCCAAACATTCTATACTTTTGGACTGTGGGAGGAAAGTACATGCATGATATTACCCCCCCCCCCCCCCCATGTGCAAATAAACCTGTAAAGATTGTTATTGCTTTCATTCCTAATATAGTTATGCACAATAATATTTGCAAAGAATTTTAAACTAATATTAGTGTCAGTTTCTTGTAATTAGAAAAATTGACTTGAAAAGAGGAAAACTGTTGTCTATCTTAAATTTAGTAGTATGTTATATTAATTAATACTGAAGAGTTCATAGGTACAGATACCATTGAACTTCTATATTGCACTTTATTTTCATAAAAACACTTTTTGTTTTACAGATATGAATTCATTATATTAGTGCAAAGAATACTGGTGCAGGAAGAACCATTCAAATGCCTCCAGGATAGAGTGCAGGCCCACATCCCCCATACATATTCAAAAGAACTTGGACAGAAGAGCAAAGTTGTAAGTATATATATATATATATATATATATATATATATATATATATATATACTGAATTTTGACACTTCGTGACAAATTAAGAACATATATTATTTACATTGAAGCTGATCAAAGCAAAAATCATCTTGCAGTTAGTTATGCAGTTCCCAAAATGAATACTTTTCATCTTTTACATTGCTTGGTGTCCTTTGGTACTGAGGAAGAGATGAGGCCCTTTTTCAGTAATGTGATAGGCTTGATGTCTTAGAAGAAGATCAAAGTTTTAGATAGTTTATTTGAGGATATTAATTTAATAGTCACTTAATGTTTGTAATTGATTGTATATGATACAAACCAGTCTGAATTATTATTTGCATTTGATTGTACTTAATTAAGTACAAACTAGTCTCAATCAACCATTTTTGGCACAGAGAATCATTTTGTTTTGACTATATTTGAATGTTTATTTACACAATAATAAAATTGCACCATCTTTTTTTACAGATTCCCCTAGGTGTTTTGGCAAAGGATGAGACCAAAATTGCAGATATGGTTGATATCATGGTAGAATATCAACAATATGTCCCAGGAAGATTGGACTCGGACCCAGTATCATGTATTCTTTATGGGGATGCCCTCAGTTGTGAAAGGGAAAATGATGCACAAATTGCGAGAATCAATGGGGGATCCAAGTAGGACCGATTACAAGGGCTTGTTCCAGCAATACAGGAGTGGCACAAACGTGGCATACTATTAGAGGTAGGAATAGGAAGCAAACAATATATGTGATTGCTATTTAAAATTCAGTTTCCACAAATTTTAATTGTTGATATGCTTTTTCTAGTATTTGAATATCTTTTGATCAGAAGAAGTACAATATTCCTTGTTATAATAAAGGATCAAGACTTAATTGAAATGAAATAAATTATAGATATAAACTCCCTATGCACAATTATATTATATGCCCATGGATTCATGTGGTCTCATTTACAATTAACTAATAATGATGAGGACTGCTTATCTATAGCATTATTTACATTCTGTATAAAGAAATGAATATGATATGAAAGCTGAATGGAACTTTTTTCATTCTCGAGATGTGTAAACTAGAATGCCCTAAACACCGTTATTAAATCTAATATTGTAAGAAAGCATTTAAAAACTAATCCACATTCATATATTTGAAATAAAATTATTATTTAGTATTAAGTAAAAGTATAACACAAAAATTTTATATTGGGATGTTGTTTTATAAATTAATTAGACAATATTTGCAGAGGGTGCATGCTGATTCTGACTTGTCAATTCATCTAGTAAAACTCCCTGCCAAGGCCTCACAAAACATACTGGAAGGACGTTTGTTCAACATTTATTTGCATATGCATATATATCTGATCCGATTTCCAAGTCATTATAAACAAAATCTCCAGATGTACCAATCTTACTTTTGACAAATTATCATACCCAACAAATATTTACAATATATAAGTAGTACAGACCCAAAACCTTTCTTTTGCAGGATACATTCAAGCTGATGTATAGACCCCAAAGTGCACGTGATGTGGGCACGTTATATTATATTAGAAACAGATACAGGCACCACAATGTCAACAGCAAAACCAGCTCCTGCTTCAATTATGCCACCGATTTACTACGCTTTGCTACAGAGGCCTATGTCATAGCCAGTTCAAGATCAATGATAGACAAAGACCATATTCCCAAAGACATTGAAAGTTATGGTGCTATTTTCAGTCTATTGCAAAGAAAGTGGCAACCTTAGGATTCCATCCTCCAGAGCTACAAGACTGTAATGCTGATTCCAGCTATTGTGGCCTGTGCCAGTTAGAGAGTGATACTGAAGAGTTTATATGTTGTGATAATTACAGTTGTCCTAAAGGAAGATGGTTTCATCTCACATGTTTGGGGTTAAGTGACAATGATGTCCCAGCTGATGAGTGGTTTTGCTCTGGACAGTGTGAGGTCATGTCAACAAAATGTAACAAAGACTACAACTCAAAGCAGGATCACGTATTTGAATACTCCAAGGCTCTTTTATGGAGAGGTCTAGGAGAAATGGCCCGTCATGATGCTATCAGGGAAGGAGATGGAGATAGAATAATCAGCCACTGGAGGCATGATATGATAGAGTTCTTTGATCAGCACCACCCCAAGTACTTTGTATGTGGCTATAATCTTTTAAGTGCACTAAATGGTGGAGTGTCCTCTCGTCTGGCACACCAACTTCGATGGAACAGAACAGTTAATACTGCAGGGAAAGAAGGACACAATATTGAAATGGACTTACAAATGGAATTTTTCAACAGAGAATACAAGGAGGCTGTCAAGACTGCCAGTGGAAATCTGACTGATGACACCATAGCTAGACACAGTCAAATGGTGGGGATAAAGAAAACACTTCAGTATGTTTTTGATCACAAGATACTTAACCGTGGCAATTTCAAGCGATCAAAAGGTGTTTTGAGGAGGAATGCTGATATTGAGGACCTTGTGAAAATCATCTTAGACAACAAATGCTGTGAGTTTATCTCAGGAAGATGTCACTCAGCATTCCCTGATATTCATTCTGTATCAACATTTAATCAAATGGAAGAGTTTAAGAAAAGGATTTAGAAGCATCTAAAGAAAATGAGCAAAAGACTGGAGATTATAGTTGATTGAGACAACTTTATTTGCAACATTAAGTATATAAATTCATACTCTTTTTAATCTACTAATACCCAGTGTTACAACATGTGAGTTATGGATGGCTTTTGCAGAGAAGACATACCAGACTTGTTGGTTTACACCATGTTATATCACACAGAATGTATTGATGTATCTGTGACTGACTGTAAACTAAATATATATTTGTTATTTACAAGTACATGTAATATATAGTTTACATTAGGTTCTTTAGCATAGAATGTGCTGATGTGTTATTGAATTTAATACAGTCCAAATCCACTGTAATATATGGGATTATACAGTCACGATATGTTGACGTGTCAATTAAATAATGTCTAGGAAGTCTGGAATGGAAAGTGGAGCACATGGCTAGGCATATTTTAAACATGTACTTCTAATCAGCTTTTTCTTAAATGTCAGCTTGTTTCCAACAGAATGATGTGTCAATGAATTATGTGCAGTCCACTTGTTAGTCACCAGTTCATGTAGTAAGCCTTGAATGTGATGATATGCCAATCAAATTTCTATGCATTTTTCATCTTATGGTAGTTTCAGTGTTATATTGCCCAGTATGTGCTGAAACATCTATGAGTTACATCAAAATCCACTTAAAATGGTAAAATAATATATACATGTTACTGTACATGAGTACCAGTATATGCAATTTTTGTATGACTCATTGTTAGTATTTGTTTCCTGCATTGATATATATATATATATATATATATATATATATATATATATATATATATATATTTATATATATAAGCAGATAACTTTAAAAGGGGCCCCGAGTGGCTGTGTGGGCTAAAGCGCTGTCCGTTACGGACCACTGACATCTCACCTCTGTCTGCATTTGTTCGAGTCTAAGGTTCGGCAAATGTAGTTATGTGAGAAAGCTTGCTATTAGCTTCTCGTGGATCGGTGGTTCTTTAGGGGGGTGTGTGTGTGTCCGGTTTCTTCCTCCACCATTAATACTGGCCGCCATGTATAGCCTATATTGTGCTGCAGAATGGCGTTAAACCATAAAAAAAGTATAAAAAGATAACTTTAAACCAATCTTATGTAGTAATTTGTTCTAAATTAGGTTAGAGAGCCTTGAATACTGTAATGTTTCACTGAATTACACATAGGGCACATTCCAATCTGTTAATATGTATTTCAACCAGAACTCTACAACCGATCAATGACATTCACAGGTTTTCCATGCACATCCACATCTGTACATACAGTTAACACAACACATGCAGGCTTTACATTCACACCAATCACAATCCTCTTGAGTACACATTCTGGACAATGGTAAAGATGATCGGTCCATGTTGGAGAGAAGGAATTGTTCCAGCACACAACGTCTCAGACAGTCAGATGTGTTACAAAGCTTCTTCATATATTCATCTGAACAGCGGCTAAGAGACATAGGAAATATGTAACATAATCCAAGTCCTTTATGCCCATCCCTAGAACATCTTCCAACTTCTTGCCAATAGGAGAGAACTGAATTTTCAACCCCCCAATGTACTACAACATCTATATCCTCAACCTGAATTCCTATACCAAAGGCAACGGTAGATATAAGAACTCGGATGGAACCCTGCAGTTTCACAAAATCTTCCAGAATTCTAGTCACTGATTCGTTATCTGTCCTACTGTGGAACATCTCAACTAGACGATTATTGGAAGCTGGCTGTTTATCCTTGTATGCATTCTCTGCCAAGTCTTCCATGAGCCACATAAAAATGTTCTGGCAATCCCTCATGCTTTTGCAATAGACAACTATCTTCTGGGACTTCTCCTTCCTGGACATGACATGCTGTGGCAACCATGCAAGCACTTCCTCATACTTCTCTGAGCACTTCTCCATATGTATGTAGATATTAGGTCTGAAAGAGAAACACTTTTTTAATACTAGTGTTATGTTGCACAAGAAACAAATACAAGTCAGGACATTTTGTTTCACCTTACATTTACTTTATTCACTAATTTTGTTTGTGTCTGTTTAAATGTTCATATTTATCGGACAGAAAGCCCATGATCACTATTTATAATTTGTTGGAATTCATCACAAGAAAACTGAACACTGCATTACAAAAAGTGCAGTCACTTTAAGCAGACAGCAAACGGTTGATAAGAGAGGTGGCAAGTTTAGATAGGTAAAATATGTATGTAGAATGAAGAGAATGAAATTTGTACCTTGCTTGAATATAAGAGGTTTTCAACAGTGGGGAAGGGTGTGTGTATTACCACTATGGGAGTATGTGTTGAATATTATAAAAGTTATGCTATAACAACTTACATTTCCCCTATTTGTTTCAAACAAAACAAAACTAAATAATGTGTTAACCCTATTTCTACTCAAGTATCCCTTGATTATTACATCTTACCACTGCTAGTAGTTGTTTTTATTTGTATGTCAGTTCTTCATCAGATAAAAGTTTAATAGCATGTGAATAGGTCGGTAAGATGTGTGTAATGTTATAAATATCCACAACCAATGTATAGTTTTACTGTGGTGTTGGGGTTTATTTCAGGCAAATACAGCTAGAGACAGGTTTGTACAATAATTTACATATTTCTTGAAATAGTAATAAACAGACAAACAAACAAAATACTTAAAATATAAGTGAAAGTGAATGGTCATTAAAATCATAGAACAGATGTTAAATAAAAGAATGAAGTACCGGTCTGGAAGTCTGGCAATGGTATATGTGTCCCCAGTAGGAAGTGCAAGTAGAGTCCTCAAATCCTTCTCCACTTTTTCTGTTGCTGTGGCAGTAAAGAGAAGAGATGGAATGTGTTGGAAATGAGTCACCAGCTCAGCCACTTTTCTATACTCCGTTCTAAAGTCAAGTCCCCTGTTATGGAATAATTAAACTTGCTATAAGAATGATTGTACTGAACTTGAAGTAAATGACCCAAGGCACTAAGAGCTACACGAGTACATGCAATTTTTGTATGATTCAGATTCATAGGTAGTATTTGTTTCCTGCAATATTATTTTCATAATGTCTCATTTGAATTTAGAGAGCTATTTTATCTGATTTCAAATACACACCTCAAAGTCTTTAAATAAAAGAATTTTACTGCATGGAAACAGGGACAATATTGTATTTAACTCCTATAAACGAAAGACAGACTCTGTTACACAGTATTCTATTATGTTGTACAATACATTTGAGTATAAAAAATATAATAATCACCATTGTGAAATACAGTGAGCCTCATCAAAAGCAAGGAGACATAGCTGTGACCACAAAGGTTCTTGATGTACAATCTGTAACCATTCCTTCTTCATGATAGCCTCTGGACTGGCCAGAATAACATCTACATTTCCATTTTTGATATCTGTAGAAATGTGAAATTTGATTACTATCCTTTTCATACATTAACAGTTTTTACATTATGATTGTGTAATAGATTTGTTCTACATCTTGTCTTTGTAAAAGAATAACAAAAATATAAAACAGGTTATGTTTAAGATAAATACAGATCTGAATGAAGAAACTACTTCTTTCACCAAAATAACTTAAGGTTTCTTGCATAAAGATAGTCTACCATTAGTGTATGATTACAATATCCCATGCTAAATATAACAGTTGATTTATTTCTTTCAATAATTATTTGTATTACCTTGATTGGTATGTAATAAGGACAGAAATCAACATCACCATAAATCTCTTAGTATATTAGATACTTTGTGGAAAGTTATTAATTGGTTTGCATAAATTTTTGTGCCAAATTTTAATTAATCATTTTCCTTTACACATACTATTTTATATATGCATGACTGTCAATGGAAAGTTACCTTGAATGGATTCCTTTGGCATGTCTTTTACAATGCATTGGGCTTTGATGCTGTGTGTCTTCATTATTGCCTGTTGGTCTAACATCAAGGCCCGTAGTGGTGATATAACCAGCACTGTTTGGTGCTTACCGGTCAACTGAAGTCAAGATCAAAAGAACAGAAAACTATTATTTCATGCATTTATAAAAAAAAAAATTTCTGAATTGTACTTTATCATTTTTTTTATACAATGTCACATTTAATTTTTTGGGCTTCCATGCACCAGTATTAGCCTTATCA
Organism: Unio delphinus; assembly: GCA_029339505.1. Lineage (NCBI taxonomy): Eukaryota > Metazoa > Mollusca > Bivalvia > Unionida > Unionidae > Unio > Unio delphinus. Next base: position 2,326,437 of record JAQISU010000091.1, on the reverse strand, counting down.
CAATGATAATATACAGAAACTGTTATGTGATCATCTTTATATGTTGTCAATGTGTTATTACTATTTAAATTTTCTAGACAAAAACACAGACTTGAATAATTTATTATATTCATTAATAAGAATAAAACAAAAGAACACTGTCATTTAACAATGCTATGAAGATTGATACAGAATTTTCATGAATTGTGTGGTAATTATGTTTTAATGTAGAAGGCATTCATAATTTATATGAATCAAAACATCCCATATTAGGTCTCCAAGAGAAATGGCATAATCAGTAAGATTCTGTCTAACATTCCATAAATCCAACACTTTCCAATGAACACTGGCAAGATTTAAATATCAAAACTATGAAAAGGACAAAAGAAATTATTATAACTTCATATTAATCCTATTAATCCAAAAAAGGATAATGTCATACTGTCAATAATAATCATAATAATTTTATCAACGACTCCTGTTACATAATACTTTAGATCATCACAAATCTTGCTCCACAGCTTTTATGGTCACACTTAAATCCCATTGTTTGAATACTGTGCAGTATATAACTATATAACTTATACCTGTAAAATGCAATAATTATTACTTTTATGTATATTACTTCTTATAACTACGATGTTCTTTTGTTACGCACTTGTGACTATGACATCTTTTTTGTACCACATGATGTATGGATATGTATCTTGGGTCAGTGGCATAAAACACAAATAAATATTATTAGTATCACCAACACAACTCGCCCAATCGATTATCACTATTCTCACATACAAATAACTCCTAACTCAATAAAGAGCAATGTCATTTTATCAACATTTCTTAAATTCACGTTACCTTTCTCTTGATGATAGGGAAAAGAGTATATATCAGGCTTTTCCCGAATCCGGTGGGTAAAAAAGCAATAACATGCTTTCCCTCAACTAATTTTAATAATGCTTCTTGTTGTTCCACCTTTAATATCACGTCATAGCCCAATTCGTCAAGAACACCCGCAATTATTTCGTCCATCATACTTTAGCGCTTTCCAGCATAACAACCGAGTCACATGACAAGCGTACCGAGTGTTTCGAATGAGCGAACGAGCGGAAGTCGCATCGGATTGGTTGCTGTCTAGTATGGTGATCACGAAACTTAAATGTCAACGGTATCATAGGGTTGTGTTATTCTGCTTGGATCTACAAGTTGTCAGACGTAGGATTTGATTCGGAAATATGATGTACATATCGCAAAAAGAACCCTTGAGCCGACGTGAGCTTAACAGCCGCGAAAAATACCGGTAAGTGTGTGAAATTTACGCTGATACGTGCAGACAAAAGTGTCTGCAGATAATTGCAGGTTTCAATGAATAGGTGAAATCAGCCCCTCACCCCAACATCAAAATCGTAACGGGTGAAGGGCTGATTTATCGGCCTAGAATACATGTTGAACAGTCCATTGAGAGAATTGAGAAATTTAGACTGTTACATAAAATAATCCCACTCAGTATTCAGCCTGTCTTTTCTCAATGTGTATTTATTATAGGATGCTGAGTCAATTTTAAACATCCTCTTGTACAGTAATTACAATCTAAGAAGTTTATATTATTCTGAAATTTAGCATACATATGCAGACAATAAAGTTATTATGACATACATCCATTTTGTATGTAAACTGTGTATTATTTTAAGGCTAGCTGTCATCGTTAGAAACAGATGTTTTGTATTACTGTTTTTATCAGTACATTCAGACAATTATAATTCCAAACAAAAATTATACACTTGTTTAATTAAGAAAACGTGTCATGCACATAGCATAAATATTTGACATGAAATTAAACTTAAATTTTCTCTCATTTTTTAAAATTGTTACCAATATAGACATGAGACGCAGAAAAAAGGTAATGAAATCACTAATGCATAAAACCAAAACAACCTACATTGATATATTTCTTGAATAAATATCTTGAATATATATGCTAAGTTTGTAGAATGATGCAAGAACCATATTTAATTAAACCCTTATATATATATATATATATATATATATATATATATATATATATATATATATATATATATATATATATATGCATTACGAAACATTCACTAAGCAGAGTTTAAATTGATGCTAAATATAAATAGTAACTATCTTACATGTACATTCCTCTTTCTTTACATGTTTAAAACATTAATCACATATGTTTCATTTCCCGTTGATGGGCAGGTCTCGACATTCTAAACATCGTTGCAACTGAATATTAGAATGCTCATCTATATTCTCTTGAATAAATTTCGTGCCTGGTACATCATTTTCAGTAAGAACAATAATACGGAAAGTATCACAGGAATCCATTTCGCTGGTTCGCCTTGTCCGAAAAGCTATTTTTAGAAATTGGTGTCGCTGCGTGTGACGTATCAAAAAGGTAAAAAGTACAAGCGCCATTATTCAACAATTACGCATTTGCTGAATTGTAGTGTACGCAGCTGCTCAGGCATCCCCGCGCAGCTGAATTGTCAATTTTTGCTCAATCCAACATTAAATTTTGCTCGTCTCCGTAATGCTTGCGCATTGCAGCGAGCACTGCGCGCATATCTATAATCTACCATTCGCTTAGACGGAACGTTGCCCACGACAACCCGCTTTCGCGGCGGACGCTCGAACCACTAGCCACCGGAGCGGTCTGTTACATGCACGAGAGGGATCGCAAATGCAGATGAAGTAGGTTGACACTTGCATGCTTATATTAACGATTGCCCAAGGAAACTGATGATTTGGTTGAATTGCATCTTTAATAAGACGTTAAACTTGATGTAAAAAAAAAGAGGAACCATAAATAAAAACTGAACGTTATTGCGGATATTATGTACATTAACGCCTCACATTTTACAGTAGTTCCCATATCCATAGCTATGACAAACATTACGTGAACAAAATTTGAATAAATTATTTACAGTTATTCATCGATGTGAAAACATTTTTAGAAATAATGGTGAGAAATCTTAAATTAAACAAGAATACCTCGAAGGAACTGACACTCAGCTGGTCAAAAAGAATTAGCCGATATTCAAGAAATGACAATTTCTGATATTTTGAGCAAAAACATTTTCAAATTAGCGGCTGTAATTAATTATGACCCGCTAGGACAACGGTTAGAAACACTGAAGAGGACATAATAACTTCAGTTTAAGTAGTGAAGAACGACAAAGTAGAAACAACGAAGTGACAATGTGTGCCATCTGGAAATAAGTGTCATAAGATAAGTTTTCTAGACTAGTTATAGTGTGTGTGTGTGTGTGTGTGTGTTTCTACTTCCTTTCCATTAAACGTGGATGGTCTTCCTTGCGTATGGATATGGGTTAATGAAAATTATAAAGTACGTAACGACATATATCTTACTTTGAAAGTAAAAGACCTGTAAGAATCTTCGCAAGCCACGGACCAATCGTCATTAAACCTAAACTGACTTTTCGCATCTGCGATTCATTATCTCGGTGTGAGAGAAATCTTGCAAGTAATTCTGGGTAATTCAAGCCTCACTGAGTCTCATTTCTCACAGAATAATACATTTCTAAACGGGAGGAGTCGTTCTTTCTTTCTTTACCCTGTTGATATTTAAAATTGGACATACTTTTCAAATGCTTTCCTGACTGTGGATATATTTATTCCACACTGTCACCTAATTCCAGCTTCAGTAATATCATGATGAAATGCCAAAATGTTCATTCCATCCACAGTATTATAATCTCTGTAAAAATCAGCTTCCAAATACTAATACAAAATAGTATTGTATACTGATACAAAATAGTATTATATACTGATACAAAATGCTTTAATAACCAAAATGATATTATATCCAACACAAATTGAGTCGTTGATTATGAACTCTTCTGTACAAATTCGTTCAAGATATTGGAATCAACAAGAAACCATTTGGAAATATCCGTGGCAACTTGAAAAGGTTAAATCCTTGCGATTTTGCAATGCACAAAATTCTAGCTAGCAAGGCAATTACATTTTAGGTTCCTGGCAATAATCAATACACGTAATAAATACCTCTTCCTGTTTTTAGTTCGTTTCTAGTTACATCAATAAGATTGCTGTAAAAGAGAAGGAACCATATATATATATGGTGCCATCTCTAAAAGAATCCTTAATTACAGTCCAGCAAGCCAGACAACTTGCTGCACTTTCATGATTTTAAAAAAAAATATTACTACACATTTTGTTGGAATATTCCTTTACAATATTCCGTTACTTTATAAATCATGTCTCGCAACAATGGTAAATGAATATTACAAAGCAATGCAAATAAATACTGCATTTTTGTTCCTAGTATATTAGAAAACAAGAGTACCTTGAAGGGAGTCACACTCGAAAATAATTTACAGGAATTCAAGATCAGACCATTTATTTGCGGTAACTACTGAGTGTCAAAAGCATTTCTAATTTTCTTAAGCGATAAAAAGATTCTTAACTTAGCTACAATGAAGGAAATACTGGATGTCAGCTTGGCACCATTTTTATTTAGGACTAATAAGGCTTCATGAGAAGTCTTTGGCCGAAAAGCCCGCGTCGATGCAACCATCCATTCAGGGGGAGTAATGACAGCATGATTGTGAAAACTGTTGTCAGGGTCGTCATATTGGACGTACGATAAGCACCATTTTCATATCAAATCAACTGTTGATATGGTCATCCATTTGGGGACAACATAGGGTTAGTCTTGTAACATTTTCATTTAGGACCAACTAGGCACTGTAACAATTCTTGTGAAGAAAACCCTTGGTCAAAATGACTTTCCATTTAAGAGAAGTAGCGATAACAATATTTCCAGATGGACATACTGGACATCAGATCTTAGTTATTTTAATCTAGAAACGGCAAGTCATCGACTATTTCAAAGATGACTATCATAGTGGTCACATTGGTCATCAGATCTAACCTAATTTAATATAGGACCAATAAATCATCTTAAGAAGTCTTCTTGTTGAACGCCATGTAGATATGACTATACGAGGACGAATCTCTCAAAAATATTTTGGATCAGTTTAAGTACAAAAACATTAACCCTGTTTTACATGTGTTCCCTTTATGTTTTTTGATATATAGTTTTCACAATTTTAATATCTTTACGTTTATATTTTATCATGTTGTACTATATGCTTTACATTTGCTTGCAAGGCATTTCTTTCTAAAGTTTCTTCAGTTCATTTTTACATTTTTGGGAACATTTACTTTTAGTTGGTACTACAGCCAGCGTTTTGCTGAAAGGCCGTAAAACGGCCGTACGTCCACGGATTCTTCTTGAGGGTGGCAAAACTTATGAAAATGTGGGAACGGTGTCGTGAGGCTAAAACACTAGTTTAGGGTCGTGGGGTCAAAAATGGTTATCAACCACCCGTCGATATAGACATCAACTTTGGCTGCAAAGAATTAGCTCACACTCAGATCTGTAAAATAATTTTAGCTACCAATGAACAACCCTATTCCACATTTTATATCTTTACCTAACGGCTACCAGAATGAACTTTGATATTATTGCATAGTTCCAGACATTAGGTCTGTCAAATCAATCACATATACACCTTCTATGTAATTGGCGAAATACTGATCGTAGGCAGCATGTTGCATTTATAAACAACTATTTATTAAACATTTACAGTTTGATCTGAGAAACATTCCCGGTTTAAATTGCAAGGTAAACATTGCTACACAACACTAGCAGGACATACAGCGTTTTCAAATGTGTTTGTTTCCAACATATAGAGAACTGGGCACAAAAACCAGTCGAGATCAAATTTGATAATGCGCGTGCTCTGTTCCTGGCCCAGTCCAACAGTAAGGAAAACAAAGCAACCGCCTTGGGTCCCCGCGTTTTCCGGCAATGCAATTAATTTGATTGTGGCCCCGCACTCATCACTTGTTGCCTTGGGCCACACACATCCTAGGGTTAGGCCTGCTCTGTTCTCTGCGTTCTAAATATCGCTTGTATTATGCGTTAGTGTAATTTCAAGCCATCCCCATCACCTTATGTTTATGTCAAAAAATGACAGAACAAATACGCGTCACTATACCGATCAACTACTGGTCTTTTGGTGTGAAACATGGGATGTCATGTTATGAGAATCCTCTGATATAACCCACTTACTGTGAAGACGTGTCCACGTCAAATGTTTATATTCATCATGTCAAAAAACGGCTGCGTCTCAACGAAAATATCTGGTACTTGAAGTTCAGGAAATTTGATTTTTTTAAATATTGGTACTACATATATTAAGAAGAGAACGGAGGGACAAAATAATTTGATGAGGAATGACAGGACATGAACGCATGTACTCGCAAGGAAACAACGTAAAAGATACACCCAGTCAGTTGTTGTTCTTAAATCTATACTTTCTCGGTGTAATTGTGATTGCGAATTTAAAATAAACGATTAATGTTTTAGAAATAAAGCTATTGTATGAAAAGATACCAAAGTCGTTTCATGTCTTTACGACCTTGTTCACCTCTCTCTCTCTCTCTCTCTCTCTCTCTCTCTCTCTCTCTCAATATAGTTATCTTATCAATTATCACAAGTATAATCGCTTTTCATTAATGTGTAAATTATACTTTATCGTCTCAATGATGTTTCATCTCTTCATACTTTCCGTCTTAATCCTAGTTGCTGACCTAGCCCAGCTGAGAGCATACTTTATACTCTGTTGGGTGAATTTGCTGACGGAGTTGAACTGTACACTTATTTTCAAAATCTAAAAGTTGTTCTTTTTCATATTCAGCCTCCCAATAAAGCCGATTACATATTAGCCCGCGAGTGCAGTGTCTTACATTCTACGGACGAATTTTTAACATGGTGGTTAAGTTACAACATGCATAATTAACTGAAGACGATGTTCCCTGAGCGAAATTACATTTGTCCAAAGAAAGTCACCCTGTTATACAAATAAAATCGTGGCTACAATCTCCCTTCTGGTGCAAACTGAAGAAAATATAATTCTTTATTCATATACAATACATGCAATAAAAAGATCAATATATTGGAGCGCATTGCACATGTAATATAACTGCCAGCTGTTTACTACAGGTTATTATCAAGCTAATGCAATACGAGTTTTACCAGAATTCTGTCCACTTACGTGCGGATATCAGAATAAACAAAAAGGCTGTTGGGTAAAAAATGTTTTTATAACGGGCTCTGACCATCAAAGCCAGGTATCATTGGTTGCGTTGAAAAAGACTTACACCAGTAACCTAATAAATGGCATATAAACTAGACTTTGAGATGAAATCATTACACTATTTTTTAACATGGACGGGCACACCAACGATTATTTAAATATTTGGTTGGGAATTTTTTTAATACAGAGAGTTCGTCTTGAACTAACAGCAAATTATTTACGGAACGAAAGACTCTCTGAAGCAATGTCACCTTCATATATACTTGCCTCAATATTACATTTATCTAGATATATAAAAGTCTGGAGAAATGTAAAAAAAAAAATTAACAAAATCTTTGCATAGATATCTCTCAGAATTTCGTAATGACTTTTATTATTTATAGAACATAACTTTTGATAATATGCATATTTTTCCGGTCGACAACAATTCAAATAATACTCTGGCATTCCTTTATCTGTACAAGTTTAATTCGAACATTATAACCAGATTTTTGTGACGACTATTTTCTAGAAAAGTATTATTAAGATTCCCATTAATAATCTAATTTATTTAGTTTTGGATTTCATCAATAAATTTTATAGTTAAAAGGAATGAAGAATAAAACGGAGAAACAAATAGGGGTTGGTAATATACGCACGATGGTAAGTTAAAGAACAGGCGTAAAAAGTAAAGTGAACGGAAAAATGAATTAATGTAAAAAAAAGACTGACAAACAGGTAAATTGCAAAATTTATAATTATATGCACAAATGAGAATAAACAAGAGAATAATAACAAAGGACTATACCATCTCTCAAAATCGAAGATTATTAGTTTTATTGAAAACTAGGATTAAAAAAGGTGTAGATTAAGTTTTAAAAAAGCGGCATGTTATTATAGAGATTATTAAATAAAATACTGTGTATTAAAATAATAATCTGCTAAATCTGTTTAATATTTTTTATCTGAATGTTAGTTTGTACACAATAATATAAGAAGTACCGTTGCAATTCAAGACTTTATTACTTAGGTTGTAAAAATTATAAACATATGAGGTCTATCTGAAAAGAAAATAAAACATGAATACAGCGTGCGATATCAAAACGTAATATTTAAGAGGGATTACAAAATTCGGGAGAAAAAAAAAACCATCTACGAAATAGAAATGTAAACTCTTGTGTATCACCTATTTATTGCGACTGACAGTGTACAAAATATTTTGCTATAAAGTAATATGACCCCAGTGACCTATTTCAATGAATTACTAAACTTAATAGGCTTTGAGATATATTTACTGGTAATGAGACAGATCATTTCTAAATCCGGACTAGCTTTAAATAGATAGTAAGTTAGACCTTTAGACGTCGTATTGATGTCAGATGACATAGCAAGCTTGTATTGATCTTTAGTCGTTGCTTAGCACATTATAATACCCATTAATTGACAACAAAAAAAAAAAAAAACTTCGAATTTCTCCATATAAAGCTAAACCAGATATCATCTAGTATAGATTTTACTTCTAGCATCCACTTATTAACGTATGTATTATCACAAAATGTTACCATAAGCGAGAAGAAAACGATACGACATTTTTTCTTCACGACTACTAGCTAATCAAACCCAAAAGTTTATCATGCGACTTTTCATGTTAATAATTATGGGGAACCAAAAAATTTCACCGTATGCCATAACTAGGTGGATATATTTTTTTACATTCAGTATACTTCTAAGGAAAGAAAGTTTACGTGTTTTTTTTTATATTGTATCAGATTTTATAAATCCCAAATGTAATAATCATTTGTTAAAATTGGTACGATGATCTGATCAAAGAGTTCCAACAGACAATGAATAGGTAAATCTAAATCGTGTATACCCTCTTTAAATAACTGCATACCTGTGTGTATGTATGTTTGTGTGTGTGTGTGTGTGTGTGTGTGTGTGTGAGAGAGAGAGAGAGAGAGAGAGAGAGAGAGAGAGAGCTGTCACGTTGCCCTGCCCGCGATTGCGTAAGTCAGGGGAGTAAAGGGATGGTTAGAAGCCATGTATATATGGCACGTGGACGTTGAAAGCTTTGTTGAAGAACCGAGGACCCTTATTGACGTCGTAAATCTGACCACGTTGACAGACGGCCCGGGGGCATTGTCTGCTACGTAGAATGGAAGAGGACAAAATCGACATCCAATCAGAACTTAGAGAGAGTACTGATCTTTAGTCGTTGTTCAGCAACCAAAAAAAACCTCGGATTTCACCATGCAAAGCTAAACCAGACAGTGTGGTAACCATTTTCAATCCGAATTTAACTTAGTACATTCGAAGCTAGGAACTCAGTAATTGCCCAACATCGTGCTGGAAGGTTATTCCGAAGAAGCCACTCGTAATTTGGCGGGAAAACTTAGAAAATTCTAAGAAAGACAAAGGTTCGTAAAGGTCAGTAAGTTATCAGCTCTGTTTTTGAAGAATATCGCGGCAATGTAATTGAATTACGTACAGTATGTATACTCCATTACTAGAATAGTTAGTACGTATAATTACCTTTGTAGTTAAATGTACACGCGTATTTGAGAAATGATCTATGATTATGTAAAGAATTATGCAAATTGCTAGCTCGTGTTTATAATTAATATTTTAATTCGCTATTTGGTTACTTCGTAGTACACTAGTGCATTTATGCATGTGACATTCTAGATTTTGAATTGAATTGTATTTTTCGAAAATGGTTGTAATGTGTAAATTTATCTAAAGTGGATGTAAGAATATATCAGCATGGATATTTGAATATGAGTGTACACTTTGTAGGAGGGTAATGTATAGAAATGCGTATGATTGTTGTGATATTGTTCAGTATAATGAGATTAACAAGAACAAAGATATATATATATATATATATATATATATATATATATATATATATATATATATATATATATATATATATATATATATATATATATATATATATATGTGTGTGTGTGTGTGTGTGTGTGTGTGTGTGTGTGTGTGTATATATATATATATATATATATATATAAGCTGGGTTCTCGTACCTAATAAAATATGTATGACATAATAATGCACAAATGCACAATTTAAAAGTGAACAAAAGTACAAAAATAGTTTCTTTCTACAATGTCTAATAAATTCAGTTAGGCTCAACAAAACATAAAGATTATTATGGAACAACCATGCCTGAATCCAGCTTGAGTATGAATTAAGAAAGTCATGCAATCTTTAGTTTATTATAGCTTTAAGAAAAACTTACCATGACAGCTAAATAAAGTAAAAGTTCCATAATTTTACATGTTGGCTTTGAGACTTTTATTTTTATAAATTGGCAATACAACATGTTAGTCCAACCTTCGGAATCGAATCCATAATACAAGATTATATTAAAAAGTTTTACATACAAAAAAAAAAAGTTTCAGAAATGGCGTTTTATATTTCAATTAATATTGTAATAAATTTGGAGTAAGTGTTAGTGAATTTGAACCATGCTTGGGTCGTTAGTAGTGATTTTGGGTACAAGCCGAATGACTGTCCCTTTCGATAACATAGTCCATATTAAAATTCAGTGGTGTATACAAGTAGTGTGATTGAAAAGGCAGCATTTATGGTTGGAAATCAGTAAATTATAGAATGGAATCAATAAGTTGGAACTTGGTAGGTACCGTTTATGTGGCCATAGTGGAAAATTGGCGTATGTATATGAGTGTGATACGCCGGAAATTCTGTGGATGGACTGGCCTAGGGTCGCGCAGTTAAATATTTCCCAGTTAGTAAGGGAATACTGGTGTAATTTCTATGGCATGACAAGCTATCGGTACGGAAAACGGATGATAATGAAGAAAAACCATGTAAAGGTGCAGTTAATGGACGTTTGGGCAAGTTGTCTCCTCTGGGTCGCCCATTGATTACAGCAAAGATTAATAATTATAGCAGACACGTCTTTCTTTCCATTTTACAACTTAAGTTGTATGGAAGTCTTTGGAAATTTGGGGAAAACATATGACTTCCAGCGTGACTCGCGCCAGGGTTTTGACACCGCTCGGTCAAGTGAATACCCCTGTGCTTGTAACAATATATTATCAACTTAGTTTTCCTAAGTTTTCATAAGATTCTAATAAACATTAAACATTTATTCAGCTGTAATTAAGCCATTCAAAACGAGTTATAGACCCGTCCTTTGGTAGTACTGTTTCTGGAAGTACTCTGTCGTCATTATATCTATATTTACCGAGTTTATTTTTTTTTAAAAATATTAAATACATAATTACAATGCGATACCCTAAAAAGGTCTTTTTCTTGCTGACGTTATGTATCACATTCCGGTATCTCTTTGGATGGTTTGATTGACTAGTGCATTTTTTTCTATGCAATGATTTTTGAAGAAGAAAGAAAGAACAACAATTTGCAAGACACGTCTTATACTGTGTATTAGCTAGCTGTTAGCATATCAACTTTATTCTCTGCAGCTTTTTTAATTTCGTGAACTTTCCTATATAAGGGGTACTTTTTATGGCTTTCATCACTCGCTGCCAAACAATGGCTTAGAATCAGCGTTTTCTTCTTGCGTGCACTCATAGAATTGTCATTGATAAGAAAATATCGATTCAGCAATATATAAAACCTTTCTGAAAATATGTTGCTGAAGATTTTATTTACATCGTTTCGTGTTATATTATCATTACTCCCAAGTTCATGAAATTCACAATGGGAATAATTTAGATTTTCAACATTTATATTTCTTCTCGAACCCGCAAAATACTAGTTCTATTTTTTAGAATCATCAAGCAAAGTACACAGATTATATGACATAATTTAGCGTAAGCATCCAATCGTGAACACTGCAATTTGTTTTTATTTATCCCAAAGCAATGTGGCGATGCACTCTAGGTCCTGTCGGTAAAAAAAAAAAAACAAATTGTATTTATATCAACAAGGTGAATTCCTAAACTACCCTAAGCCATTTAAAGGGTTTCATCATCGAAAGAAATCTTAACATCCATATCAGTAGTATGGCCAGAAAGATAGGACATTCATTTCTTACACCACTTATCTGTTTTCTTTTCTTTTTAATACGACCGTACAAGCCTGTTCTTTTAATAAATAAATTTTAACAATTTTCAACTAGCTATATATTTGCTTTTTATGATATCGCAGTTATATACTGTATTTACTAGAAGGGACGATATTCACTGCAGGACCCCCATTGGAAACACGTGTCGTTCATGTACATAAATGACACTTCCAGTGTTCTTAAATATCCCTTCAGTTGTCCTTGAAATACCAACGCACTGAAAGGATGGCTATTATTTTCTGATTGAAAGTTGCTTCACTTCCCTGAAATTTTCTCAAGACGTAGCCATTGCAGAATACATAGTCACGTTTATGGTGACATGGGATAGTTTCGTAAATTGAGCCCTGTCAAATTTCATAACTGAAGGCTATTGGTGTGACCTTTTTCAGCTAAGTGTTTCGGACTTGTGTTTTTCTTGATATTGAGGTCAGGCATGTACACCTTTCATAGTTACTCCGTAGTGTGCAAATAGTCGGCTAAGAAGAGCTAGCATTCTAACTTCTCTGGTCAAGTCAATAATATTATTAAGCTGTTTCAATATAACTATCCAAACATATGGACCTTCTTGACCTCACTTGTGCATTTTATTATTTAAGATTTCTTGTACTAGACCGGTGAATACGGCATTACATTTGTGCAGAAAAACTGACCCCTACCACCTTACGCATAGAGAGCAGCGTGGGTATGCTATAAATAAAGACAACAGCAACTACATCCGTATGAAACCGGCTCTGAAAACGGAATTAACAGAAATGATGAAGAAGATACGCAACGCGATGGAAGACAATTTATAAATATTAAATTACTGTATCAATAAACGGGGAAAGAAAACTAACAAGAGATCAAACAATGCCGCACACCACATAATTAGTGTGGAAAAGATGACAAAGACATTCCCGTTTGTACATAAAGTAATGCACATCAATGGTTAAAATATTCATTAAAAGTACGAATTACGGCACGACAAACTGAAAACATTTAAAGATTTGGTTGTTAGGGGCTGTGTTTTATATAGATATGCAAAACTTAAAAAAAAGGAAGAGTTCCATGTTACATCTACGGTTTTATAAAGACTTGTCAGCTGTAAGAGGATCATCCACTGTGTTTCGGGCTGACATTTATACACACGAATTCATCAGTAAAGACATATTCATCACTCCTGCATGACAGTGCAGATAACCTAGGTGATAATGAACGTTTAAACTTAATTAAGGGCAGTGAAAATGGATTCAAAATTGCCATATCCAGATGTATACCGGGAAGTCCACATGTGTTGTGCACAAAGCATTTGAAGAGAAAAAAATGGGAGCATATACATGGAGGACAGTGTTGGATAAGCTTTACAACACAGACAAAATATCATAATTATCATCTTTGCTAAAAAGACGGTATCGTTAAATCTACATATATCAATACAATGAAATCTTTGCCTTTTAAAGATAAATTGTATACATTCATCCCACTTGAAGCAGTATCAGTGGACATCTCGATCTTTTTCACTTGGCTTTTGGGAAAAAGTTGGTGATGATCTATGCTGCAGTGACCACTTTCCAATACTTTAGATGTAATATTCCCAAACCTTAAATGATCGGGCAGAGATGAAAATTGAAAAGGGCAGATTGGAAATGCCTCAGTCCCTATGCAACTGAAATCTTGTAGCTTATTGTTTTGTCAATGTCGTCGATCCTTTACTGCTATTTTCAAAGATATTCCAGGATGTTGGTGGGGCTACAATACGGAAAGCTTCGATGATTCCTAAATGTGTCAACAAACCATGGTTTGACATGGCATGCAAAGATGCCATCAGAGGATTCAAAAGGTTCTTTAACACATTAACCCCGAACCCGCTTTTACGCGACAGGAGGTAGCAGCCTACTGCCAATATCTGTAGCGTCTAGGTCATGTATGATACACCAAAGTGGGTGGTATTATAGACAGGTAGACAGATTTAGTTCTACAATGATACCAAATAATCTGGACATATTAGTTGCACTACAAAATTCAGAGGGACCTTTTTTTTTTACACCAGAATTCGCACATGGTCGGAATCTGATTTTGTGTCCAGATTTTAGACTTTATGGTCTCAGATCTATGGCAGACTGTTCTGAAGTGCACACAGACAGGTGAACCTGTGCAAAAAGTAGCATAAAGTGGACATTTTGAATACGGAGTTTTCTCCATGTGTAAATTAAACAAAAAATCCCCACTCCAACGTTTTACCTTCTGCTCATGCGCCAGCAAACTAACCAAAGGAAAACATTTTTGTTCGCACAACTAGGCATTAGGCTATTGGAAAATTGCTTGGAAGTCAATGTATTAGGATGCATTCAGAAATAGTTCCCAATATGTGCTTCCTACTCGCATTTCATGCGAAAACAACAAAAACCTCCAGAGGTTAATGTGTTAAAAGATCACTGATATCTCACCCAGTATTCCTTTGGTTTCAGCCTCAGGCTCAGAGCTGGTATGTGAGAAAGCATGCCAGTAGTCTCCAGTGGGTTGGTGGTTCCCCTTGAGGTTTTTACCTGGTTCTTCCTTCAAGCAGCAGAGGAGGTGAACAGACCAAGTTTTCAAGCAAAAATAAGGCTTCTACGGAAACCGAAAATATCTAACAAAATGCAGAGAATGTGAACAGACCAACTTTTACAGGCGTCGATTTAGCAAACTGAGGCTTTCTCGAAAATGCTTAATATAAGCCTCCATTCATCAAAATAAAATTAAAAAAAAAAACGACGTCATTTTTGTTGTCACCATCCCCTTTGCTGCTACGATGCTTGGAAAATTCGTGGAGTTTTCGGGTAAAAAAAAAGACGCCATTTAGTTGACGTTCACCTCCTCGGCTGCTATGAAAATCTTCGATTGGAAATCCGAAGGATTTCACTAACTAAATATTTGATCAAGTCCGATACGATATCTTGTCCGAGGGTCTGATAAATTTATCGTCACAAATCCGTGTGGGATTGACTGAGCGTGGCTAAAGAAATTTCTAAATCGATTATGATCCATATCACCACCGCACCAAGTTTGCCAAATATTTCTAAGAGTATGAGTATCAACTCCGTTAAATACACACAGCATATTGCAATTATCTCTGATCACTTTTGGTATTTGAGTGTAACGTTGAGTGATATATATCACATCGGTGTTTTTATGTCTGCCTCTGGAAAATATTCTAGCAGGATTCTTTTGATTATCTAACATAATATCATCATATACGACTAAATTGTTAATACTTCCATCAATATCATCAATGTTCGGTGCCTCTTCGATATCGGTTATAAACTCAATAACACCATCACCGTTAATTTCTTGCGCGGCATCATTAAAATCCTTTAATACTTCATAACATCGTTGATCGTCTACACTCGGAGCAATCATGTACAATTTATCCCACTTCATCCATCTCGTTATCAAATTAAGTAGCAATTGTGTTTTACCACTTCCAGATGGTCCGATGATAATCGCGCGAATAGAATTTGGTAACATTGCATGGTGTCTAATAGGTTCCCGTCGTCGAGTAGCTGAATAATCAATTACATTCATGCCGTTATATAATATAATTATGGATCTATATTGTGTGAAGTGTAGGACGCGTACTGGCACAAATGACTTGACGACGATTACAACGAAAAATAATCGATCAGCGCTTTCTGGTAAATGCGTACAATGTAGTACGAAAAAATTTAGATTTACTTCCACGAAACCTTTAAAAAAAAACGAGGAGGTGATATTGCAGCCAAATTGACAAAACTCCCAGGAACACCGTGGGCAAAGTATCCAGGAGAAAAGCACCTTCCAGGATATAGCTACTGTGGACCGGGAACACGATTAGATATCAGACTTGATGATCAAAATCAGCCCCGACCCGGCGAGTATCCAATAAACGCTATTGATAAGGCGTGTCATGCTCATGATGTCGCTTATAAAAGCAGCAATCTTCAACATAGACATCTCGCAGATGTAAAATTAATTCATGCGTTAAATGCTATTCCTGATAAATCCTTCAAAGAAAAATTGGCTTCTTGGTTGGTAAAATCTGCTATGAAGGGTAAATTGATGTTAGGTGCTGGTAATTGAAAATGCTAGCATTTTAATATGGAATCTATTTATTATTCTCCGAGAGGATACTGGAGAGGTTACGCAGCAATTAATAAACTCGCTAGTGCATCAAAGGTGAAAAAAACTACAGCGGCAAACTGGTTATCTAAACAAGCAATATGGCAAATTTATCTACCAGCGCCTAAACAAATTAACTATTCGCATTTTGATGTTACAACACCTAATGAAGTTCATCAAGCTGATATACTATTTCTGCCGCATGACAACGGTTACAAATACGCGTTAACGTTAGTTGATATTGCAAGTCGATACAAAGAAGCAGAACCGTTAAAAACAAAATCATCTACTGAAGTAGCTTCTGCATTTGAAAAAATTTATCGACGAGGTCCTCTGCGCTGGCCAAATCTGTTACAAGTTGATCCTGGCAAGGAATTTCAAGGTGTTGTTACATCTACGATGAAACATCATAATGTCGCCATCAGACGAGGACACACTGCGCTACATCGCGATCAGGCAATTGTTGAACGGTTTAATAAAACCCTTGCTGAGCGGTTATTCGGATATCAATACGCAAAAGAATTCATCCAGGATAAACGATCCCGTGAATGGGTCAAGAGATTACCAGCTGTGATTACCGCAATCAATAATGAGATTACTAGAACAATTAATATGAAACCTGTCAACGCTATTAAGAAGGCGTCTATCAAAATGGAAATCCAAGGAATTTCACAAAAAGAACCAATTCTTGGTAGTAATGTCATTGTAAGGTACTTATACGAACCAGGAGAGCTTGAGGGTGGTAAAAAAAGAGCTACTGATCCTATTTGGAGTGTCACTACGCATAAAATATCCGGCATAACACGATCTACGGGTAGACCTCCAATCTATAGACTGGATTCAACTGCTCCTCAGCGAGGATTTACACGCGAACAATTACAAGTGATTCCCGAGGATACTCAATTGCCACCGCGTGGTCTTAATTAGCACCCAGGGTGCTGTCACCCCGGCGTCTATTACACTCAAGACAAGTCAACATCACATTGTTTCTGACATGACCGAGATTGTTATTTTTTCTGTCTACGGTGAATTGGCGAGGATCTTTATCCGAATACTGCCAACGCATTATACAATTGCAACTCGCGCAGTAATTATTTTGTTGTTGCTTCAAAGTGATTATTAATTCAGCATCAATGTCAAATTCTCGTTTATTTTTTTTATCCTGTTGTTTATAACCAGAGAGTTTTTTTCTGATTATATCACCAGTGATAAAATCACCAGTGATAATATCGTTACCAATGATTTCATCGTCAACAACAATTCTTCGAAGTTGGTTTATTCGCCGTACTCTGGATACTGCGAGATAAACTAAATTTGACCACTCAATATGATTATCTACTATCCAAAGAGTTGTATCGGATATAGTCAATCCTTGTGAAGAGTGTATTGTTGCTGCATAACCTAACGTCCATGGGGATTTATCAGCACCTAATGCATCTTTAACGACGCTGATATCAACCAGCACAATATCATTTAATACTAAATTCTGCTTTTGTTGTTGTCCAGGAATGTCAACGTCGATATTCTGCTTTCGTGTATCCTTAGGTCTATAACAGAGTGGTACTGGAAGCGTTGCAAATTTTTCTTTATGTAGCGCAAACAACTTCATCTGAAGTGCGTCTCTGACTATTTTTCTACTCGCGATTATTAAATCATTTGGCTTCCACATTTCCCAAAAATCATTCATGGGAGTTTCTGAAATTATTTCACGCGCTATTTCACATTGGATTTTATCCGGTTGTAATCTAATTAGCGCTTTGAATTCTCGTAATTGTTCATCAAGTGATCTATGGTCGGTATTAATCTCTTCATAATAATCTACAAATCCTTTTAACCATTCATGTGGAGATCCACCAACAAATGGCTGCGGTTGGCCGTGATCCCCGCACATGACGACTTTTGTATTTTTCAATAACAACCATTCAAGAAATATCTGTAATACTGTTAACGATACCGTGCATATTTCATCCCAGATTATTACATCAGGAATGAATTTATCGCCCATTCGATCAGGAGTCCATGTATCGCCTTTCCATCGAAAGAAGCTGTGATAAGTACAGGCTTTTACCCCCCGCGCTATCATCTCTCTGGCGAGTCTGTGAGTTGGTGTTAACACAATCATGTTAGAAACACTTGTGTTTCTATTACGAAATAATTCGATTGCACGAGTTGTCTTTCCTGATCCACCACAGCCGTTTAAATAAACTGTCTTGTATCTACAAATCGGATCGGATACGGGCGGTGCAGTAGAAAATTCTGATTTAATCTCTGAGATATTATGGTTACTTTTCAAGTATTTATCATCCATAGCAACATCTGCGGATTTACAATACTCATGTAGTGTTTCTTTTTTAAACCTCCAATTCCCCCACGCTTCCTTAGGATCTGTGAATTTAGCTACATCTGATTTGTATTTCTCATGGATATACATCGAATCAGTAGCTACTCTAACCGCGGTATTAGGAAATCTATTTATCATCGAGAATAGATTAATACAAGAATAGGCTAGCATAGAACTTCTCAATTGTGTGTATTGACAACTTTTTCCATCACAGTAGGTAACAACCGTACCTAGTTTCTTACCATTTCGAAGGACATCATCTACCCAAACATTATTAGTTCCGCTCGCAGATTTGTAAGCTTCCTCATCTAATTCCCCTGATAGAAAAGCGTTCTTACGGGTTACAAATTTCCCTTTTTTTATTAAATCAGATATTATGAAATTGTATTCTTCATCGTCTATGATTAATCTCGAAGAGTATTTTGCATTATCAAATCTTCCACCTTGAGTAAATTTACCGATTATTTTTCGTCCGAGATCTTTAGCCTCTCTATTACTACCTTCGAATAATTTCTTAGACCAATCTATGATTTGTTCCTCGCTGAAATTCTTCGAATTTCCATCTAGAAATTGTTTTCGTTGTTCGTTAATTATTTTTTCTAGATCAGGTTTTGGTAACCAAACATCTTTCTGAGCGTTATAACAAATAATCGCTTCACTGACAATTAACGATATTAGCATACCACAATCGATCATATACCGCAATAGCACAATTGGCATCCACGCTTTTTCATACATATGTCTACCAAGCCAAAGATAACTACACGGATGTAACCCTGTAGCTAATTCGAATGATATCACACGAGCGAACCCGGTTAAATCAAAATCAGGCAATGGACCATTAATCGCAACACGAGTCATTTCATGTGTGGGATGTCCAAATCGTTTGAAGTACTTAGAGCATTCTCCATATCCGAGAAAACTTCCAGGATAACACGCGGATATATCAATTGAAATCATACCATCACGTGAGTATTTCGTATTCCACAATCCTCCATGACCAAATTCGACGCAACTCAACTTCACGTCCTCCAGAAAATCACTTCGTGTTGGGCGCCATGAATTCTTTTCTCGTGCGAAGTGAGCTACCACTGATGGAATAGTAAAACTATCCGTAAGTAGTTTTTCTGTAGAAATGCTAGTGTTTCCCTCTGAAAATTCTTTAGAATTTTCTAAATACTCATTAGCGATTTTTCTCATTCTAGTATCTAATTCTTCAGTTCGATATAATTCACCATTTGGTTTTACAAACTGATCAAATCCTATTTCCGGATCCTCATTACTCCTGAGTAACCATACTGACACAGGGTCGTCTTTGGTTAACGCGTGAATAGCATCAAATAATTTCTCTTCATAGAAACCATCCCTAGAAAATTCTTTAGGGATATATCGAACAGTTCTTTCTCGTGGAAATATATTTACCGCTGGTGTCCACGCGTGTTTGTTATGATCAATAATTTCAATTGGAGCTCCTCGCGATTGATATTTCGGTTCGTATAATACTTCTCCGGTTATTGTCGCTACCGATATTGGAAATTTTAATAATGCTTCTAATTTAGCTATATCGGAAATCGTTGCCCCGCGCTGTTTCACTGTCAATTCCCATTCGGTTATTTTTTTTCTTCGTAGATCAGTTAATTTGTTTCCCCGGGATGCATTTGTAAAGTGTTCTATTAACCGTGTTGCTACACAATTAAGTGGCAAAGCCACTGATGATGAAAACATTGGAGCTAATTTTGTAATGTTAGGATTATTATTTATTGGATATAACCCATACACAACTGCTGTTACAGGGTAAGATTTCTCATAGTATGGTTTGTCAATTCCAGTTAGAATTCCTGGTTTGGAATCTCTACTCACAATAACAGTTTTTTTATCCTTAAGGATTGGGTCAAATTTATCTCTGATAATCCATTCACCTTCCTCTTCGATAATGAATTTTATTCTAAAAAAATACTTCAGTAAAGATTTCCCGCCAAGGTGTGAAAGTATCACAGCTGCTCTTATATCATTCATAGTAGCATCAATTACGGGTATATTGACATCTTCATCAATAATTCGAAATGTCGACCACGTATGAGATGCTCCATCACGCTTAAACTCATTAAAACAGTCGCTGATTTTACTCAATAGTGGTTTATCATCTACTAGACTTTTAGGTATATCAGAGATTCTATCGAGATTAAATCTAACATTTTTCCAAGGCTTAATTTTCGATAATCTCTTGAATCCTTTCATATTAATAATTAAAACAAGTATTTAAATAGAAAATTTTTATATAATGAATCATTGCAAATGGCTTATGATTGGATCAAAGACTCCGTGTAACAAATCATGCAGAAATGAATTCTGTGGGTATCATATGCAGAGTGTGAGAAACGGTTCGGAGGGACCTCTACCATGCTTGCATTGTGGGGTAGGTGTAAGAGGCAAGTCGCAGTTATGCATTAATTGCGGGGGTAAGCGTTATAGAGAGTTAAAACGTTATTATGACAAGCGAAGAATCAAAAATCCTGACGACGTCAATAGCAAAATCATAAAAACTACGGATGACTATATAAAAAGATTTGTTAATGTTATAATTCAGCCAATTAATGAATTAGACAAATAGATATATTATATATACAAATGAGCCAAGAATTTCAAAGACATCCTGTTATTAAAAATTACGAAGCTTCTAGTGATGGTGTTGTTAGACACAGTAAAAATAAGAAATCTGTTGGGCGGGATAATGGTATGGGTTATTTGATGTTTAATGCTGGAGGGAAAATGTATCTCAATCACCGTTTCGTTTATGAAGTGCATAATGGATTAATCAAGGATGGTTTTGTTATTGATCATATTGATTCTAATCCCAAGAATAACAAATTGAACAACCTTCAAGCTATTTCTCAATGTGAAAACACAAAACGAGGAAGAACTGGGAAATACCCGAAAATTGCTAGACCTGTAAGATCGTTTAATACTGACACGGAGATGGTATTTCAATCAATGACAGAAGCTGGTAGGTATTTCGATATTTTCCCCCCCTCGGTACAAAAAGTAGCAGAAGGAATTTATAAGACCGCTTTTTCAAAGCGTTTTAAAAACAAAATTCAGTTTGTTTATGTATAATTTGCATTGGAAATTGCTTCGTGAAATTGTGAAAGAATTTCCATTGAAAATCTTCAATTTTGCAATTTCACATGGGAGATAACTCCGTTAGGTATAACGCGTGTGAAATCTATAGGATTTCCACCAATGACAGAGTTACGGATCTTAAACACGGAAACGCTAGTGTTAGAAAATCTTCGATTTTTCATTAGCTGTTATAATTAAATAAATCCGAACAAAACACAATCAATTTTGTCTTTTTTCAAGTATTAACAAAACTGTTTTATAAACACGTCGTATTTAAACATTTTTTTTAATGTCTGTTTCAAGTATTATGCGTGTTTTCAACGTTGTCAGTGATCGCTAATAAACAAACAAATAATTACAATCACTACACCTATTTTATATCACCTCGTCGTAATGAGTGTATATATACAAATTCGTCTTTATTATAATTGGGCATTAGCCGAAATTCAAGTGTAAACAAAACCACACCGTCACACGTGGTATGAACGTTATTATTGACATTCAAAACCAAAGTTTCGATTTTGCGGTTTTGTTTACACTTGAATGTAGAATAGCCCGCGTCATCCATTGTCATTGAAATCAATTCATTCATTGTTCACCTATAATCTATTGTTGTACCGTCGTCATTGTCATTGAAATCAATTCATTCCATTGTTCACCTATAATCTATTGTTGTACCGTCGTCATTGTCATTGAAATCAATTCATTCATTGTTCACCTATAATCTATTGTTATGTGTTTGTCGGTTAACCGTTGAGCGCGCTGCTTGATGTATAAAACACCAAGGGGGTTTAAAACGGTGAATTGTGCCGTCGTCATTCATTATATATAATCATAATCACCTATAATCGCATTAAGCTTCTGGGTATACTAAGATGATCAACACCTTAGTGTATCCAGAATTCATTTTGAAATACTTTGTATTTGAAATACTTTTAAAGAATTTTCATACTTTGTATTTAAAATACTTTGCATTTAAACAAATATATTTTTATATATATATATATATATATATATATATATATATGAATCTTGAAAATCTCAAATTGATTATTATTGAAATCAATAAGTTGAAGGATGAAAATGTAAAATTATGTTCAGGTTTGGATTGTGATCAAATTATGACCAATTTCGAGGATATACAATTTGCAGAACAGACAGGAAAATATGTTCTATCTAAGAAATATTTTTTAATCAAAAATATCCAAAAGCTTATACGTGAGAGTTTAGTAAATACTGAAGATGTTAATGTCTTCGTACCATTATGTAGCATCGTTGAACGTGTACGTAAGCAATTAGGATTAGAATATGAACAAAAGAGACTTATTAATTGTAAAGTGAGACAATTAAAAATGTTAATGGAAAACTCTGAAGGTGATGAGCCCCATGCGTAGAGAGCCTCCTTTGTTTGTATAACCAGTACGGTATGAGGAAGTAAAATTATGTGTGTAAGGGGGAAGTATTAAAATGATTTGCATTTTTTAGTTAGTGATTTCTTTCGAAATGCTTTGGATTTTTTAATTAAAAATTGCAATGAAATGCTTTGCATTTCTAATTTAACAATTAGTGATACTCTTCTAATAATGGTAGGAGAATCATTAACAACGAGATTAGCTAGAGAAAGACTTGAAGCTCTTAAGAAAATATTACCCCTTCGTGATAGAATCCGCGAAAAACTTCAACAACGGCAATCAATGGCCACCGACTTCACAGAGGATACAGAACAACTCTTCAAACCGGTTGTCAAGGCAACTACAGATGTGAAAACAGCAACTGAACGGGCGATATACGGAGATGTCCCTAAAGAAGGTCCTAGAACAGAGAAGCCTCTTCTCCCTGTGTTGGAGAAAATAGCAAAACGAACTAAACAAACGAAACAAGCTGTACAAATACTTCCAGGTGAAATCGCAGGGGAGATGGAACAACAACGACAGCAAGAACGAGAAGAACGAGAAGAACGAGAAGAACTACAACGACAGCAAGAACAAGAAGAACGAGAAGAACAAGAAGAAGAACAAGAACAACAACAAGAAGGCGCAGTTTCCACTTCTCGTGGTGTTTCCTTTATAGACAAACTCGAACCTAATATTGTATCACAAATACAAGAATTTCAATTTAAAAAACCCAGTGATTATATCGCCTTTGGTGAGTTTGCTGTCAAGAGTTATTATATGAAAAAGGATATTCTCAAAGAGGAGTATATGGATAATATAATAAAAGAAGATGAATGGTATAATTGGATATATAAAACGAAAAAAAAATATAGTAATCTTACTGAGAAGAGGAAGGGAGAACAGTCGTATATAAACTTTCAGAATGGAATTAAGGAAGGAGTAAAAAAAGCTAAATCAGACCCTGAATTTCTTAGATTACCAAAACCCGGTTCAGAAATAAAAACACAAGGTGCAACTGGTACAACTAAAAAAACAGGCAGTGGTTTAGTTGGAAACTCTTCGAGTGGAAATACAAGTATTTCTTGCCCTGGCAATATTCTTAGCGATATAGCACGATTAGAAATACTTGTAGGAGGAAAACGAGCCGGGAATAACTCACCGGAAATAATCAATGAAGCAGCTGATATCTGTAGGCGATTATTTCAAGGTGGTATCATGAATATTGCAACATATAGAGATTTCATTGAGGAGTTAGCCGAAAATTCTTCGAATTTCTACGGTTACCACAGTGACTAATGTCACTGGAAATCCGTAGGTGGGAAATCGAAAATTTCCTGCGATTAGATAATTGGAAACACTAGCATTTGAAAAAATATTAGTGTTTTTGTATAGAAGAATGATCATACACTACAACCATGATAAACCAACTAGTGTCTACGTGGTAAACTCACGATTGCCAAAATACCGAGTATACTATGGAGATGGTCTCGGTAATACTATAATGGGATTATTTTCAAGAATGGCTCCAAAAGTGGCTCCATTTGCAAAACAGGCAGCAATGAAAGCAATTGATGTTATTCGAGATAAGGGTATTAACACTGTTGGTGATCTTGCTAATAAGGCATTTTCAGCCGCTCGGGATAAACTAACAGCGTTAGTGAAATCACGAAGATTTTCAACAAACCCCAGAAATACTAGCATTTCTAACGCTAGCATTTCTAAAATAACTTCACTACCATCTACTGCAGTAATGCCTACACAGGTTAGTAAAATAATAAATAACGCCGTGGATAAAAAACTACAGTCGTTAATGACTAACGCCCAAGATAATATAACAGCAAATATGATAGCCGGAAGTGGGCTTTCGGGAAGTGGTTTTAAGAAGATTCGCCGGAAACGTTAGAAATATTTATTTGAACAGGATTTCCAATTATGATAGTTATTGTAGAAACACTAGTGTTTCTAATATTTGTGTCAGAATCACTTGTGATTCTATTTATTTGAATAGGATGCTCAGTTGTTATGGTTATTGTAGAAACACTAGTGTTTCTAATATTTGTGTCAGAATCACTTGTGTCAGAATCACTTGTATCAGAAACATTAATGTCAGAATCACTTTTGATTCTACTAACGCTATCTTCATTATCAGATATTTTCATCATCATTATTAAAATACACCCAACTAAATAATTATTTTAAAAATTCTTTAGAATTTTGAAAATTATTTATAATTTGCTAATTTTGTTAGATTTTTTACTTTTTTTACTCATTTTTCTAGTGTTTTTACTCATTTTTCTAGTGTTTTTATGCAATTCATCGACAAAATTTGATCAAAATCGAGGATGAAAACCCAAGGAATTCATTTAGAGAAAATCGATTTTGATCAGATTTTTTATCCTGTGAGGCTAAAATATGTTGTTGTCATCGAATTTTCGATGTTTTTTTTATTGATTTTGTATTGTTTTTTAGCTAATCCGTCGACAAAATTTCATGAAAATCGATTTTCTCTAAATGAATTCCTGGGGTTTTCAATTCAAAATTCCTTCAGAATTCTTTCAGAATTTTTGATTTAGACCATCGGATATATAATAAAAATGTTCAAACAGAACCCTGATGTTGCATTTGACATGGAAGCCCCAGTACTTAAAGATACTTCTGTACGTGATTATCAATTTTTTGCTTATCACGCAGTACAACCTGATCTTCGTGGAAGAATTGAACTCCAGGTTCATGATACCAGTAAATACTTTTTACCCGCTGAAGCCTTTATTGAAGTTGAAGGTGAACTTTTACAGCATGATGAAACACCATATGCAGATGACCCAACTATCCGAGTTGGTTTTGTTAACAATGGCATCATGGCTTTATTTGAAAGCGCAAGATATCTCATTGATGGAAAAGAAATCGAATCTATTGAACGTGAAGTTGATGTTGCTACGGGAATAATCGGGTTAGCGAGATATTCTGATGATTATACTAGATCGGCTGGTCCATCTATGATGTTCTCTAAGGATATCACTGATCACGCTGAGCACATTCCGTATATTAAAATACATACTCCAAGAGCTACTGCAGTTGATCCACAACTTGATACCCCTGAACATAGAGACAGACCAGCTGCTGCCTTTGATATTCTCGGAAGCGTTAATAATAATTTCAATTTAGGGTTTGCAACACGAAAAGGAACATTGCAGGGAGAGCGTCGACGGTTTTCATGTGCGATTCCGCTCCATCACATATTTGGATTTTGTAGAAACGTCAGAAAAGTTATTTATGGAGTAAAGCATACTGTAGCACTAGTGAGAAAGGGTACTGATAATAATGCAATCTGGCACGCTGCTGGCGTTGCCGCTGGTAGAGTAAATTTATCAAAACTAACATTATGGATGCCAGTGTTGACTCCATCATTGTCAGTAGAACCGCGGTTGCTATCATTTATGGATCAAGGGGGAAAGAGATTATTAAGCTGGTTGACAACGTCCACAGATACCATGGATTCTAATATTGATGGTACATTTACATGGCATTTGGCAGCACGACAGGGTGTTTCAGCTCCACGGCATATTTTTATTGCGCTACAGAATAGAACGCGATTGGATAATCAAGAACGTTCCCATATGATATTTGATCAAATCGGATGTAATGAAGTTTCACTAAAAATAAACGGACAACAAGAACCATCAGAGGATATACAACTTAATTACGGTCAAAACCATATTGCACGAGTTTATCATCGATTGCTATCATTTATGGGACGTGATCAAAATGTAGATACTGGTCTACAAATATCACAATTGGATTTTAAAGGTCTGTATCCGATTTATTACTTTTCGTTGGAACATCTTGACTTGATGAAACAGTCCGTAGTTGATATACACTTCCGAGCTCGTGTAACCCGTCCTGTTGGTGCTGGTGCTATTGATAATTATAGAGCGGTTGCTGTCATTCTTAGTGATAAATCAATGATACTCGAAGGTGTTGGTGGACGAATGAGACTAGTAGATGCACCAGTGGAAAATCTGTAAGATTTTCTTAATCCAAAATTCTTTAAAAATGACTCGCGATTTAGAATCAATCTATTTTGTATAATGTCGTATAGTAATATCAATGTTACGTTGACACCTGGTCAAATAAAAAAATTACAATCCAAATCAGCTAAGCAATGTGGAACCACAATAACGCTGAAACCTAATCAAATGAATGGCGGAGGAAATAAACTATCGCTGACGAAAACTCAAACTAATCATTTTAATAAAGCGCTGAAAGAAAAAAAGGGAGTTCAGGTTACTCTTTCTACAAGTGCGATCCGTAATATGGAAAAGACTGGTGGTATATTCCCGTTGTTAGGGTTGATTCCAGGGTTGATTGCCGCAGCAGCCCCAGCGGTAGCGAAGGCAGCAGCATTAGGAGCTATTGGTACCGCAGCAGGAATGGCGTTGAAAAAGGCAACTGGAAAGGGGTATAAAAAAAAAGGAAAGGGTCTAAGACTACCAGGAACCCCGAGTTCATGGTACAGCGGAAAAGGTCTTCGAATTCCAGGAACGATATAGTTCAGGAACCGATGGTTCCCATGTCCAATTTTGATTTAATTGATACCGCTAAAAAATTAAAAATAAAAAATTTCAGAGGGGTTTTTATGAGAGATCAGTTACCGGCACAACCAAATGATGTTGAAACCGGTATTATTAATTTAGATAACAGCTCCGGACCTGGAACTCACTGGGTTTGTTACGCAATTGATCCACGTGGGATTATTTATTTTGACTCATATGGATTAGCGCCGCCGAAAGAATTTATGCGTTATATTAAAACCCTTCCAATGAAGACTTGGTATTCTACGTTACCAACACAAACAATGCTTGATCCACCAATATGTGGTAATGAAGTATTAAACGTACTTGATGCTATATCCAAAAGATTTTCGAAACCACCTCATATAGTAGTAAATGAGTATACTAGCGGTAGAAAATCCATAGGATTTGAATAATAAAAAGATTTCTATAATAATGATTGATATTTGGGGACGACCTTTATCATCGCTGAAGAAACCTGATAGTGGAGTTGAAACCGTTGATAACAAGGATGTTAAAAAACTAATCGAAGATGAAATATCCGAAATATTAAACCTAGCAAATGTTGATCCTGGTGAAATAGTTGTATTTCAAGATCGTCAGGGTAAATTGAAAAGTAGTAATATCTCTCTTAATGATATTTTGGTTAAACAACGAGACGCAGTAGAGGATACTATCGCGTTATTTTCTGATGAGGGTAAACTCAAACCAAGTGTACTTGTTTCAACAATTACGGATAAATTAACAACATACGATAACACGGTGAATTCATTAAAATCGCTTAATGATAAGTATGATGATCATATAATTGTATTTGACCAGTTTACTGCATTACAAAGAAATATAGTTGACAAAATTGATAAACCCCTGCTAGAATTTTTTGGAAATCCACCAGTGACTGAACCAAAACTCACCGTAATAAAAGATTCTATGTTAGAACTAGCAACTCTTCAATCCGAATATGAAAAACACACGAAACTATTTATGACGTTTCGTAAAAACCTCATGGATAAGTTTATTGGGAGCCCATTTGATAAAATTGAAATAACACTTCCCGATATTAAAAAATCCATCGATGAACTTAAAACATTCAAAATCGCAATAGAGGGTGATGCAAAGAGAATGATAAGCGTTGTTGAAAAAGTAAAAATTCCTCATGATAAATCTATCATCAACGTAGTATACACGATTCAACACGGATCATATACGTGGACACCTAAAGATAACATTTTAGACATAACCGCAGCAGTCAAGGGTATTTATCGATTAACAATAGTATCACCGATTAAATCTCAATTTGAAATATCATCAAGTAGTTCATTTGGAGTCAATAATACGATATCAACGATCATCGACAAGAATACAATTGAACAATTCAAGATAACGAATACAGATGATAATCTAGCCAAGGCTTCAGTAACGTGGTACGTAGAATTCGTAGCGGATTTAAGTAAACAATTAAATTAATTTAAAAATTCTTTCACGATTCAAAATTACAAAGTAATTTGTAATTGAAAATGCTAACGCTTTTAAAATAAAATGACTCCATCATCGAATCAGTATCGCTATGATCAAGTCAGAGAGTTTCAAACTAAACTCAGTTCTCTCTGTGAAGAATATCAAATAAAAATCAAAAAATACAAACGAAGAATAACCACAGTTGATATCACCGTGTACTCGGTGTCAGGAGTAATCACTGCTGCTGGAATAATACTATCTTCGGTTACAATGATTGCTCCGGTCGTAGTTCCAATCGCTATTTCCGCAGTGGCTACAATTGCTGGTATATTAACTGGGATCACAAAAAAACTATCATCGTGTAGCCAGAGTAAACTACATGATTATTTAATTAAATATCATATTGCATCTGCCGGTTACTCGCAATTATCCTCGTTGATATCATCGTCGTTGGATGACACAACAATATCAGATAGCGAATTTTCAACGATGGCTCAATTGTATAAATCAACAATGCTGAAATTAGAGCAGAATAATAATAATAATGTCGTCGCAAGAACTACTTCAACAAATAGTAACAAATACAACACCGGTGAAAACAAGCACGATATCAATAACCTCAACACGTCCCGAATTTAGTGTTAATTTTCCAATTCCTGTTCCCGTGAGCGAGATCGCACTAGCAAAACTACGAGTGTATCATAGCTGGCCTAATATTAGATCGGTAGCATTTGGTGGTCAACAACCGAATAATTCCTTGGTATTTGCAAACAAGAATCGTGAAGACGGAACACCAGATTGGCAGGTTGTTTCTATACCAACTGGGTCATATCAAATCGAACAGATCAACGCTGAATTTCAACGAAGAATAAAATCTCTCACTGGAAAAGAATCAAAAATCGCTATAACAGTTCATGAACCAACACTATCATCTGCTATCGAGATAAATACAGAAGGATACGTTGTAGATATTTATCAGAGTTCTATAAGATCAGTGTTAGGATGGCCTGAATTACCACCGGATAACTCGCGAGAAAATTCGAAGGATTTTCCACCCGAACCTAAGAAATCCGATTATATCACCAACAAAATAAAACCCGTCAATGAAGTCAAGAGTTATCAGGATTATGCTCCTAATAAATTCTTGAATAAAGAAATTTATGTTCCTCTCATTAACGGAAATTTCACAGCAATGAATAATGATTTTTCACTACTGCTAATATCTATTAAATCCGGCTCTCTCACCAAGGATGAATTTATCAACGTCGTAGAAACGGGTAATAAAATCATCGACGATATGAAAATATTTCACTCGAAAATTATTCAAGAAGTATTAAATGAAGAAATCTTACATGATAAGTTTGCGGATCTATACAATATTAATAAAACGGAGATTAAAGATTTTAAAATCCCTGGATATAACCCGGATAAACTAAAGAAACAACTTGACGATGCTATTAATATTGGGTTCAAAAGAATCCACGATAATTGGAAAAAATCAAAGAATCCTACAGAAAATATTCTGAAATTTAATAATGATCCAGAAGGCGGCGGTAGACATATTGCTCCGAACAATGTGAATATTTCAACGGTGATTGCGCTCAATTTAGTATGTGACGTTATCGAAGGAAATTATCAAATAAATCTCGAACAATCAAATCAAGCTCAGCAAGGATATATTTTATACTCATTTGCACCAACGGCTCCTCCAGGATTTTTAATTATTGAAGACCCAACTAATCTAGTCTATATGCGATGTCATAATAATTTGTTAACGAGAATTAATTTCAAACTCACTGACCAATCTAATAATCTGATTGATTTACGAGGTGAGGTTTTACAAATTAGTTTATTTGTGAAATCTTAAGGACTTGATCAAATATTTAGTTAGCGCATTAGCAGCCGAGGAGGTGAACGTCAACTAAATGGCGTCTTTTTTTTTACCCGAAAACTCCACGAATTTTCCAAGCATCGTAGCAGCAAAGGGGATGGTGACAACAAAAATGACGTCGTTTTTTTTTTTAATTTTATTTTGATGAATGGAGGCTTATATTAAGCATTTTCGAGAAAGCCTCAGTTTGCTAAATCGACGCCTGTAAAAGTTGGTCTGTTCACACTCTCTGCATTTTGTTAGATATTTTCGGTTTCCGTAGAAGCCTTATTTTTGCTTGAAAACTTGGTCTGTTCACCTCCTCTGCTGCTCTTCACCACATCGTACGCTGAAAATGTCATTATGCCTACAACAACCAACGCCCACATTCGTCTGCAAATGATACCGCTCCGGTGGCCTAGTGGTTAGAGCGTCCGAAGCGGAAGCGGGAGGTCGTGGGTTCGATCCCCGGCCGAGTCATACCAAAGACTTACAAAAATGGTACTAACAGCTGCCTCGCTTGACGTTCAGCATTAAGAGGTTAGTGTTAGGACTGGTCGGCCTGGTGTCAGGATAATGTGACTGGGTGGGACATCATGCTACATGTCTGCGGCATGATGCCCTAGTGGTAGACATCACTATAAACTGCCTCACTGCAGACATCGTTGCGATATGACTGAAAAATTGTTAAAGCTACGTTAAAAATCATAATCAAACAAACAAATCGTCTGCAAATTTGCTTTTAAGATGCATGTTTATAACCCGATTCGCTCCAGCAGTTACTATTAAATGCACAGGTGTACAGTGCATAGAAAATGTTATTATTTATCATTACTTCATTACCATTCATGATTTATGTCTCCTACAATTTCAAATTATACCCTGTGGTTTTTCATGGAATGAGTAAAATTCTAAAATTGAATGCATAACCTGATGTCACAGAAAGAAATAAAGTACAATATTTCTATAGTCAACTCCTGTGAAAGTGAGCGACACATTACTGCTCACAATAACAACACTTCCAAGGAAAGCTGAACAATGAAAAAAACAAATGTATGTTAATACATGTATCTGAAAGCAACTCACCGTATATAATCGCGTATAAGCCCGTTCGCGTATAAGCCGCCCCCCCCCCCCCAAAAAAAAAACTGAATCGGTAAAACTGTTATAAAGTGCATGACCCGCGTATAAGCCGACCCATAATTTCTAGATTACCGGTACATCACAAGATGCACAAAGTGAGTTCTGAATACGTTTATTTAGGCAAATCACATGATTAAATAAAATGAAAGTAAGAAAGCTAATTTATATTTTGAAATAAAAACAATTTCAACGTGTTACGTCTTAATGGAAATTTAATTAATCCTCATTCTAAAATCATGAATTATAAAAGTTCAATCACTTTTAGAATCCTTCAAAATCGGGCTCTGTATCAGACTCGCTAAACAGTTCACGAAACTCGGATTCTGTTACGGGCGTGCTTTCATCATATACGTCGTCATTGTCATCATGGTCATCCGATAGTCCGGTTCATAAAACGAGAGCACCAGCCGGCTGCTACAACAAATTTTGAATCTGCCAACTTATATTTATAATTTTTCGCCATCTGCATAGACGAATCGCCACCATTCACGTACTTGCTTCTCGTTCACAAAAAAATTCGCGTGGTGCAGCACAGTTGTTTTTTGCTTCTGCATATTCAATAACGTTAAGTTTAAATGTTTCATTATCAGCAGAACGCTTTCTTTTACTTCCTATACATTTTATCTGATTGAATTGAATATAAACATATGATTGATTTCAGCGTGGACATTATTCGAGTATTGAAGACAGTTTCTAACTTTGAGCAGAAACCATGTCCACTACGATATCTCAGTAAACAATACATCTTAGAGTCGGCATGTATTAGTAAAGTCATTGGCATTGTGTGCAACAAAACATACCTATTATCCCCATGGCATTTACCACCGATTAAGCAATGTTATTTACCCTTCCTAAGCGTGCGCGAAACAAACCTCTATGAAGCCTCTCGCTATTGTTCCTTTAAGACTATCGTACATGTATTTCTACTCTCGATCAAAATGTTTGTCGCATATACCTTCAGTATCGTAATTCTTTAATTTTTTACGTAAATTCTTTTCATATTTACACTGAAATAAACTAGCATGCATTTCTACGAAATCTTAGAGTTTAATGATTACATATTAGCTGAGGGTTAAATACTTGAATAGAGATTACTAATATGGCGTTTTTTGTGTGGAAAATACACGTATTTCCGTGATTAAAAAAACACGATTGGGTGTATACCTTCTGTATCGTAATTCTTTTATTTTTTTACGTAGATTCTTTTCATATTTACACTGAAATAAGCTAGCGTGCATTTCTACGAAACCGTAGAGTTTAATGATTACAGATTAGCTGAGGGTTAAATACTTGAATAGAGATTACTAATATGGCGGTTCTTTTGGAAAATACACAAATTTCCGTGTTTCAAATAACACGTATGGCTGTATTTTCTGATGGATGGACATCTGTCAAATAGACGTCAAGTACGTTAAAAAACGTTTCTCATTCATTATCCTACCATTTAAGTTAGACAAAAAATAATTGTTTTACTTCACGACAGGACAAATTTTATCAGCCATGTGGCATCATTAGGCATGTGAACTCATATTCGGCGATCGACGGAAACAATAAATACTGGAAATCGAGGGGAAAAAGCATTATAAATTTCAGACTTGGACCTTAACCCGCAGATAAGCAGACCCCCCCCCCCTTTCTTCCAGGCCTTATTTTTGTCCTAATTTCCTCCGCTTATTCGTGAGTATATACGGTACATTGTTTAGCCTTTTCATAACAATGTTGATCTGGTGGGAAAAAATGACCCCTGAATCCAAATAATTATAGGCCATAACATGGTAAACTTACTTGAAATTAACAATATTTTAAATATTGCTATACATATCATCATGTTTAATATAATTTATTTTTATAATTATACTATAATTATAACAAATATGAATACTAGTGAATTAAAGAGATTAAAATATACAAAATAAATCTGGTGTCAGAACTTCATAAGATACAGTCCAAATCTGCTAATCATCAACCTAACATGCAGTTTTGTTGACATCAGGCTTTTAAGAAAATTAGACTGATATGAAACAAAAGATGCTCAAGTATTTATAGCACTTTGGGACGCATGGGTATTCAATATTAATCAAGGGCCATAACTTTGTAAAATTAAAGTCAAAATACGATCATCAGTCTCATGTGAGATCCTGCATTAGTAAATGTGGCTGAGATCAAACAAAAGAAGTTGATTTAGTAAACCTGTGCTGTGTCCCCCTACCTGGTACCATGGTTAGGTTATAAAATTCATAAAAACAAAATATGACAATAATGTTACTAATCAGACATTTAACGTAAAATTTCACTGCCGTATTAGTAAGTATAAGAAGAAATGTACATCATATATGTATGTCAATTATAAGACCATGACTGTTTTACATGATATCTGAATGATTATGGGGAGGGGCACCTTTTAAGTACACTGTCAGGTTATTCATTTGCTATCATTAAGTAAGTAGAGTGAATAATGGAATTAATAAATTATCAATTATCACATATATAAGTATACTAAGCTACATCTTTTGATCATAAACAGTTGTTAATGTCAGAAAGCTGAAGGGCAAATAAACTACTAACATGTGAACAAGATCTTCGAAGCAAAACCGACAACGTGGTAAGAACACTTTTAGTGGCGATATATAGTTACCCATAGTTGTATCCCTTCATCTCAAATGACTTTAAAATTTAAAGTGTAATAACAAATATGTCACATCTGACCCATGACATTAACCTCAAAGGGAAAGCCATCCATCACTACAAAGTTTCCTTAACATCAAATATAATATACAAATTATAGAAAATTAGGTGGAATGGAATGTAAAACATTGAACCATGACACTAAATGATGTGTGTGATACACTTCCTATACCTCAGGTATAAGAAAACCTAAGATCATCCTTTAATCTCAAATCCCAAAAATCAAAATGGACCATATAACTCAATCAAAACTTCTTCGAAAGAACGGGGAAACTAATGTGAACATTATAGTGCTCAGAAGCTGCTAAGTGACAATGTTTTTGCTCTTCAATGGCCATACTTCCTACAAAACAATCTCAAAATCTCATGAGACTTCAATATTAAGAGGAAGCTACACAGCAAAATTTTGAATCAAAACATACTATAAATGCTTTTTTTTGTTTGTTTGATTAGGATTTTTAATGTAGCTTTAACAATTTTTCAGTCATATCGCTACGATGTCTGCAGTGACGCGGTTTATAGTGATGTCTAGCACTGGGGCATCATGCCACAGACATGTAGCATGATGTCCCACCCAGTCACATTATCCTGATACCAGGCTGACCAGTCCTAGTACTAACCTGTTAATGCTGAGCATCAAGCGTGGCAGCTGTTATTACCATTTTTGTAAGTCTTTGGTATAACTCGGCCAGGGATCGAACCCACAACCTCCTGCTTCCGTGGCGGATGCTCTAAGCACTACGCCACTGGAACAGTCTACTGTAAATGCTAAAAAGTTTACATCCCATTAAAAGAACTACCAACATGGTACACTAACAGCTGCCTGGCTTTGCACTCAGCATTAAAATGTTTAAAAGTCTTAGGACTGGTCAGACAAGTGTCAGGATAATGTGACTGTGTGGGACATGCAATATTTATGTTACATGTCTGTGGCATGATGCCCCAGTGCTAAATATCAATATAAACTGCCATACTACAGACATCGTAGCAATAAAACTAAACAATTGTTAAAGCTATGTTAAAAAATCCAAATTACACACATTCACCAACAAAAAATATGTAACCTAGTAGCTGACTTTTCACTAAGAATGGTTATACAGTATGGCATGAAAAACATGATGAAAAATGTCTTCGAAACCTTAGATCAAATATATTTTACCTATTTTATATTAGTTTGGTGTTTTTAAAAATTAATTTCCAACGCAAAGACATAATTAATATGCAGTCTCTTGCCCTTAATCAAAGTTATCCAAGAGCTTAGAAAGTGAAGCCTTAGTAACGGACAAGGCTTAAAAAAATGACCTGTGGTAAACAGAATCACACGATTTTCATAAAAATGGAATAATATGTTGGCTATTCATTAGAAAAGTATATAAATTTGTTATGTTTCAGTTAATAATTGCACAAGCTGTTACATAAAAACTGAAACTAACATACCCGGCAAAATGTTTAAGCTTAAACTGTAGCTCAGACACACTATGAAAGTCATGGTGCCAACATTCGATACCCACTTGAAACAACAAAAAAAGTTTTGACAATGAAGCTTAGGTTTGAAAGTAGAGATTGACCCAGGGGCCAATACCATTTGCTTGCATAAATTTGTTTTTTCATACATTCCTTTTTAGTACAGTGTCATCTTTTATACTGGTTATATTATTCATATTGGGGCTATTGTTATGCAGTATAATGCCTCTAATTCAAACTTTTAAGAATCCAAACGAGGGAATGCCCTTTAACTAGATCAATGTATATAAAATTTTCAGGATTCGAAGCGTAGTATAAAAATGTTACCAATACATGAAACAATATTTAATAGAAAGGCCAAATTTTCATACAAAGTGTTCAGAAAAGCCAATCCTGTCAACCAATGCAATATCTTTCACCAAATGATCCTAAAAATACTCCAAATTTAAGGTCTGTTGGAAGTAAAATTTACATTATACCCGAGCCAAAGAAGGAATTATTAAAAAGACCTTTCAATATACCCATCCATTGGTATGGAACATTATTCCCAGGGACATAAAAGAGTCTTCTTCTCCTAATCTATGCCTTAAACGAATGAACACTTAAGACATCCAAACATGTCTAATTAATATAATGAACACTTAAGACATCCAAACAGGTCTAATTAATATAATGAACGACATCCAAACAGGTCTAATTAATATAATGAACACTTAAGACATCCAAACATGTCTAATTAATATAATGAACGACATCCAAACAGGTCTAATTAATATAATGAGCACTTAAGACATCCAAACATGTCTAATTAATATAATGAACACTTAAGACATCCAAACAGGTCTAATCAATATAATGAACACTTAAGACATCCAAACAGGTCTAATTAATATAATGAACACTTAAGACATCCAAACAGTTCTAATTAATGAACAATTAAGACATCCAAACAGGTCTAATTAAAATAATGAACACTTAAGACATCCAAACAGGTCTAATTATGATAATGAACACTTAAGACATCCAAACAGTTCTAATTAATGAACAATTAAGACATCCAAACAGGTCTAATTAATATAATGAACACTTAAGACATCCAAACAGGTCTAATTAATATAATGAACACTTAAGATATCCAAACAGGTCTAATTAATATAATGAACACTTAAAACATCCAAACAGTTCTAATGAATGAACACTTAAGACATCCAAACAGGTCTAATTAAGATAATGAACACTTAAGACATCCAAACATGTCTAATTAATATAATGAACACTTAAGACATCCAAACAGGTCTAATTAAGATAATGAACACTTAAGACATCCAAACAGTTCTAATTAATATAATGAGCACTTAAGACATCCAAACAGGTCTAATTAAGATAATGAACACTTAAGACATCCAAACAGTTCTAATTAATGAACAATTAAGATATCCAAACAGGTTCTAATTAATATAATGAACACTTAAGATATCCAAACAGGTCTAATTAAGATAATGAACACTTAAGATATCCAAACAGTTCTAATTAATGAACAATTAAGACATCCAAACAGGTCTAATTAAGATAATGAACACTTAAGACATCCAAACAGGTCTAATTAATATAATGAACACTTAAGACATCCAAACAGTTCTAATTAATGAACAATTAAGACATCCAAACAGGTCTAATTAATGTAATGAACACTTAAGACATCCAAACAGTTCTAATTAATGAACAATTAAGACATCCAAACAGGTCTAATTAATATTATGAACACTTAAGACATCCAAACAGGTCTAATTACGATAATGAACACTTAAGACATCCAAACAGTTCTAATTAATGAACAATTAAGACATCCAAACAGGTCTAATTAATATAATGAACACTTAAGACATCCAAACAGGTCTAATTAATATAATGAACACTTAAGACATCCAAACAGGTCTAATTAATATAATGAACACTTAAAACATCCAAACAGTTCTAATGAATGAACACTTAAGACATCCAAACAGGTCTAATTAAGATAATGAACACTTAAGACATCCAAACAGTTCTAATTAAGGAACAATTAAGACATCCAAACAGGTCTAATTAATATAATGAACACTTAAGACATCCAAACAGGTCTAATTAAGATAATGAACACTTAAGACATCCAAACAGGTCTAATTAAGATAATGAACATTTAAGACATCCAAACAGTTCTAATTAATGAAGAATTAAGACATCCAAGCAGGTCTAATTAATATAATGAACACTTAAGACATCCAAACAGGTCTAATTAATGTAATGAACAATTAAGTCATCCAAACAGGTCTAATTAATATAAATGCCTCTTGCTCTTACCTGCTTAGACATCTTTTATATATGTGATTTGTTTTTCTCAGTGCAATATGACGATTTATTTACCTGTATTCACTGATGCTTGAAACTTAGTTACATTTTCAGAATAACTCAATGCGCTGCATTTACTGTATATATTGTACAAAACATCAGGCCTCAAGGCAGATTAGTTTTTGTAACTAATTTAGTTACTAGCTCTAAATGAAGTCATCATCATCCTCATCATCATTAGTATTGTGCATACAGGGGGGGGGGGGGTCCAACTAATGTCAGTTGTATGTACAAATTTGTATGTTCATGCCTAATAAATCATAATATTGTGAAATGGTAAAAATCTCAATAATTGTTTAGATCTTATAGCTCAATGGCTAAGTCACTGAATGTAAAGACAAACCCACGGGCAAAATGTCAGTTGCTTATCTCAATTTGCTGTTTCAATCCCAGTAAGTGTGTATGTAGTTCTATCACAGGGATCTCAACAGCTTCTAAGTTGCAAACCATGGGATACAACTGCATGTATACAGGGCATGTCTATTAGATGCAATTCAAATGCCCATCTGACAAAAGATTCCAGGAGTCAATAATCATACACACAGACACATACAATTCTCAGGCTTGACAGTATCATAATCTGGGAGTTATTTTTATTTATGTCAATTAATCTCCAGCTACCAAACCCCACCCTCTGGGGCTGTTTTAAAATGTAAAACCATTGTGATATGCAGATACAGCCTCCCCCCCCCCCCCAACTCCATAATACCATCAGTCTTAAGTCTTGATTTTGAATGGTGTATGCAATCAGTGCAGTGATATAAATGTATCCGGTCTTTCTTCATATTATCAAAACACCATCTTGAACAAATAAGCTAACAAATTTCATCACTGCTAAGAATCAACCACTAATTTAAAAATAAATGAACACATTCTATAAAATGTATTGAGTCACTTCAAGGATTTTTATAAAATTTATCTACACGTTAAAAAGTCATTTTTACAACATCATACAGTAGAACATTGATTATCCATCAGGGTACAGGACTGAAACCATGACAGATATGAGAACTGACAGATAATAGAATATGTACATTAAAAAAAGTATACAATAGACAATCAAAAACTCATAATATCTACATATGTACATGTACCTGTTTTTAATATAGTATAATGCATTGACTTTTAACAGAGGCTGATGATTAATAGGGTGATAGATAATTTAAATTTTACTGCAATTCAATTTTTTTGGCAATGAGTTCTCCAGCGGCTCGCTTATTCTTTCATATACCAAATTCAACCAGAATGTTGGTAAAAATCAAAGTTGTACAAACCCATGCAATTTTCTTAATCATTCCACTGTACATGTCCCCACTATACTAGGAACACTGTATTCTATCACGTGACCACAGATCCATCTCTAGGAGAGACTGACACATCAAATTTCTTAAAATTATTGTGCAAATTTATGGGCCACCCCATCCAATTGTTTCAAGATGATTATAAACAGGATTGGAGAAAATGCAGGACATTAGATTTGTTAGCAAGACAGAACACACATCTGGACAGACTGAATCACATTATCCCTAATTACATATATCTGCAGATGCAATGGGATTTTATTTTAGTGACACAGTGAAACCAAATTTAAAAGACCTTGCATTTTTATTTCATAGTAACGGGTTAGATAAAAGCAGATGACTATAATTATTTTATTATTATTACCAATTAATTATTACCAATTATTGACTACAGCCATTCTGGTCAATATGACTAACATGTAATCATATTTTGCTGATGTTTATGTTAATCCTGTCTGAACTTCTATTGTTCCTTAAGGCACAAATAAAACAATGAGAGTCCTTCAACTGTCACTGATACTCTAAAATACCTGAAATGAATTTACAGGAATTAAGATAAAGACCATGCATTACCTTCTTTCAACTGTCAAATGTTGAAACTATCTCTAATAATCTACAGTGATAACAAAATTTTCAAAATAGCTGCTGTGATGCAAGCAATGTAGGTCAGCTTGGGAACATTTTCATTTAGGACCACGTAAGCATCATTAGAAATCCTATAAGATGATGATGAAACCGTTCAAGAGGAGTAGTTAAAAACAAGATTTGTTAGGCACTTCTGTGGAAGCCATACTGAATGTCTGACTGGCACCATTTTCATTTTGGATCAACTTGGTATTGCAAGAAGCTTACTGATGAAAACCCCATGCCAATGTAGCCAATTGGAAAAAGTGGATAAAATAATATTTTCAAGATCTGACTTTGCATTCAGGATAAAGTAATAACTAGATTTTCAAGATGACTGCTATAGTAGACATACTGAATCAGCATCACTAGACACCATGATAACATCAGTGTTGATATGACCATCCAGAGAAGTAGCAAGAACAAGATTTTCAAAGATTGCTGCTGTGTCCATAAACAATGTCAGATCTGCATCATTTTTATTCAAGACCAATAACCAGTAGCCAGCACAAGAAGTCTTCTGGTGAAAACTCAGAACTCAAAATAATATAGCTTACTGATCAGGATGTTGTTGTTGGTTTAATGCCATTTTGGCATATGATACTGCTACATAAGTAGGCCAAATATAATTAATGCTGGAGTCTTTGGTATGACTCAACCAGGGATCAAATGCATGACCTCCCGCATCCAAGGCAGTCTCTCTAACCACTAGGCCAAAAGAGCGGTCTAAATGTTAGTAAAACTCCTGTGTAAATGGTAAACTAAATAGGGCTTCCAATCCACTAAAGTTCATCTGAATTATTTATTTATTCCCGTCAACTTACATCCTGATTAAGCTCTTAAATTATTGAGTTAATAAGTTTAAACACTATTTGATAACTTGTTTCAGTTTAAATGTAGAGACATTTGTAGTACATGCATTTGTGAATAATTACAAACAATAAAATCATGTGCTATACATTAAATAATAGATATATCACATATAAATGAAATGATTACTGGGGACTGAAACAGTGTGTCAGTTACATAAGATTGATAGCCATAAAAAGTTGCTATTATTTAAAAACACTATAGAACAAAACAAAATAACACAGTTGAAAAAATGTATTTTTATCAGGTGAAAATATACATATCATTAAAAGAGAATACTACTGTACATTTATTAAAATTTTTAACTTTTGAGCAAAGATAAAACTATAAAAAAAAATAATTAAAATGTGCTTTTAGTAAACTGATATTAATTTTTTGATAACCTATTGGTTAAGTGGAATCGATTATCAATTAGGAAATTCTGACCAATTCCCATCACTTGCGGCAGAGCAAATTTATTGTTATCCTCCCCTTAATGGCAACAAGCAAAACTTTCATATTCTTGGTTTTCAATCTTTTTCTAAATGTTAGTGATGCTTTTGACACAGGCAATGAAGAGCAGAATCAAGCATCTACTCAAATGTTGGAGAAAAGAAACAGATTTTCAAATTCAGCAGAGCAAGTAATTTGGCTACAAAATGTACAAATAAATTGACGATAATTTTCTTTTTTTCTCTATTTAACAAATGAGTGTCCAAAGGTCATTTCAGTCCTAAGTCGGGTTTTGCTGTTTCGTCATCATCAGTCCCATGACCTTGTGTGGTCGTTGATACACTGTGCTGCTGAACATCTGACCAGTTTCCTCCACTTGTCTCGATCATGTGCCAATGCCTGTGTCTCTTGGTCCATTCTGTGATGATGTCAGTCCACTCTTTTCTCTGTCTACCTCTCCTTCTGCAATGCTGCAGTACTGTTGTTGATTAAAAACTGTTGGCTCCAGTGACATGACCATACCATTTCAGCTTTCTTTTTTTGACAGTGGTGAGGTCTTCATAATGGCCTACATTGTGCTTGATGGTGTTATGCACTTCCTCATTTGTGATGTGGTCCATTGTAAGAGATGCCAAGGATGGTTCCTTAGCATCTCATTTCAAGTGCCTGGATTCTTCGTCATAATTCGGCTGCCAGTGTCCAGGTCTCACATGAATACAAAAAGAATCAGATGAATAGTGCTCTCAATAATCTGATTTTAGTTTTCAGACAGATATTCTTGTCTCTCCAGATGGCTCTTAGCTTTGACATAGCTGTTATTGTTTGTGCTGCTCATGAAAAAATTTCTGCTTTTGATCACTCTTCGGTGATTATGGAACCAAGATGTTTGAACTGGCTCACTGTTTCCAGTTCCTGTCCTCTGACTTTAATCTTGGCTGAGATATGTTTGCCACTATTTGTCATCAGCTTTGTCTTCTCAGTGCTTATCTCCATGACAAATCTGGAAGATGTTTGATCCAGGTTCTTCACTAAGGTGGCAAGCTCATCTTCACTGCCTGTAAGCCCATCAATGTCGTCTGCAAAGCATAGGTTAGTGATGTTACGCCCTCCAATGCTGACTGTCTCAAACTGATTTTCCTGGGCTTCAATCATGATACACGCTAAGTTTATTTTTAAAAGTGTAGGTGACATTAGATCACCTTGACATATTCCAATTGTTGTCTTGAACCAGTTCCTCACAGAACCTTGAGCAATTACTGCACTGGTAGCCTTGGCAAATGCTGCTTGATGGTATTGGTCAACTTTTGACCCATGTTGAACTTCTTCATTGTGGCCCACAATGCATCATGCCACACTCTGTCAAAAGCTTTTTTGAAATCTATGAACACATGGTAGATGTCTTGTTGATGTTGCAAGAACTTTATACCAGCTGTATACCGTGAACATAATTTTGTCTATCTATCATTCATATCCACATTTCACTACTTTTAGATCAAAGTCTAAGTGCCAAATTTATATCAAGCATGCAGTTTCTATGAAGCAAATACAGGTAATTATGTCAAAATCATCATGGTTTTCAAAATATTAAACTTTTAATATGGAAAAAGTTACTGATTGTCACGTTGCAAGTAGGAACAATAGCCAGATTGCAAAATGTATATACTAGACCCTGAGGCTAATTACTCCGCTTCATAAATATTACAAGTGTCAAAGCCAGTTGTGTATAACATGGCCATAGGAACTTGTTACTGGCACCTTATTTGGCTGCGGGCGATTCACAGGTAAGTGACATGAATTGCCTGTGTTGGGTTCAAATAAACATCAAGTGAGGGTCGTAAATCCACCCTTGACAGACTGCCGGGCAGGGGGAAATGTCAGATAATTATGTAGACTATGGGTGAATCGACATCCACTCAGAGTTTGTCAAGCCGAAGCCACCACTGGAATCGCAAGCTTAAATCTAGTATTTCAAAAACAAAACATAGTAGTCGCTAAACCATTTTGCAGGAATTATAAAAGAAGTTATAAGCTACTCCATCATCGTTTAAAATTCTCAGGAAACATTGTTATTTTGGGAATTACATTGTAGCTTCGGACAGGTCAGTGACTTACTTGCTTGACTGTTGCAATCTATTACGGCAAGGTAATTGTACTTTAATTATGTACAGTATGTATACTTCATTACTAGAATTGTTAGTACATAGAGTTACCATTTGTGGGGCTTGATTCATTTGTAGGGTTTCATTAATTTGTAGTGTTTGATCCACAAGCATATTTTGAGATATGAGCAATGTTTATGTAAAGAATTAATATTGTAATTTGCTATATGGTTAATTCATAGTAACCTCATGCATTTATTCATGTGATATTTTAGATCTGGAAATGTTGAATTATAACTTTGTGTAATGGTTACAGTGTGCAACATTAGTTACTAGGGATATTTGACTATTTGTGTATACTTTGTAGGAGTATAATGTGTAAGGATATCAGCACAGGA
This sequence comes from Unio delphinus, assembly GCA_029339505.1. Classification (NCBI taxonomy): domain Eukaryota; kingdom Metazoa; phylum Mollusca; class Bivalvia; order Unionida; family Unionidae; genus Unio; species Unio delphinus. Next base: position 2,281,956 of record JAQISU010000091.1, on the reverse strand, counting down.
ATGTTTGACTAATTGTGTATACTTGTTGGAGTATTATGTGTAAGGATATATCAGCACATGGATATGTGGATATCTGTGTACACTTTGTAGAAGTGTAATGTACAAAAATGCATCTGATTATGTGATATATATATATATATATATATATATATATATATATATATATATATATATATATATATATATATAAGATTGAGAATCTATATATACTGATGTAATGAAATCTATTGATATATGCATTCTAAGCAGTTGATACCATGTATACCATTACCAGAAAGTATGGGTATTTCCATGTGCAAGAATGCCTGACCAAAGAAGGTAATGGTTTATCTGATGATAGATTGTTGTTTAGTGTGAAACTAGATAGCTAGAGGAATATGCTAATGTCTTTGTGCCTTAATACAGGAAGCTTTTAGAGACCGGAGGAATTGTAGGAGGCAGAGAAAGGAAATACTCTAGAGTCTCTGTGAGACAAGAAAAGGAGAAAACAGAGACAGAAGTTTGAAGGCAGGCAGGAGAACAGAAATAGATTAAGTGGAAGGGTGAAGGATGTAGTTGATGGACTGAAGGGGTACTGGAGTACTAGTCTAGGGAAAGAAATAATCCAGATGAGTAGAAACACAGGACAGGAGGAAAATCTATCACACTAAGTCCAATGATGAAATAAGCTGTCACTTGGTCGAGTGAAAGATGAGTGATAATAGGGTTTTGAATATTGGATTTCATTTGAGATTAATGGCTAACTGTTATTGAATAGTATTAAATTGTTATTTATTTGAATTTCACCTTTTGTGTATTCAGTAATTTAACTGTTGGCATCGCTGACTGGGGCTCGGAGCTCTGCATCTCACTATCGCTAATTCAATTTTAAACAAAAACTATCCTGGGTGAGTCTTCTGTAATAATTATATATAATACTGGGAGCACCCCACCCAACCTAGTCAATGCGACCTTTACACCTGTACAAAAAAGTTCATGTCCCTACCCTGCATCTAACCACTGTGCTTATTCAACAGCCTAATGAGAACATCTATTCATTGTAGATCAATTAAGTTTTATTTAAGTAAATGTACTTGATTGTTATGTCAATACCAGAATTATAACTGTAATGATTTAAACTGAGATGTACATCTGAGACTAGATTGTAAATATAATAGAAATATTGCAAATCAATGATCTAGGTTACATGTACATGTAATTCTGACTGGGCAACCAACATATACAGTAGTAGTCTTAAACGCAGCAGACCTGAGGCAAGTTAATAGGAAACTGTTAACTATCCTTCAAATATCCTTTTCAATTTGACATTTGTTAGTATTTACTCTCTTATATAAAATATTTGCATAGTTGTTTGAGTAAAGAAGAGGAAGACTCATAGCATAAATTCAACATGGAAGCCAACGACATGCATCATTCAGTATCAACCAGGCTCAAAGTACAATATTGTCCGACCATGAAATAATAGATAAAGCTACTAATCTGTATTACATATAATATGTTGAATTTTATACAACTGAATTTTTTAAAACAATTAATCTGAATTTTTAATGCACTGAAATCCATCTATAAATATATCTAACTTACCCTTTAGGCCACTATAAGTGGAATGAAAACATAGAATATTGTCAAGTCACCTGAGCTTGGTTCATGCAGGTATATGTTTATTTGTGGATTATGAACTCAGGATCTGGATTCCATGAATATAAATTATTCTAGTTTGACATTCATATATATTGATCACAATAAATATTCTTCCATAATCAAAACCACAGGAGCTTGTTACACAGAAAATTAAAAGTATTTGTCAGTTAACAGAAATTAGATCCCTCCTCCTCAAACCTCTATTCATTGAATGATATTCCTAATATTCTTTGTAACAAGTCCCTCCTCCCCAAACCTCTATTCACTGAATGATATTCCTAATATTCTTTGTAACGAGTCCCTCTTCCCCAAACCTCTATTCACTGAATGTTATTCCTAATATTCTTTGTAATGAGTCCCTCTGACCCAAACCTGTATTCACTGAAATGATATTCCTAATATTCTTTGTAACGAGTCCCTCTGACCCAAACCTGTATTCATTGAAATGATATTCCTAATATTCTTTGTAATGAGTCCCTCTGACCCAAACCTCTATTCATTGAATGATATTCCTTAGTATTCTTTGTAATGAGTCCCTCTGATCCAAATTAGGGTGAACCAATGATTTTTGTATTTGAAAGATAACTCAGATCAAAATGTACACACATGTAATGATGATTACAAAGAAGCACATCAAAAGTTTATTTTATGAAATATGTCTGAAATTGTATTTTTATTACTGGTCGCCATGTATACAGTGTTCTGAAAAATGGTGTTAAACCCTACAACAACAACAACTTAACAATGCATGCAAAAAGCAAGGTAATGGTGTTCAAGACATGGAAGCCTTTTAAAGTGTTTTTCTCTTTTCGAGTGTTATTCTCTTTTTCACAGTGTTTGTCTCCCTCTTGCCTGAAAAAATTGTAATTTCATACTAAGCATGTCATTGAAAAAAAAATGCAATATTTAATAAAACCTGTAAAAGGATACATAAGTAGGGCAATTTTCCTGTCTAAAATACTGCTTAGTAATTGTGACAGCTACGAACCTTGCTTAATACTCTTTATAATTTTTAATTTAAATTTAATTAATTTAATTTAAATATACCCACACCAAAACTCAGGAGGAATGTTTCAACATTTGTAACTAGAGCCTTCCACTGCATTAAAAAAAAAAATATTAAATAATGCAAGTGCAGAATGTTCACACCTCATGTCAGATACAAAGTCGAGTTAGGTTAATTTTTGTCCATGTTGGTCAATGAAGGATGAATTGATTATAAATACCACTGGAAAATTATTGGATACCAGGTTTGATATTGCTATATGTTTGAAATATGGATGAGTAATAAAACGATTTAAATTAAATGTCATACTTACTTAGCAAATACTGTTTTAAACAAGCGTCATGGAATATATTACTCTGCAAACAAATTGTGACTATACTCTCCCAAAATTTACCATTTCAATCTAAATTTTAAAGTTAAAAAGTGTACACAGCACTTTATACAGAACTCTATGAGTATGATAATGAATGCCTAGCATTTCTTACAATGCTTACAAAAAGTAGGTCATTTACTCACTAATTCAATCTGAGATGCACTGAATTTTGACCAGTACTTATGGTTCTGGCTGCAATCTGGAAGGTATCAATCATATTAGGAGCTGTAAAAGGCATATGAGGAAGCCGCTTTATTTTTTTCTTGTACTCTATTAAAAAGGTCCATGGCATGGCAAGAACTTTATTTATACTTCAAAGGCAAAATCCAAAAAGGCTCATTTCTGTATCCATTACTAATTATCATTTATATTAATCAAACTATATAATAATAAATAATATAATAATAAATATAAAATCCTAGCCTTTTATTGTGAAACATCCACGAATTACTATAATAAAAAAACACAACACCGACTTGACTCAGCGTGGACATGAAAGTGAGGCTGTTTTTTTTTTATAGGATGGAAAGAGTTGTGTCCCTTACTGATCCTTGCTACCCAAACCCCATATGTGTCAAGTCGCCTATCCAAAAAAGAAAGCATAACACTTACCTCGCATATGTCCATACTGGCCTTAATCCTTATAAATTGAACGAATTGTCAAGATAAACTGGTATTAAATTGTCAACTACGATATATGTCTATCATCCATTAGGAATTATAGTTCCAGTGATAAAGTTGTGTGTATTTGACTCTACATGTATACTATCCTCGGCCAGGTGACCTCCAACTGGGTGTCTACCTTCACCTTAGCATCAATCAGTGTCACTTGAACGCTTTGGAAACAAGAGTTGAATCCCTTTAGGCCACGATGTCTTGCATCAGAAGTTAAAACTGATAGTCGGTGGGCATGACGTCACTCGCTTAGCGACTTACTTTCCGCCATATTGCGCGTTGAAAACACTCTCTTAGTTACAGTACTGCAACGTCATATATGTTCAATATTGAAAACCGTTCTATTTTACCTTTATTTTCTTTATTATACCGTTTTAAATTAGGAACTACTGCAAAGTCTTCTCTAAAAAAATAATAGATAAAAGGCGTTATCAACACCCAGCTAATGATTAATACAACCTTATCTCATTCCATATGAAAACAGTAGATACCTAACTTTCTTCACCCTACAGCGGCTCGTATCGTTGCTTACCATTTAACCACAGTGACCAGTCATGCATATATCATACAATATATACGTATGACTGACAGATACATTGTAAGTAACGATACAAGCTGATGCGATTCACCCAATTGCCACAGTGTTCGCAATATGTCAATTGTATCTCATAAAGTTATAGCAATGTTTTTTCTTGTTATGTTTTTTTTTTGGGGGGGGGTATCTATCGTCAGTTATGGTAATAATTTCAACCAATACTTACAAAATATTTTAAATCTTGCTACTTCAATTAGCATTTAACTCAGTTAATTAAAGAAAAAGCATTTGGTGTGTTTTGTTATACCAGTAATACATTTGCAAAATGACATATGTACAACTTTAATGTCAACTGCTTTGTAGAAACCCAAGACTTCCGACCTATTAATATAAATTCAGTCCATTTTTTCTGTCTCTACCGCCCTCCTCCTAGAAGAAAAAACAAGCTGACTGAATCTCTCTTTTTGGAGCATTTTCCGAATCTTCTTTAGTATGAAACTTCGATAGGCAACAATCTAATTATTCTTGGAGATTTCAGCTTTCACTTTGACTGTCCTGGAAATCAATGCACGTCAAAACTCCTAGATTCCATTCATATTTCAAACTTTAAACAGTCAGTTAACCAACCCACCCATAAACTAGGGTACATTTTAGACTGGTTTCATCATAGACCTGATGATAATATTCTGCAATCCACCCTTGTATCCCACGAACGTACAACAGATCACTTACGCATTATATGCAATCTGGACGTAGTCCCTAACCCTCCACCTTTATTTGCTACTAAGAGAAACCTCCGTATGATAAATAGAATCAAATTAATGCATGACATCCAAGAAAACCTAACAACTTACTTACATCCTACAGCATAACAACTCGATATCTGCCTGCGTTCATTGCTTGAAAAACATGCCCCAGCCACCAAATGCAGAGTATCAATTAAAAAAAAGTGTTCTCCATGGTATAGCAGTGTTAGGGACCAGTTTCTCACTGCTAAAAAACATCGCCGAAAAGCAGAGAGGCTTTGGCTTTCCACCAGCCTCACTATTCATAACAAATATAAGAAGCCGCTAAAAAGAACGTCACAAACATAGTTCATTTAGACAAATTATTCCACTACAGTACTAAGATCACGCAGAGTTCCAGCTGAAAAGAGCTCTCCGAGATTATAACTAACAAACTAATGTCAAGGAACAAATGTACACCACTTCCAACTACCTTCTCTCCAGTAGAGTTTCCTGGCCTATTTGCAAATTTCTTCCGTGACAAAGTACAAACCATTACAGATTCACTTGAGAACACAATTTCAATTGACTCGTCACCATACAGTTATGATACAGAATTTCAGCGACAACCATTAGGAGCATTTAAACCTTTCTTTATTGATTTAGTACGGAAAATCGTGATGAAGAGTGCACCAAAGTCTTGTGAACTTGATCCGATTCCAACATCACTGCTGCTTGAGTGCTTAAACCCAATATTGCCTGTACTAATATATCTCATCGGAGGAATTCCCATCATTTTTCAAAACTGCCATCGTAAAGTCTCTGTTGAAGAACCCAACACTTGGTCATAACGATTTAAAGAGCTACCGCCCAGTTACTAATCTCCTATTCATATCAAAATTCTTAGAAAACGTTGTTCTAACCCAATTTGTATCTCATCTGAATTCAAGCAATCTTTTTAGCAATTTACAATCTGCATATCGCCCTTGCGACTGTACTGAAACTACTCTTCTGAAAGTATTTAATGACATTCTCTCTGCTTTGGATAGAGGAAAGTTTGCAGTACTCACCCTCCTGGATTTGTCTGCAGCATTTGACACAATAGACCATGATATACTTCACCGTCTCCAGCATCTATTTGTCATTCAGAATACAGCCTTACAGTGGTTCAAGTCCTACTTAGTCAAAAGGACACAATTTGTTTCTGCAAATGGAATACATTCCAGTCCAGTTAATGTTTAGTTTATGTTGTAGTGTTCCACAGGGGTCTGTTCTTCCTCCTGTTCTCTTCATTCTGTACACTCAGCCGCTCTCAAGTGTCATAGATCATCACCCAATGTCTAACCAATTGTACGCTGACGACACCCAAATATACAAGTATAGCCACCCAACTGAAGTTGATGCTACCATCCATGGAGTAGAGAGCTGCATTTCTGATGCGAAATCATGGATGACATGTAACAAGCTGCAGATGAATGATGATAAAACTGCGGTCATTCTGATCACAATATAAAGACTTTTTCATTCACATCCTTTACATCAGACTATAAATATCAGCAACACCAACATTAAATTATCACAGTCAGTACGAAACCTAGGTGTTACTCTAGACACTACTCTCACACTGAACCAACGTGTCATGAACATATTCAAGGCTGCATATCTTGAGCTGAGACGCAACAATTCCATTCTCAAATATCTTTCAGTTGATGCCACTAAAACACTTGTGTGTTCATTAGTACTTTCAAGACTGGACTATTGTAACTCAATTCTGTCTGGTTCGCCTCAATATCTACTCCAGAAACTTCAAAACCTTCAAAAGACAGCTGCACGGATCATCTTTAGAGTACCTCGATCAGAGCACATCTGACCACTGCTCTGTACCCTACATTGGCTATCAATTCGATACAGAATCAAACACAAAGTTTGTTCTCTGTGCTACGTTTCACTGACAGACTCCAGTCCAATATACCTATCCGAACTCACCCAGATCATCCGGTAGTCCCAGTTCATTTAGTCGTGAGCACAATGTAGTATGAAGAGCCAAGAGGTGTGGTCATTTAATGTAATTAATGACGGTTCATCATAGCGGGTTATACCCAGTCATAAATCAATATTGCTTGCTTGTTCTGGTGGACAAATGTGAGTGAAAGATGCCCCAGTTGAAAACATGTATATTATTCTATGTCATATCATCATCTAAGTGTCAGTCTGACTCATGGTCAGATTTAAAAAAAACAAAAACACAATCAGTATTAAAAGAGAACTGTGGAATTAGAATATCACCAAAAAATAAAGAACAGATCACAGGAGGTCCAAATATAGTATCATTGTTAGAACGACAATTCAAGCAGTTCGATAAAGCCAAAGGAGAGAAAAAAAACGGTGATTTACTTAATCTTTCTGCGGGTGCCATTAAAGATGCAATCAATATAAAAGGTATATTTCCAATTCTCACAGATATACCTGCATTGATAGCTGCTGCCGCTCCAGCTATTATTAGTGATGTTGGAAACGCTGCTGCAATGTCATTAAAGAATTCAACAGGTCACGGAATAAAGACTACTTTAAAAATGAAAGGGTCTAAGACTCCCAGGAGCACGTTGTACGGATAAGGTCTGAGACTGACACTTCGTTAGACACAAAACATCTTCTTCCAATGCGGGGATGTGTGTAATTAGGATTTTTAACGTAGCTTTAACATTTGTTCAGTCATATCGCTACGATGTCTGCAGTGAGGTAGTTTATAGTGATGTCTAGCACCGCGACATCATGCCGCAGACATGTAGCATGATGTCTCTTATCCTGACACCAGGCCGACCAGTCCTAACACTAACTTCTTAATGCTGAGCACCAACCGAGGCAGCTGTTAGTACCATTTTTGTAAGTCTTTGGGTTGATTCGGCCGGGGATCGAACCCACGACCTCTCGCTCCCGCGGTCGACGCTCTAACCACTAGGCCACTGGAGCGGTCTTCTTCCATTGTCTAACTGAAATTAAATATAAAAAAATTTCAGAGGTTTTTATGTGTGATCATTTACCAAAACAGCCAAACAATGTTGAAATCGGTATCTTTAATCTTGATGGAAGTTCTGGTCCATCGGGTACTCTTTGGGTTCATACGCGATTGATCTACATATAATTGTTTATTTCGATTCGTATAAACAGGCACCACCAAAATATTTTTCAAACTATATTAGCAGGATGCAAAATATTCCAATCTAGTATTCAACGTTACCAACACAAAAATTAAGGGGGGCCCCGAATGGCCGAGTGGTCTAAAGCGCTATCCGTTACGGATCACGGCCATCTCACCTCTGTCTGCGTGTGTCTGAATATCAGATTCGGCCAATGCCGGTATGTGAGAAAGCTTGCCAGTAGCTTCTCGTGGGTCGGTGGTTCTTTCCGGTGTTTTCTGGGTTCTTCCTCCACCATTAATACTGGCCGCCATGTCTAGCCTATCTTGTGCTGAAAAATGGCGTTAAACCCTAAAAACAACCACAACAAAAATTAACCGATCCGCAAATATATGATCGTGAACTAATTGCTGTACTCGACGCAGTATCTTTATCAACAGCACCATCTCATAAAGTCGGGTATGAATGCATATTAAAAAAGTATTACAAATATAATGGTAGATATTTACGGAAGATCTACTAGACAAAACAAAACACTAACGGAATAATATATGAAAATAGAAGTAAATATATCAGTGATGAAATATATGAATTATGTTATATACAATGACTGGTTCTTTCAAATATGACTAATAATAAGATTACTGCTCTAGGAGAGCTGGTATCAAACGGTGACAATGCAACATAGAAATACGTCGACAATAAAACCTCCCAAGATGAACTCTTTAGAGACAATCAACGATGGAATCATCATCATTGGTCTCTTGATCTAGTGTGGTCGTTAAGGCACTGTGCTGCTGAACATCGGACCAGTTTCCTAAACTTGTTTTGATCATGTGCCAATGCCTGTGTCTCTGCAAAACTTGTTCTGGTCCATTCTGCGATGTTGTCAGTTCACTTTTATCTCTGTCTACCTCTCTTTCTGCCACCCTGCAGTACTGTTGTTGATAGACTGTTGGCTAGCGACATGGCCATACCATTTCAGCTTTCTCTTTTTGACGGTGGTGAGGAGGTTTCATAAAGGCCTTCTCTGCGCCTGATGTTGTATTGCACGTCTTCATTTGTGATGTGTAAGAGATGCCAAGGATGGTTCTGTAGCATCTCATTTCAAGTGCCTGGATTATTCGATGTAATTCCGCTGTCAGGGTCTAGGCCTCACATAATACAAAAAGGCTAAGATGACATGTGCTCTCAATAATCTGATTTTAGTTTTCAGACAGATATTCTTATCTCGCCAGATGATTCTTAGCTTTGACCTAGCTGTTGTTATTGGTGCTCGTGACAAAATTTCTGGTCTTGAACCCTCTTCGGTTATTGTGGAAACAATATATTTGAACCGTCTCACTGTTGTCAGTTCATGTCCTCTGACTTTAATCAAGTCTAAGATTTGTTAACCACTATTTGCCAGCGCTGAACTCCATGTCAAATCTGGAAGATCTTTCATCTAGGTTCTTTATTAAGATGGAAAGCTCGTCTTCACTGCCTGCAAGCCCATCAATGTCGTCTGCAAAGCGTAGGTTGGTGATGTTACCCCTTGCATTGCTGACTGCGCCACAGTGGTTTTCCAGGGCTTCGCACATTATGCGTTCTAAGTAGATGTTGAAAAGCGTTGGTGACAGGAGACAGCCTTGACGTACTCCGACTATTGTCTTGAACCAGTCCCCCATAGAATCTTGAGCAATAACTACACTGGTAGCCTTGGCATACAGCTGTTTGATGGTATTGGTCAACCCCTGACACATGCTGTACTTCTTCATAGTGGCCCACAATGCCTCATGCCACACTCTGCCAAAGGCCTTTTTGAAATCTATGAACACATGATAGATATCTTGTTGTTGCGAGTGCTTTTCACACAGAACCCTGAGACTGAATTTTTTTTCTGTTGTGCTTCTTCCAATCCGGGACCCTGCCTGTTCTTCAGTGATTATTTCTTCTGCTGTGGTTTCAGTCTGTTCAAGATGATCTTTAGCATCACCTTACTAGCATGGCTGATCAAACGGAAAGTTCGGCAATTTTGGCATAGCTGGAGATTGCCTTTTTGGGGGATTGTTATAATCAGTGATTGGGTCCACTGTGTTTGCCATTCACATGTCTGTCAGATCTTGTTGCAGAGTTTTGTTATTAGCTCTATCAGCTATCCCCCACCCCATTCTTGATAAGTTTAGCTGAGATGTTGTCAACTCCAACTGCCTTCTTCGGTGCTCATTTTTTATTTTTTTTTTTGATTGTAGAGTTCTTTACAATACTCAGTCCATCTTTCTGCAATGTCACGTGCTTCATGTAGGCATTTTCCATTTTCGTATTGAATGGACATGATTCTTGGTTGCTTCTGTCTGGTGAGGTCTTTCACAAGTTACAATGCATTTTTTCTGTTATTCTTTATCAGATTTATCTCTATTTCTGTACACTTTTGTTCAATCCAATCTTCCTTTGCTTTCTTCAAATTGTGATCATACTTGCTATTAAAAAATAATTGTGATTAATCAATTGTATTAAAATTTAATCGACCCCAGTTCAAGTCAGAAGATAGCGTCACAAAGTAGGAGTTTAACGGAAAATAGAAGAGATCGATAGTTCTGTGTTTCGTCTCTATAATTTCCTTGAAAGCACTCTTCTTAAACTGGTTATTTTCTTTACATGACAATCAGGAAGGAAGGAATTGCAGAATAATATTGTACAACTTTGTTCTATTCCACCAGATATCGTAAAAGACAATTAAATGGGGATGTTATACATAAAGTTTGTAATCTACCAGAATTTATACTCCGATTTATTTGTTCTTCAAGTAAAGTACATGTTCAAAGTTGCAGTTTCGTGACCCTAGGCAATTCAAAGAAAGAGACCGTGTTGGTTGCATCTTTCTTTTGTCCGTGAACATCAGGTAAAGATACTTTAATATCTAAAAGCTATGTAATAACCATAATGTCAGCAGACCAAAGAGGCGGAGTGGGGTCATTTCATATTTGCAAAGTATTTTTTAAATTCCAAACTTAATTATTTTTTCGACTGAGTACTATATTAATTACGGACTTGTTCGCATATCTAATAAATAAATTAATCAAATTCTTCTGTTGACAGTAAATCATTTGCGGACATCAAAGTCTCCAAATATCCACTTACATCGGGTAAACTGTAGACTTTAAATAAATAAATACACATCTTAAATGTATTGTCTATTTTCGTTTTTCTTTGTACGAGTAAATAGGAGTACGTGCAGTTCGATGCCAATTTGCTAATTTAACACCCCAATAATGTTTAAAAGACCAGTATCTTGAAATAACCATATCAAAATACTGCTTATATACAGTTCAATCAAAATGGTAAATCAAGATATAATAATAATAATAATAATAATAATAATAATAATAATAATAATAATAATAATAATCATCATGTTTATCTGTAATACAAGCCACAGACTTATGATACATATCCATACACCATGAGATGTTTGAGTGCGTAACAAAAGAATATCGTAGTTATTGTAATTTGTAAGTGTTATACATGAAAGTAATCATTACTCTACTTTCAAATTTGATGAAATACAAATATATATTACACAGTAATCACAGAGACTAATTTAAGGGTAACCCTACAACTTGCACTGAGCAAGATTTGTGGTATTGTGTTAAAGTCTTATGTAACAGGAGACGTTGATAAAACGGTTTCTCTAATCTTTTAGGCTTTTATAGTAAACATTGCTAAATTAGTCATCTTAATTGTACTAGCATCATTGTGTACAAAAGTATTACAGTTTTCTATAGTTGGATTGTTACAAAAGTGAGTATGTATGTTCTTCGTGAGTCTCCATAAAGTGGACAGGCAGTAATAAAATGGAGTTCATTTTCGATATTAACGTTAAATATTTAACATAATTTTTTTCATCATAATAAATACTTTCGTATCCTCGTGTGTTACCTCAGTACAAGAGTGGGGCGATATGGCGACAATGGGGCCTTAATATTAAATTTTGGGGATTGTACCCTGGTCGACAAGGGGGAATTTAGAATGGGGAAATTTAACATGGTTGGGACTAGGGAGCGACTCGGGGAATTTAACATGTGAGCAAATTGGGATTGTCTAGAGACAATGAGAATTTAACATAGGGAATGTATAGCGACAACGGATTGTAACTGTCTTTGGGTGTTTCAACTCTGCAGACAAACGGGAATTATATATGTCTGGGACTGTCTAGGAACAATGGGAATTTAACATATTTACAATGGCGTGGGCTTGTCTGGGGACAAGGGAAATTGAAAATAACAACAATGGATTGGGACTGTCTAAAGACAAGGGGAAATTTCGTTTACATTCTAAGCTAACACATATAGTTGGTGCATGTGTGTGTGTGTGTGTGTGTGTGTGTGTGTGTGTGTTGGACTTTGTTTGTCCATATAAACGTCCCTTTGTCCCTTTCCAATTCATTTTGTCTATCTTCCTACCTACCTACAATAGTGCATATTCAGGTCAACCACTTGCAACACTATTGCCATTTTACTCCTAGTGTCCAGTATAGTGACGTCACATAAACACATCAGTAACATATTGTTGGACTTAACACATGGTTTTAATTCATTATAAATTGCCATAATGATTCTTAACATTTTTTTTTCACTAATAGTTCTACTAACTTGTTTTCGGTAAAGTAAACGTCCCTCTATCCTATCGAAGAATTTGGCAAAGTCTATATTTACTGCATAGAATCTACCCTTAATTTTCCGTAAATATTTACAGATTAATGTATATAATATAAATATGTTATCTACTGTAGAATAATCCGCTCTAAATCCGACTTGCGTTTCGCCCAGTGATTCGTTTTCGTCCACACAATCATTTATCCTATTATTTAAAATTGATTTAACCACTTGCTTAATACATGTAGTATAATAATGTATTTGTAATTGAAGGGAACGTTTGCATCCCCTCTTCTTCAAAACTGGCATTATGATAGCCGTTGACCAATATTTTCGGTTAATATCTGAGGACCAATAGATTATTAAACAATATTGTTAATATTGGTCCAATTGTGTGGCCTGTACACTCAAAGAAATTACATCTATTCCCTAAGCTTTGTAATATTACAGTTTACTCAATGCTAGACCAACATCCTACAGTGACTGTTCAATCTAAAGTCTGATGAATTAGTTGAATATTTCCATTTTCCTTTATCAGGACAACTGAACTGGAAATTAATTAATTAATTAATTCTGAAAAATATTCATACCAAGTTGCAGACGTGATACTGCTTTGCGTACCAATACTTGCATTTATTACTTACACCAGAAAAGTTGTGAATTGTTAGAGTATAATGCAGATAATAGGCTATGTTTTGTTTTAATTCATATTGCTTTTGCTTGATTCTTGTAAGAGAGTAATACATATTTCTATAGAATTATAATCTTCAAGTGATTCTCGTGAGCCTTTTAATCTGAACTGTCTTAGATATGCTAAGGCTATGCTTTAAAACGGTAATGCAATCTGTGTCAAACCAAGGCTGACATTTATCAAGTCTTTTTGGAGATGACACAGCTAGGTTTTGCTTCCAATTGATTGTCTTCATTGTGTTTGCTGCATCATTGTAAGTATATCAGTAATTGTTTTGACGCATTTACTGAGTTTGTTATTGTTTATAGCATTTAAATTCTTATCCACGTTTTGAGATAATATATTTTTGTAATATTGCATAAAAGATATACCTTATTCTTTGTTACATAGGTATTTATTTATTTATTTTCGTTACCTCCAGAGACACTTAGAGCTTTTTGCTCTAATTTACCCATATAGTCAAGGTAAAATACAATGTGCGTATGTATTGATTCCAATCTATCATCTATCAGTCTATCATCTATCAATCTATCATCTATCTCAAAGGCTGATATTGTTATGTATATTTAATTTTCTATTTATGTATATTTAATTTTCTATGTTTGTTAGTTGTTTTTTTTTTATATTTATTTCATTACATGCTATTGTAATATAACATTGTATGTTGGACTTGACCTTGTCCACAATTATCATCATTTCTGATTGACCTGAACTGACGTTTTATTTTATTTATTAATATATTTCTTATAACACATACGTTAGCTAAAACAATTCATTGTTTACTTTATTATAAACCATAATCTACTGTATAGACCGAATTGGCATTGATACATGTAAATATCCTTATCACTTTATCTGATTCAAATTTCTATTGGCGATCTTTAAACCAGTCACATGGCATAGTTGTAGACGTTTTTCTCCATAGTGATTTATCTCCCTTGCCTCTTGATTAGCCCGATCACGCGTCTTCGTCTACTGTATAGTTAAATTCTTGATGTAGGTTAATAACACTATCATATTGACTAAAATACCGGCAATTATTATTGTACAGTCAGCATATTTCATTTTCAGGTGAGCTAACTCATTTTCTGCTATTGCATATACGTTTTCTTAGGAATGATAAGAGGGGTATTCAGGTGACAAACAGGCAAAACCAAATATTAAGTTCCACTTCAGTATGCTTTTCTTAAATGATACAGCAAACAAAATAATATTGTTGACTTTTTTATCTAGATATACCGAATTGCTTGAAAAGGGTTTTACGAACAAACACCGAAATCACCCCACATATACCCTATTTCTTTTCGCTGATTTTGATTTAGGTCTCACGATATCAAAGTTTTTGTAAACGTTAATATGAAACTGATCTTTAGTTTCTGAGCACGTTTCAACAAAGCTTAGTATAACAAATTTTTCAATATAGTTAATAAAATTAGAACTCTATTCTCTATAAGGTTTCTCAATTAAGCAAGATATATTCCATACCATATACCTAGCGTAGAAGTAGAACAGATCCCCTCATACACATTTTGCATGTCTGGCCGGAATTTTCTATTTTGACAATAAAGAACAGCATCAATTCTAATTAAATTAAATACATACGTGTAACCATTTATTATTAACATCATTTCAAACCTAATTAAATGCATACGTGTAACTCTATTATTAGTATAATTTCTAACCTCCTATCAAATGCATACGTGTATCGTGTATTATTGGCATCATTTCTAACCTCATTAAATACATATGTGTCACCGTCTAATATTAGCATAATTTCTATTATTTGCTTGTCATATTTGCAAATAGTTTTTCTTTTCCTTTTTTTACGGCTTTTTTCATTGTCAGGTAGAGGTTATCACAAGTTTTTCTCAATCTGAATGGAACAAACATCATCATCAACAACAACAACACTACTACTACTACTACTACTACTACTACTACTACTACTAATAATAATAATAATAAATGCAATTGGATTGTAAAGTCAGTGAGTGTTTCTCAAGGCTTAGTCAAGTTTTTATTTATATTGTAAAACTGATTTCTTTGTAAAGGATTTGTATCTAAGTTGTAATTTATCTTTGGTATAGTCTGCAAAATTTAAATATCAGCCCATATTTCTAAATCTATCGCTAGAAAATATTAGCATAAAATCTGAACACCCACAAATGTTGTGTCTTAACAAATTTTGGTCCTATCCTATGAGCTAGAATTTCTCACTCCATCTTAGAGTGTGGTCTAGGCATAAATTAAATGTCTTTTATTTGATGTCCAGTGCTTAAGATCATATGCAACAAGACATTAATAGGCACTAACATTGACAAAATTTACACATTTATTATAAATCATGTTGCATCTTGTTGGAGTAATTGCATTTGAATGAAAGATCTGGAAATATAGGGGCAAGTAGCTTCGCTGATAGTCAAATCATTTTATTTTGTCTTTCTAGTACAAACAATGGGGCTAACTTAATATTCTATCCATTTCGTTTAGTCTTAAACGCTGCCTTTTACTGATTACAAGGAACATTTTCACATGCATGTCGTTAAATGGAATAAAACTAACATGGTTTTCATATGGTCTCCAAGAAAATGCAATAACAACCAATTTGCTCCATCAGTGCACTGATACTTGTTAAAATCCAGCTGAATTTAATTACAAGAGTCATAAAGAACACGAAGGAAAACAAAGTGAGTGTATTTCAATGACAGAACCAGAATTCTCACCATAGTAAATTGAGGTAAAATGCCATCTAATTGAATAATTTTCTTTTTTAACATAACACACAAATATTCCGATAGGAGACGAACAAAAAATAACAGATGTTATATATATATATATATATATATATATATATATATATATATATATATATATATATATATATATATATATATATATATATATATATATATATATATATATATATATGTGTGTGTGTGTGTGTGTGTGTGTGTGTGTGTGTGTGTGTGATTTTGAAAGCATGATAAAAACCAAATAATAACAGCTGCTTGCTGAATTACTTAAAAGTGAATCATAATATATGTATACTGTTGTAATTTATTAATTAAATGTATATAGCAAAGCCGACAATATTAATATGAAACAACAATCGAAAATATGAAAATAAATCATTCAATAGAGAGCCCGCTGGATTTATGCCCCCGCCCAGCCCCCCCCCCCCTCCCCGCGTGAACACGGCATTTGGAAATAAATATTAAAACAAAGTTTTATATGAACTAAAAAAAAATTCCTCCATCGCTTTATAATTACTTTCTATGTAGATATATTTTTTTAACAATTTCTAACGTGTGGGGTCTGCTTTGACCAAATCGGTCTAAGGTTAGCCCCGTGAAGAACTATAACAATTCATACTCTTATATTTTAAAAAGAATCGTGACATATTCACACGTTCTAAACTTATAAATTAACATGTCAATATACATTCACAATGAACCTTAGTGACATAGTTATGAATAAATCATAATGCATACATACTTTGATTGAATTAAGAAGTTTGTGGTTAATAGAAATTTACTTTTTGTAGACACTTTTAATAAAAAAAGTAATTTTACTTTTTTATTAGTAAGATGTTATTCAATAATTATTTTACGATGACTCCATATTACAAAAAGTTTTAAGATGTGTCTGACACTTTATATCAAACATAGAATATATGAAATAAAAATGAAAGATATAAAAGAAGTATTTCGCAGTTATTTATGAAATGAAGAAAAATCAATAGAGTCAGAGTCATGTATTGACTAGAGAAAGTATTCAATAGAGAGCTATACCAAAGAGATAATGACGGTAGTTATTGTGATAACAAGAAAATTTTGATAGATGTGTTAGTGGTGGTAATGTTTGTCAAAATTGTGTTGTTCATTATGGACACACACAGCTATAAATGAAGAATTATGGAGTGCGTTTGTTTTTAGAAAATCAGAGAGAAATAATAAATATCATAAAAATAAACTGTTTGATTATGAGCAGCAACGAAAAAATATTATTACGACACAAGATCTTAAACTATGAAACAGAATGTAGTGAAACCAGCAAGTTTGAATAAGTTTCAACATATATTTCTCTATCATAAAGTTAAAATTACAGTATTGTCACTAAAATTCCAAATAACCCTAAAAATCATATTACAAGTAAAAATAAACGATAGTTTGAATGTCTTCATGTACCACAATGATAAAATCCATAATGTCCTTAAATGATTCCTCAATAATCCCAAAGCAGTGTTTGAGTCTAGTCAATATGCACTTTGTAATTCCAATCAATAATTCAAATAAATCCTCTAGAAGTATGTTTGGACACAACTACAAATCTGATCATAGATTCTCAAAGAAAATGATTGTTTACCTAATTTCTATTTAATACAAACAGTAAACTCACCTACTACGCAACAAAATGTTTTGGAAACTGGTATAGTATCAGTAGTCTTTTAAACAAGGTCAGACAAGTAAATATCTTGTTTACCACGTGTAATCATGGACTAAAATTAGCTATGTAAACATGTTTACAAATTGCAATTTACATACCAATGTATAATCGTGTACAAAATCAATGCATACACTATAGACACATATAACAATATAAAATGAAATTCTCCATAACGAAGAAGATATAAAATAAATAAAGCTACTGGAAAATAGTGTTCAATTATAATTATATTTTGTTGAAAATATTTGAGCTATGTAATATAATATTGGTACTGAGAAACTAAATCATAAGAATAAAGTATGATTTACTCTAGAGTAAATTGAACCAGACCTTTTAAAACTTGTTATAAATGAATTAGTTTAGGTTTCAAGGCTTTCTGGACACAAGTAAAGCACCAAGGCACTCGAAGCATGTCACTGATATAAGTAATTTCAATCAAATCTAATTTTAATATTTTATCTCTTTCATTTTTTGTGAAAAAATATTTCCAGTTCCTCTATACTCAGTACTTAGTTGGTTTAATAATCCACATCTGGAAGAGCGTTGATCTTTTTTCTCCCGACTAATCTATTTAGTAAAAAAAAATGTTTGCCTTAAAGATATCAATTACTTTTTCTGGCATCCAATATTTTATAATTATATACTATAAAATAAGTTAGACTGTGTTTGGTACATAATCAGAGTAAGCGATGTTGTTAAGGTATATACTTCTAAATTTGCAATCGAAATGAAAGTGGTAAAATTATCTACTACGTTAGAGGATTATAAACATAAAATGTAGCAACAATGAAATATGAATGATCGTGAAAGGATTAATTTGGCAGCACCATCTGAAGCATCTGATGTAAAAACAAATGCGTATGTCCAGAGTAGTTAGGCTGCAATCAGGGCCGGCACTTCCGCTAGGCGAACTAGGCAATCGCCTAGGGCGCTGGGCTAAGGGGGGCGCCAGAAAAAAATTGCAAATTGGGTTTTATTTCATGATGAGTGGGTGGGGGAGGGCGTGAGTGGGAAGGGGGCGCCAGATATCTGATCTAGCCTAGGGCTTTAATAAACAGGATGAAATTTTGTAAATCAGGTGATGTTATCACTGGAAATTTTGTTGGATGCCTCTGATACATAGTGAAGGCGGATTGGAGAATTTGTAGGTAATGTCAAAGAATTTTTATTAGTCAGTCTAAGTTCTTTAGGAAGCCCGAATTTAACTCAGAGAATGGAAAAAATGTGATTTCTCTCGTTAAATAACTTGTCCAAGGAATGGGGTCTGGAATGTTGTGACACCTGGGACCAGAGAAGAGACAGAGGGCATTCTCTGATGAAAAGCGAGCGATGGCTCGGGAAAGCACAAAGGAAATAAAGCTCCAAACATGTATTACACAGTAGAAACGAGCGCAGTCTACCAAGACGGTTGTTGACACGAATAATCGAGAGAGAGAGAGAGAGAGAGAGAGAGAGAGAGAGAGAGAGAGAGAGAGAGAGAGAGAGAGAGAGAGAGAGAGAGAAGACATAAGGCAACGCTGATTTGTTAAAGACCTAAAGCAACCAGGTGATGCTGACATGCCGGTTATTTGAGTTCGATCAGTCACTCGATTATATAATGAAGTTGTTTCATCGGCGAAACAGAACGGCTAATGAACTTTTTCCTCAATTTTGTAAATATATTTCTAAGAGAAAATGTATCGTCCAAATGACATGTTCAATTTAATTTTTGTTTATGTAATTGATTAAATTTTTATATTTTTACATGCGAAGGCTCGTATTCTATATCTCTGATCAGGTCTCTGTTATTAAATCTATTAATTTCCTATTTTGATTTATGGTTCACTCGATCTGGACAATAATACACATCATCCACCACCTCTGACAGAAGCAAAGTATCTAACATTAAAATGTGGTGCCATGTTAAGAAATATCGGGGTAAGTCAAAATAAAATTGCTGGAACATATATGTGGCGTTGCCCGACTCAAAATTAAATTAGAACCATGTGTTATCAAGTAAGTCGGACAAGCCACTGTTTATTGTTGCACATGACCGCAGGCTAACACCATCCCTTACGTAAGTTGCCATAGTTAAGAGAGGAAGCTGACCAAAGCCCGTCAGAAGTTTAATTAGCACCCTTGGACTGGGATAATGTTTTGTACATCAAGAAGCTGCCAGAAGGAGTGGGCGTGCCTTATCTTCTGGATACGCTGACTGACCGCCAGATTGAATACGTCGAGTGGATAGGGCCCCAGCGCTACCCAATCAGAATCGAGGAAGGGGTGGGACCCTGATTTATTTTAAAATATAATATCTTTAACCGGCCGGCTAGCTTTAGTTTCCGATTACCCGTTAAGGAGGATTGTCTGTAAAGAATTGGAACTCCGTAGCCATACGTTAATTGGCGGAAAACGCTTAGATCCAGAACTATAAGTGTAGCTTCTTAAAAGGTCAGTGAGCTATTTGTTTGATCTTTGCTTTCTGCTACTGCATTTAATTGTAGATCGTTATATATACGTATTATTACTAAAATCGTAGTAGGAATAATTATTTGTGATGTTGATATGTTTGTATATTTGAAGAATGAGTTCCTATTTGTAAAGAATCGTATTGCTTGCTAGCCGTCGTAAGAATTAATATTATTATAATTTGCTATGTGGTTATTTTATAGTACAATAGCACATTATCCATGTAATTATAGAAATTGATTGTTATCTTTGAAATGATTTCACTGTGAGAAATTAATAATATGAATATTTGAATATTTGTGTACGCTTGTGGGAGTGTAGTGTACAGACATACATCTGGTTGTCGTAGTATTATAAGTACAACGAGATTATACATATATATATATATATATATATATATATATATATATATATATATATACTTATGTGATATGATGTATGGATATATGATATCGTGCTATTACCCCATTGGTTCCCTGTAAGAGTGTGTGGGAATTTCGATGTGTATGTATGCGTGTCCTAAAACGTAATAGCCTTATCTGATGGTTAATGGATGATTTAGTGTGAGGTGAGATTTGATAAACCATATGTTAACGCCTGGTGATTTTCACAGGAAGCTTCGGGGGACAGACTAGTGAGTGGTCCCAGTGTATCCGTTATAGACGGAAGGAAGAGAAGGAAAGAGGGAAATCTGAAGAGGAAGTTTCGGGGGACAGACCAGGAGAAGTGTCCCCAATTGTTGTGATAAAGAAAGGAAGAAAAGTGAAGGGAGGAGAGAAATCGGGAGAGGTGAAATTCAGGAAGAGCGGAAGGATAGAATAATAGATGAGTACAACCAAAGGCCAGGTGGAAAATCGAACTCACACTGAAAATCATAAGATGAAATAGGCTATCACTTAGAGGACAAGTGATTATGTGACATTTAACTTTATAGGTTTCATTAAATTGTTATTGTTGAATTTCATCTTTGTGTTATATATATATATATATATATATATATATATATAACTGGGGGCTCTGAGCCGTATACCTATTTGGTCTTTAATCTAAATTTAAATTCACGAGCCAGGTGGAACTTCTATAATATTTTAATTAATATTTTGGAAGTACCCCACCCCAACCTTTGCAGAACGCTACAATATATTATAGTGACGGGGCAGTGAAACCAATATTCTGGTATTCCACTTCAGTATTGTTAAAATTATTTCTCTTGAAAAATCCAGTAGTTCACGGACTAGCAATAAAAATAAAGACAAAAGAAATCATGTTCATTTGCTGCTTTTCTTATTGTGTCAAATTAATATCTAAATAAGTATATAATGCTAGTCGGCATTAAGAGGTTAGGACTGGTCGGCCTGGTGTCAGGATAATGTGACTGGGTGGGACATCATGCTACAATGATGCCCCAGTGCTAGACATTACTATAAGCTACCACTGCAGACATCGTAGCGATATGACTGAAACATTGTTAACGCTACGTTAAAAATACTAACAAACAAACAAACAAGTCGACATAGGGAGAAAGATTATATATGTCGGAAATGTTTTCGTATTTTTAATTTTAAAAAAATAGAAGTTAGATAATTATATTGTTGCTTTTTAAGCAAAATGAAGGCCATACTAATATAATTACCGATAAACAGAACAACATTTTACAGTTTAAAAGCCATCACGAAAACAAGATAAGGCTCGCATGCAGATTTAGAAACACTAAACAAATGTCAGCATAAATTTGGGGCGAAGACTAAACGAGTTGCAGACTCAAGCCAATCAATTGATAAGATGAGATGCTATGGTTACAAACAAATAATTTTATCGGGGGAAAATGAAGTTGCGCCCTTTCCTGCTAAATTTATGAAATTATTTTATTTATCCGATTTTATTTCAAAAACCAGAAAAGATTAAACTAATTGATGAAGATAATTATAAATTTCCAATTCAAAAACCTGAAAAGGTTTGAAAATGACCGATGAAGATAAAAGTAAATTTCTGAGTGAAACAGATAGTTAGTTGCGTGGAAAATAATTAGGAAAGGATAATGTTCGTGATCACAGCTACATTAATGGCAGAGCACAAGCCAAGTCATGTAATTTAAACAAAAAATATCTCCATTAAGCACTAAAATACCTGTTGTATTTCATAATCTTCGAGGTTATGATGGAAGTTTGATAAAGGGGGCAGTAGGATATCAAAATTAGATGGTAATTTAACACGCATATCACGTGAATTTACTGATACTATCCAAATGATAAAGGGGATTGTTAACCAAAAGGGATGTTTTCCCACTGGATGATAAGGATTTTTTGAAAACATTGAAGACAGCAAACTACCAGAAAGGGTGATATTTATTTATTGATCGTGAACTAAACCTGGAAATTGGGGCAAAAGTACACGCATGTACTAGAATGTACGTGCTGCTGTAATATAAGAGTTTTATTAAAAACAGACGTCTTGTTGCTAGAGGATGCTATTGAAAATTGCACACAATGCAGTCTGAAATTATAGTCTGTATCCGGTACATAATTTATCATTTCCCCCCCCCCCCCCACACACACAATAAAGTAGAATAAATTGGCAAATTAATGGAAAACATGAGGGAAAGAATCAATGTAGATGTAATTAGGGGAAATGAAAATGATTAAAGAGATTGATAGCAGACACTGAATATGATGGGGGCTTATTTTCTACTCACTGCGTTACATCAAGATTCAGGTTTGTCAGGTTCTCCGAGGGTTATGAGCGTTATTCGTATAATATTGTACAAGCCCCACTTGTCAAAGGGTAAGTGTTACGTCCCACTCTGTCAAGGGGTATGGTACAACATATAATAATAATAACTATAACCCACTCCCCTTTGATACTCGTTATCTAAGAGATGACCGCCCTCGGTATAATTGCCCGGTTCGAGTAAGAGAATGTATATGGTAACCTGAGAGGGGATATTGAACAAAACAACTCCGAGCCCCCGTAAAGATAAATAAACAATTTAATCAAATACATTCACAATTATGAAACTTCCTTTCATTAGGAATACACGCGGTTTAGAAATAAACTTTCACCGAATTACAATAAGATTTGAAATAGAATTAAACAAATTAGCCGTTCTATTACTGATAGTTAAAAATCATCATAGGATCGAGTGGTACAATCGAAGTCAGTGCTTTGTTCGATTTTCATCACCTGCTATCCCTCGGTCCACGTTCACTATTCAATCCAATGTTGTTCTAGAAATCCGTTTCTCTCTAGATAATCTGCCCTCGTGGATTTTCCGCTTGAATCCAGACTTGTCCACTGTATCATGCATACACTGCGATTTTCCGTTTCTCAATTTTTTTTCCAACGTGTATGTCGTTATTCCCGTATTTCACGTTCTTCCCCCAAAAAAGATATTTTCTTCCTTCCAAAAGAAAATTAAAACAACCTAAGTTTCTCGTTACAATGGTTACAGTTGAGACTGTCCATTATTCCTGGTTCGAACACTCAGATATTTCTATCAGTGATAACAATTTTACGGCTATTAATTAACTACACATGTCCTCAAATGAATGTAGTTAAACCAATTGTTAATTCGTTTGCCTTGACCTAATACATTAACGTATTACAAAGCGAGGCGTTGAATTATAGCTCGTATACTCTGTTGCTAAATTGTCTATGACATCAAAATTCGGTGAATTCGCATGTAATCTTCTAAATCATTAACTAATGTAATACATTAAATTCTTAGAACACAATCATTATTCAAACGATATGATAAATTCAAGAATTAACGTAACACTCCCTATCCATATCTCAGCATAGTGTTTTTACTACATAAATTAACACTACGTCATTCTTAACTAAGAATTAAGGTAAGAATTCCAATTCATAATTCAAAAGCACATTATTAAATAAATGTATCGAATGAATTCATGCAAGTACTTCCGATTCATAATACAAAACACATTATTATACAAATGTATCAAACGAAATCATGCAGACCTGTAAACGAAGCTAACATCATAGAAATTGCAAACACAACATACATGGAATTGCGACAATACCTTTGTGTGTTTGGTGTGTCACTCAACCATTGTTTCTGGCGGTTTTTTCCCCTGGTCCACAAATTTACGGATGCACTTCTCTAAAACAAAACATCTGGAGCCCTACTAAATGATTCTACATCTGTCCTCTCACAGGAAACATTTCAGACTAAATTCTAATTTAGCAAGTGCGATATTATGTTCTAGGATCTTCGTGTGGAAACACCCCCTTATTTAACCGTAATCAATCAGAATCAAATGTATTTTCCCCGCTTCCCTCTAAAAATCGGTTACGTCATGGTCAATATGACATGCTTTAGTTTAAGTAATAGAATCTCTGTATTTCCTCAATCCTGACACTTTTCGTGATAAAATGAAACTTTAAAATGTCGCTACCGGTCAGTCGGCTGCTGAACAAATACGTTTAATTAGTACAACGGCCGCCTAGACTCTCTCTCTCTCTCTCTCTCTCTCTCTCTCTCTCTCTCTCTCTCTCTCTCTCTCTCTCTCTCTCTCTCTCTCTCTCTCTCTCTCTCTCTCTCTCTCTCTCTTGCACGATGTGTCTCGTAAATCTAACTAATGGTTATCTGGCCACAACTAATGTTTTTTTAATAGATCGACCGAAAATTTGGTATTTCACAAGGTTAAATCGACAATTTTTTCAGGACAAACACTATCGGATCTATCAAAATCATCTGTGTAAGACATTTTCGTAGTAATATATAATAAAGTATATGAGGAAAATGTCGAATCATTTGATACTGATGATGACGACGTTATATTACAAATAAGATATTAACAGATATGTATGATGATACGAAGAAAAATCTCGGTTGGTATAATAAAAGTGAGACCCCAAAGGATCGTCCCTTGTACAGTATTGCATAGAAATGTTTTAAAAAATAAATTTATTGATAAATGTAATGACATGCCACTAAGTAAATATATCGCATTGATTATCTCCTTTTTTATTTAATGATAAAAGAGCTATCAAATCCATTTATTAACCTTAGAATAAATGTGCGAACGCGTCGTCCCGCTCATTAATGGCATCCAATTCATCAGTCTGGTGTCTGCATCCTCTTTTGATCTTTGTAGACGTCAAATATTCAAGCAGCTGAATATAACTTCTTCGCTACAAGTGTCGATGATTCATAATAAGTTTCTTGGCCATATAAAATAGTGGTGAACAATTTCTGATCATCTTGAGCAAACTACCGGAATATTTTGTGTTAACAAGTTGCCTACTTTGTTAAATTGGACCAAAACACAGCAGCTTTTCCCTCCTTTTGTCATACCAATAGTCACACAGGCAACTTCTCCCTTCATTTGTCATAATAATGGTGGCGCATGTAACTTCTTTACTTGTTCATACCATTTGATGATACAAACAAACCTCCATGCTTTAGTTGAACAGAAAATATGTTGTCTGGATTGGAAGAAAAAACTATAACTACTTTTAGGCCAAGTAAACCGATAGGCACGTTCAGAGTTCAAAGGTTAAATATGTTTTTCAATTTAACCTTTAATCCACGCAAAAGACCTTGACATTATGAAGTGAAACTACATCATATTAAACCAATGTAACACACACATACATACATACACACACACACACACACACACACACACACACACACACACACACACACACACACACACATATATATATATATATATATATATATATATATATATATATATATATATATATCTATATATATATATCTCTCTCTCTCTCTCTCTCTCTCTCTCTCTATATATATATATATATATATATATATATATATATATATATATATATATATATATATATATATATATATATATATATATATATATATATATATATATATATATATATATAGTTACTAGTTTAGGCTCTAATAAGCGCTAACACAAAAAATTGAGTTAAAACAACCAGCGTTGTAAAAATTTTGCAAATAATCTTTTTCTCTGGAACGAATGTAAAAATATGTTACAGTTTTAAGAATTAAATCCAATAATAATCCAAGTATCCATGATACTAGCTTTTGCTTCGAGATTTTCAGTGGTGAAAAATTTAAAATGTATTGTTTACAATTCTGTTTTATAAGTTTGATTTAGAAATTTGGCGTCTTGGTCTCTTTCCTATCATTTGTTTACCAGTTAAATATCAGTTTAAGAAACATTTACTAACTCCCAAGCTGTTTTTAAAGTCAAATAAATGCACAAACTTCCAGAAACGTTTCGTCGAATAACTTTGTGTAAGGTGAACATCGATTGGTTTTGTAACCATTATCGTACATCTTGCAGACGTAAACGTTTCAGTTTGGTTATAGCCGCATGATACAATGTTTGAATTTATCCGTGGCCAGCAGCATGAGCAAGAAATGTAGTAAATGCTGGCTAAAATTGTGTCAACGTGGTCATTTTTCTGTTGCTGCTGCTTTCTTTTCAATAGGTCAGCGACTATTCGCTAGTGCTCTTAGGTTGCCCGTCAACAACTGGGTGTTTATACGAGGGTAAGAAGAAGCCGACGGAGATTGAAAAACAATTATAAGTTTGTGTTCGTATTTGTTGTTTTCTTTTATTTTTGTTGATTGTTTTTTTTTTGGTGGGGGTGGGGGTGTTTGTTTGTTTCTTTGTTGTTGCTTTTTTGTGTTTTTTGCGACATTCTTGAAAGCTCTTTGAGTACGTTTAGTTGCCTCGTTCAAATCGTTCTGGTGAAATAAATGCCCGTACCGTTGCAATTTTTCTGTTTCTAACAGTTATCTTTGATCTATCAACGATTGTAAAGTTTGTTGCAAGTCTCAGCAAGAATAGCATCAGGAGGTAAATGCGTTGTTTGGTGTTCATACCAACGATGGATTGTCATCAATTGTATAAACGAGACTTAAGTTAATTTCCATAATTCAATATGATCCAAACGTAAAAGTGTGACGTCTCTACAAAAAGTGTCTTTTATCTTCTTTTTCCTCATCTTATCACTCTTCATAAAAAGAAGCCCAACAGTCGTCGATAACAAAGGAGCAGCTTCTTTTAACCCTTGTCTATCAGCATGGGGAGAAATCATCTTAGTTTAATGATTATTTTTTTTACCAGTCAGCGAAGAACGTGTTTTTCTTCAGTACTTGCGCGTTCTTCCAGAAATATCTCTTACTCTTGCAGATATCCTTTCTTGTTTTCTATGGAGACGTATTGGGGTTTTTCATCTTGTGACAATGTAGCCATGTGGTTCATAACTATTTAGCCAAAACTTACATTTGAAATGTGTCTCTTGAACCTTTAAACAATACAATATAATGTACACTGAGACTGATGGTGCAATGCGCTTTACTTTGTTGAATTGCATTCTGATTAATGTAAATAATGCTGACATTAACATTTTGTCGTTTTCATGTAAACCAAAGCATTTTTTTTCTTCCTGTTTTCTTAACTTGATATATAAGGAGAAGTACGCAACTCATGGTCATCTCTATTCGCAACAATTTAAATACCATGAGTTTTACGCGCACATATAAAGTGTTGATGGTCATGATTTTGGCAGCATGTACTGTTTATAAATTTATCAAAAGGAATCTCCTGGCAAATGAAATCAAAGAGAAGTAGTCACTAACACAAACATTCACATACACGTCTTCCAAATTTCAGTGGACTCAAGTAGGACGTTCTTTAAATAGTATTTGATTATCCACTAAGTCTTGAACACTGTCATTGTCTTTGTTTCATGGAATTTGATGTAGCACACAAAGCCTATATGTGTCAGTCATAGTCTTTCCGTAGAAAGTATTCTTATGCTGCGGAAAGAGCAATCGTTTGCAAATTCGTTCTCGCAGCTTCAGCGTTACATTCTAAATGGGCTCTTTTAAACCAGTAATTCACATGAATGTCTTTCCTTTGGAGGAAACAATCATACTTTTGCAAAAACGAAAGTTGCTAGTATATCATATCAAAGAAATTCTCCAGTCATTATATCACCGTGCACGCAACCAACACGCGACCATAACGATTTAAAAATAACTACCGCCAGTTTCTAATCTCCCGTTCATATAAAAAGAAAATCTTCGAAAAAGTTGTTCAAACCCAACATGCATCTCATCTGAATTAAAACAGTCTTTTTTATAGCAATGAACAGTCTGCATATCGCCCTTGCCACAGTACTGAAACTATTCTTCTGAAAGTAGTTAATGACATTCTCTCTACTTTGGATAGCGGAAAGATTACAGTCGTCACCCACCTTGATTTGTCTGTAGCATTTAACACATTAGATCATACTTTATTACGTCACCGTCTCCAGTATGTATATTACATAACTGTGGTTGAAGTCCTACTTAGTCAACATGACACAGATTGTATCTGCAAATGGAATACACTCCAGCCGCTCTCAAGTGTCATAGATAATCCTCCAGTGTCTCGCCAATGGTATGCTAAAGACACCCAAGTAAACACATCTAGTCACCCAACTGAAGTTGATGCTACCATCCAAGGAGTAGAGAGGTGCAATTCTGATGTGAAATGATGGATGACTTGTAACAAGCTGCAGATGAATGATAATAAAACTGAGGCCATTCTGATCACAACACTAAGACTTTCTCATTCACATCCTTTACCTCAAAAAATAAATATCAGTAACACCAACATTCAATTCTCACAGTCAGTACGAAACCTAGGTGTTACTCTAGACAGTACTCTCACATTGCACCAACATATCATGAGCATATGCAAGGCTGCATAGCTTGAGCTGAGACGCATCTGCTTCATTCGCAAATAGCTTTCAGTTGATGCCAATAAAACACTTGGGTGTTCATTAGTACTTTCAAGACTGGAATATTGTAACTCAATTATATATGTTTCGTCTCAATATCTGCTCCAGAAACTTCACAAAGTTCAAAACACAGCTGCTCGGATGATCCTTAGAGTATTACGATCGGAGAACACCTCACCACTGCTCTGTACCTACACTGGATATCCATTCAATACAGAATTAAACAAAAAATTTGTTATCCGAGCTACGTTTCACTGACGGACTCCAATCCAACATACCTATCTGGCCTCACTCGTGTGTACACACCAGCAAGACACTTACGCTCCTCTTCTGACAATCATTGTTACATTCGGGTTCAAAGGACACACAAACACCAAGTAAGGGTCGTAACACTTTATGTAAAATCAAGCTAAAATTTTTCACAAAATCTAGAAACAAAAATCCTGTGTTGCTTACAGTACAAAGTCTAAAACTTAACTGCCTTTTCAACCACTCTGCTCATGTGTTAGAAAGGGTTACAGACAATGGATCATAATTAATTTAACATTTGTGCCTGTAACGTGGTGCTGGCGGGTTATCAAAGTGTTATTAGTACAATATTGCACAAGGCCTGGTCAGAGGTATTGCGCAACTTGGAAAACAACACTTGAAGACCGCCTCCCACTAATTGTCGTCATCTAGAAGATGATCGCTACGGTGTAATCTGCCCGGTCAGTGAATATAGTAATCTGAGATGGTACTTTGAACAAGACAATACACGAGCCCCCGTAAAGATAAAATATGAATTTAATTAAAAATACAATTAAGAAAAGAATGACACTGTCAATTACAATTTCTCTCTTTCTGAATACACTTAGTTCAGAAAATACATAAACTGAAGCTTTAAAATAATGGATACATTCATAAGAGTCCAAACACTAATGAAAAATAAATGAAGTTAGCCGTTAATACTGAGAGTAAATTTCATCAAGGAATCGAATGTTCATTTAACATTGGACTGTTGGGTGATTCAAAATGACCTTTTTCGTCGACTGGTTTTTCTTTCTTTTCCCTGCGTGCTCCGACTTCAGCTTGCCCTTTGATTGAACGGGAATTCCACACTCTGACTTCTTACTTCTTTTTTTTCCCCCTCTTTTCCTTTGACTTCTCGCTGATTCTCACTCTTGCCAAAATAAACTATTTTCCTTGTGTTTTTGACTTGCTTCTGCCGTTTGATTTCCCGGCGGACTTTACTGAGCTTATTATTACGAAGGCACTGCTGTAAAATTACCCCCGGAGTCTTTATTCCGGAATAAATTATAGTAGTTCAACACTGCTTTCTTGCAAAGCGCCTTCCAGAAGACTGATTTAAACTCATTAGCTCAGAGAATATATTTCCCAATTCTAGGTTTCGACCCAACCCTCTTTCCTATACATTTGACCTATTGGCATAAACGCTATTTTTGCGGACCTTTTGAAAACCGTCTATCAAGATGCCAAAAATGCCACTTAGGATCGAAATATCACCTTATCATTTGTCTCAATCATTTTTGAAAGCTCTGCGTGAGGAATCACATAATTTTAACGTGTCAAACACTCAGTCCGTTTTCGCTCTAATTATTGTACCAGTCTGACCGAGGTAAGAAAACATTCTTTTCGTTCCAAACTCTACTCCAAGACAGTTGATTGTTGGCTAGCCTACGAATTAATTACTGGATGTCACTGACGAAATATTTGGCACTTGACATTACCCCCTTCTAAGAGAAAAATCGGTATTTTTACTCTCCAAAATTTTTCGGTGATCTATACTGCTCCCGTTACATGTCCTTAGGTGACTTATTCACTTCAGCCATTCCTAACCGACTTAAACAATCCGCTCCTACATTATACCTGCCTTTGATGTATCGCACTAGAATCTGATACTGTTGTAGAAACAGTGACCATCTCATTAATCGACCGTTAGTTAATTTCGCCTGGGCTAAATAAGCCAGTGGTTGATGATCTGTTTCTAAAGTAAACTTCCTACCTTACAGATACCGTTGGAACTTAGTTATTCCAAATATAATCGCCAAACATTCTTTCTCCGACACTGAATAGTTAATTTCCGCCTTTGACAGTTTCCTACTTCCATACACAACTGGGAATAAGCTTTCCTCGTGTTCTCTTAGTAACACTGCCCCTAAACCTCTATCACAAGCATCTGTCCTCAAAACAAAATCCCGTGTCACGTCAGGTAACTTAACTATGGCATCTGACGTCAGTCTGTCTTTTATTGTCTGAAATGCGCGTTCACATGCGTCTGTCCATACTACCTTGGTCGGCGCTTTCTTCCGAGTCAAGTCAGTCAATGGACTTGCAATAGCACTAAAATTTGCGACATATCTCCTATAGTATCTTGCCAAACCTAGAAAAGATCTAACTTCAGTCTTAGTAGTCGGTCGTAATGCGTCCCTAAGTTGTTCGACCTTTGAACTCTCTGGTTTTAACGTGTCCTCGCTGAGGGTATGTCCTAGGTAGTCTAATTGTCTGAACCCTATATGGCACTTCGATGGTCGTGCGGTCAGTCCGGTTTGTCGTAGTCGTTCTAAGACGTTTTTCATCAAAAGTATGTGTTCTTCCCATGTAGCTGTAGCTAATAGAAGATCGTCCATGAAGTTGGAAACTCCCATCCCCCGCAATGGCTCAAGGAATTTCCGCATCATACGGGTGAAGACACTGGACGCATTCTGCACCCCGAATGGCATGACCACCCACTGGTAAGTCCCATCTGGAGTTGCGAAGGCGAGTTTTGCTCTGTCTTCACTACGGACTGGAATTTGCCAGTATCCTTTGGACAGATCAATCTATGAAAAATATTTAGCATGGGTTACTCCTGCGAAAATAGACTCAGGGTCAGGTAAAAGTTCTACCTGGAATTCTGTAATTCGGTTTAACTTTCGGTAGTCGACACAAAATCTGTGTGCCCCATCCTTCTCCTGGACCAGTACAACAGGAGAGCTATACGCCGACTCGCTTGGTTCGATAATACCTAAGTCTAACATAGTTTCAACTTCCTTACGGACCGCTTCTAACTTCGCGTACGGCAACGGATATGGTCTTAACTTTACTGGGTTCTCGTTCAGCAGCTTCAAAGAGAACTCCTCCAGCTCTGTCCTCCCCAGTCTCTCTGTTAAGACGCTCGAATATTCTTGAAGTACCGACTCCACCTCTTTACGTTGGTCTGACGTTAATGTAACGTCAAGTGTGACGTCGACGTAGGTTTCCTCCCTCGTCAACGGACAACTAGGGAGTACTTCCGCCTGCCCTGCGTTGTCGTCGGATTCTTCCGTCACGACGGAAGCCACCACGAACTCCGTGGGTGGATCTCGCACACGGTACCGCTTCAAAAGATTTACGTGGAACAACTTATCCTTATCCCCTACTCGGATACGGTAGTTTTGTCCACCTTTCTTCTCTGTTACAACAAACGGCCCCCTTCATGAGACTTGCAGCTTGTTGTGCTCCAATGGCAACAACAACAACACCTTGTCATCCACCTCAAAGTGACGTTCCTTCGCCCTTTTGTTGTAATACTTGGCTTGACGTCCCTTTGCGTCGCAGAGATTTTCTTGAGCCAATTTACAAACTTCTTCCAGCTTGTTACGCAAGTCGACAACATATTGGTATGTTGTACACACTTCTTCGGATGCTTTCTCATCCGTCCATAACTGTTTCAAGACAGCCATGGGCCCCCTTACCGTCCGTCCATAAACTAATTCAAAAGGTGAAAAACCCAAACTTGCCTGCGGTACTTCACGATACGCGAACAGTATCGCCGGAAGGTATCGATCCCAGTCCTTAGGTCGACCTTCACATAGCTTCTTTAAAGCCTGTTTCAATGTCCATTGAAACGTTCTACCAACCCATTACACTGGGGGTGGTACGGGGTCGTCGTCAGGTGTCTAATGGAGAGTAATCTATTTACATCTTCCATCACCTGGCTCACGAACTGTGTCCCTTGGTCGGTCAGTATCTCGTCTGGAACTCCTACTCTCGACCACACCTCTAACAAGGCCTCAGCCACCGTGACTGAGTGAATGTTCTTCAAGGCCACTGCCTCCGGGTACCGGGTAGCGTAATCTACGACCATTAATATATACCGATTTTCACTTTCCGCCGCCGGCTTAATCGGACCTACTAAATCCATCGCCACTCTCGAGAAAGGTTCATATATTAGTGGGGTGGTTCCTAGTGGCACTGGGCGATGGGAGGTTTTCGGTGCCACTCGCTGACACTTGTCACATGACAAACAAAACCTCCTCACATCCCCATGCACACCTGGCCAATAAAACTCACTCACCAACCTATCTCTGATCTTCGCCACGACCATGTGGCTTCCGAGAAGACCCTCATGTGCTAACCTAAGCACTTCGTCGCGCTTCCCTACGGGTACCACAACTTGTTTAAACGTATCGACCCCTTTCTTGGCGTACCGATACAAAATACCGCGTTTTGTCGCGAACTTAACCTCGCCGTCTGGCAATTTCCGTACGGACCCGTCCGTCGCGTACCTACGTACATTGTCAAGAGACACGTCTTCTTTTTGAAGCTTCTCTAACTCACCAGGTACCAAAATGTCTATGGGCGAAGTCACGGATCTTAGCGGCTTCGACCCTGACCTTCGCTTCATAGCCCTCGTCTCCACTGACCCGACATGTATAGGGTTACACGTCATAGGGTTAGGATGGGGCAACACATACCTACACCCTAATATTACGTCATGAGACATTCCCGACAAACACGCTGCTTGAATTCGCCCATTTACATATGGCAAATCAAGGTCTATGCTAACGACCGGAAGCGAATCCTTCGTCTTGTTAGCAAACTGTACTTCCACCGTCTCACCTGTATAATCTCCAGGTTTGACGTATCTACGATCTACCAAGGCCGGGTAACTACAGCCGGTGTCATACAGCACCGTGGCATCCTCACCATTTACCGTAGCTCTCGCTACATTCGTAGACTCCACTGTTTTCCCTTTCTTAACAGTATTCGGAGTTACCGAATTAACCGTTGTCGGACGATACTTTCTACAGTCCTTGACAACATGGCCTGGTTTATTACAGCCATAACATACTGGCTCACCCCTTCTACCCGAGGTATCCCTATCTACCCCTTGAGTCTTTCCCGACCCACGGAAATGTACTTGGCTGGGATTTCCGGCCCCTGGCCTCCCACCATTTTGACCATTTCGTCTATGGGGTGCCACCTCAGTGGTCTTTCTAAGCTCACCGATTCCAGGTCGGTCCCTACCATTCCAAGTAGTTGGACGCGCATGCGCGCTCTCATAGCGCTCGGCCATTATGCTTATCTCATCCAAAGTTGAGAATTCGCGCTCCGCCAAAAACACAATTAAATCTTTTCTGTAGGTACTTAACACGTGTTCTTCTAAAATCTCTTCGCGAATACCTTCGTACGTTAACGCGGAGCCAGACATTTTTATCCATTTATCAAAAATCACGCGCATTCGACTGTGAAATTACGCGTGTGTTTCGGTAGCCCTTTTTGACGATTCCCTAAAAAGTTTCCGGAACGTTTCCGCTGACAACTCATAGTGGCGAAGTAAAGCTTTCTTCAGAGTGTCATAATCGTCTATCTCGGCTGGGGTCATGTTGTGGTACACATCTTTCGCCGCCCCCTGCAAAAAGGCTGAAATATTGATGGCCCACTGGTCCTTATGTATTTGGTGAACCAGGGCCAACTTTTCAAACTGCGTCAAAAAGTTGTCAATTATTTCATCCTTGTCATTAAACATCGGCATGGTTAACTGTATGGGTCGTCTGTCTTCCACGCGACTACTCGGGGTGTCCGGACGTACGTTCGATTCTTCACCCCTCCTGAACTCGGCTTCGAGCCTTAGTCTCTCCATGGCTAACTCATGCTCTCGTTCTCTCGTCTTCTCCTCAGCCTGTAGTCGGGCTAGTTCAACTTCTTTCTGTTTCTCCTTCTCTCGTTCTATGGCTAATTGTTCTCGTTCTCTAGCTTTTTCTTCCTTATGTTCTTTCAAACTTCTTTCCATAAATTCAGTTAGTTTGTCTCCCTCGTACCCAAGTTCGTCTTTTCCAATGGATTTAAATTCCTTTAGTAACTGTCTGTCTGTCACCATTACGTATATTTTGTCTTTCCTTTTTCTCTAGAACTATGTCCTTAACTGACCTACAATAACCGAATTCTCCCTATGAAAATAGTTTGATCTAAAATAACCTTATCTGCAGCGAGATGGACAGGTCAAATACGCCGCAATTAATTCCGAGTCAAGTCAGTCAATGGACTTGCAATGGCACTAAAATTTGCGACATATCTCCTATAGTATCCTGCCAAACCTAGAAAAGATCTAACTTCAGTTTTAGTAGTCGGTCGTAATGCGTCCCTAAGTTGTTCGACCTTTGAACTCTCTGGTTTTAACGTGTCCTCGCTGAGGGTATGTCCTATGTAGTCTAATTGTCTGAACCCTATATGGCACTTCGATGGTCGTGCGGTCAGTCCGGTTTGTCGTAGTCGTTCTAAGACGTTTTTCATCAAAAGTATGTGTTTTTCCCATGTAGCTGTACCTAATAGAAGATCGTCCATGAAGTTGGAAACTCCCATCCTCCGCAATGGCTCAAGGAATTTCCGCATCATACGGGTGAAGACACTGGGCGCATTCTGCACCCCGAATGGCATGACCACCCACTGGTAAGTCCCATCTGGAGTTGCGAAGGCGAGTTTTGCTCTGTCTTCACTACGGACTGGAATTTGCCAGTATCCTTTGGACAGATCAATCTTAGAAAAATATTTAGCATGGGTTACTCCTGCGAAAATAGACTCAGGGTCAGGTAAAAGTTCTACCTGGAGTTCTGTAATTCGGTTTAACTTTCGGTAGTCGACATAAAATCTGTGTGCCCCATCCTTCTTCTGGACCAGTACAACAGGAGAGCTATACGCCGACTCGCTTGGTTCGATAATACCTAAGTCTAACATAGTTTCAACTTCCTTACGGACCGCTTCTAACTTCGCGTACGGCAACGGATATGGTCTTAACTTTACTGGGTTCTCGTTCAGCAGCTTCAAAGAGAACTCCTCCAGCTCTGTCCTCCCCAGTCTCTCTGTTAAGACGCTCGAATATTCTTGAAGTACCGACTCCACCTCTTTACGTTGGTCTGACGTTAATGTAACGTCAAGTGTGACGTCGACGTAGGTTTCCTCCCTCGTCAACGGACAACTAGGGAGTACTTCCGCCTGCCCTGCGTTGTCGTCGGATTCTTCCGTCACGACGGTAGCCACCACGTACTCCGTGGGTGGTTCTCGCACACGGTACCGCTTCAAAAGATTTACGTGGAACAACTTATCCTTATCCCCTACTCGGATACGGTAGTTTTGTCCACCTTTCTTCTCTGTTACAACAAATGGCCCCCTCCATGAGACTTGCAGCTTGTTGTGCTCCAATGGCAACAACAACAACACCTTGTCACCCACCTCAAAGTGACGTTCCTTCGCCCTTTTGTTGTAATACTTGGCTTGACGTCCCTTTGCGTCGCAGAGATTTTCTTGAGCCAATTTACAAACTTCTTCCAGTTTGTTACGCAAGTCGACAACATATTGGTATGTTGTACGCACTTCTCCCTACGAAAATAGTTTGACCTAAAATAACCTTATCTGCAGCGAGATGGACAGGTAAAATCAGCCGCAATTAATTCACCAGACAGAAATTCCAGTACCACACGCTCCGCGCAGCAGTACCCTGTTAGCAAAACGTGATTAACTGCTGTCCAAAATACAGTACTGCCCAAAATAATTGGTTCTTGTCTCAAGAGACTATTTAGGCAGTACCGCTCTACGCTTTATGATAATTTCACACAGAAGTTATAAATCTCAAATTCTTATAATTTGCATGCACGATATTCACGTATACAAAAATAGCAGACAATGTTTGATTCACTCGATTCCTACTTAATAATAATAACAAATTTATGCCTTTGTTGAAAATACGCTCAGATACTTCAATCACAATGAAAACGTCAAATCCCAAGACGAGCCACCCACTTTGTAACGTGGTGCTGGCGGGTTATCAAAGTGTTATTAGTACAATATTGCACAAGGTCTGGTCAGAGGTATTGCGCAACTTGGAAAACAACACTTGAAGACCGCCTCCCACTAATTGTCGTCATCTAGAAGATGATCGCTACGGTGTAATCTGCCCGGTCAGTGAATATAGTAATCTGAGATGGTACTTTGAACAAGACAATACACGAGCCCCAGTAAAGATAAAATATGAATTTAATTAAAAATACAATTAAGAAAAGAATGACACTGTCAATTACAATTTCTCTCTTTCTGAATACACTTAGTTCAGAAAATACATAAACTGAAGCTTTAAAATAATGGATACATTCATAAGAATCCAAACACTAATGAAAAATAAATGAAGTTAGCCGTTAATACTGAGAGTAAATTTCATCAAGGAATCGAATGTTCATTTAACATTGGACTGTTGGGTGATTCAAAATGACCTTTTTCGTCGACTGGTTTTTCTTTCTTTTCCCTGCGTGCTCCGACTTCAGCTTGCCCTTTGATTGAACGGGAATTCCACACTCTGACTTCTTACTTCTTTTTTTCCCCCTCTTTTCCTTTGACTTCTCGCTGATTCTCACTCTTGCCAAAATAAACTATTTTCCTTGTGTTTTTGACGTGCTTCTGCCTTTTGATTTCCCGGCGGACTTTACTGAGCTTATTATTACGAAGGCACTGCTGTAAAATTACCCCCGGAGTCTTTATTCCGGAATAAATTATAGTAGTTCAACACTGCTTTCTTGCAAAGCGCCTTCCAGAAGACTGATTTAAACTCATTAGCTCAGAGAATATATTTCCCAATTTTAGGTTTCGACCCAACCCTCTTTCCTATACATTTGACCAATCGGCATAAACGCTATTTTTGCGGACCTTTTGAAAACCGTCTATCAAGATGCCAAAAATGCCACTTAGGATCGAAATATCACCTTATCATTTGTCTCAATCATTTTTGAAAGCTCTGCGTGAGGAATCACATAATTTTAACGTGTCAAACACTCAGTCCGTTTTCGCTCTAATTATTGTACCAGTCTGAC
Source organism: Unio delphinus (assembly GCA_029339505.1). NCBI lineage: Eukaryota > Metazoa > Mollusca > Bivalvia > Unionida > Unionidae > Unio > Unio delphinus. Next base: position 2,243,778 of record JAQISU010000091.1, on the reverse strand, counting down.
CGAGGTAAGAAAACATTCTTTTCGTTCCAAACTCTACTCCAAGACAGTTGATTGTTGGCTAGCCTACGAATTAATTACTGGATGTCACTGACGAAAAATTTGGCACTTGACAGTGCCTTATCAGAAGATCAGAAGGCAGGAAGAGGTCCAAGCTCAGTTAGCCCTGGGAAGATAAACAACAGTAGCCGGACCGTTGACAGTCTCTGGTATCAAATATCCAGAATGCTGGGATCCATGTTCTGGCCAACGTTTTGCAGGGCCCAGCAACGTGGAATAAATTGTCCATTGAAATTAGACACAAAGGCACAGTGATCCCCTTTAAGAGTGCTCTTAAAATTCCTTTTGCGACTGCAAGAACAACTTAAAGACTTAATAATGTTTATTGCCTTAAATATTTTCAGCATTTTTTATGTTTTCTAATTTCATGGTGTTGTGTTTTTTTTGGGAGGGGTTTAGGGTTGGTAGTCATACCATTATATATGTCGTAAATCGCTTAGAGTTTAGACTAAATATTAGACGCAGCAGCAGAGTGGGTGAACAGACCAGCTTTTTAGACGTCAACGATGCTTCCTTCTAGTTAATATTTACTAGGAAGTCCTAATTTGTCAAATAAACCCTTCTAGTTAATATTTACTAGGAAGTCCTAATTTGTCAAATAGACCTTTCTAATAAATATTAAGAGAAGGGTCCATTTGGTAAAAAAAAAGACGCCATTTAGTTGACGTTCACCTCCTCGGCTGCTAATGCGCTAACTAAATATTTGATCAAGTCCGACACGATATCTTGTCCGAGGGTCTGATAAATTTATCGTCACAAATCCGTGTGGGATTGACTGAGCGCGGCTAAAGAAATTTTTAAATTGATTATGATCCATATCACCACCGCACCAAGTTTGCCAAATATTTCTAAGAGTATGAGTATCAACTCCGTTAAATACACACAGCATATTGCAGTTATCTCTGATCACTTTTGGTATTTGAGTGTAACGTTGAGTGATATATATCACATCGGTGTTTTTATGTCTGCCTCTGGAAAATATTCTAGCAGGATTCTTTTGATTATCTAACATGATATCATCATATACGACTAAATTGTTAATACTTCCATCAATATCATCAATACTAGGTGCCTCTTCGATATCGGTTATAAACTCAATAACACCATCACCGTTAATTTCTCGCGCGGCATCATTAAAATCCTTTAATACTTCATAACATCGTTGATCGTCTACACTCGGAGCAATCATGTACAATTTATCCCACTTCATCCATCTCGTTATCAAATTAAGTAGCAATTGTGTTTTACCACTTCCAGATGGTCCGATGATAATCGCGCGAATAGAATTTGGTAACATTGCATGGTGTCTAATAGGTTCCCGTCGTCTCGTAGCTGAATAATCAATTACATTCATAACTGTTATATATAAATTATGGATCTATATTGTGTGAAGTGTAGGACGCGTACTGGCACAAATGACTTGACGACGATTACAACGAAAAATAATCGATCAGCGCTTTCTGGTAAATGCGTACAATGTAGTACGAAAAAATTTAGATTTACTTCCACGAAACCTTTAAAAAAAAACGAGGAGGTGATATTGCAGCCAAGTTAGCAAAACTCCCTGGAACACCGTGGGCAAAGTATCCAGGAGAAAAGCACCTTCCAGGATATAGCTACTGTGGACCGGGAACACGATTAGATATCAGACTTGATGATCAAAATCACCCCCGACCCGGCGAATATCCAATAAACGCTATTGATAAGGCGTGTCATGCTCATGATGTCGCTTATAAAAGCAGCAATCTTCAACACAGACATCTCGCAGATGTAAAATTAATTCATGCGTTAAATGCTATTCCTGATAAATCCTTCAAAGAAAAGTTGGCTTCTTGGTTGGTAAAATCTGCTATGAAGGGTAAATTGATGTTAGGTGCTGGTAATTGAAAATGTTAGCATTTTAATATGGAATCTATTTATTATTCTCCGAGAGGATACTGGAGAGGTTACGCAGCAATCAATAAACTCGCTAGTGCATCAAAGGTGAAAAAAACTACAGCGGCAAACTGGTTATCTAAACAGGCAATATGGCAAATTTATCTACCAGCGCCTAAACAAATTAACTATTCGCATTTTGATGTTACAACACCTAATGAAGTTCATCAAGCTGATATACTATTTCTGCCGCATGACAACGGTTACAAATACGCGTTAACGTTAGTTGATATTGCAAGTCGATACAAAGAAGCAGAACCGTTAAAAACAAAATCATCTACTGAAGTAGCTTCTGCATTTGAAAAAATTTATCGACGAGGTCCTCTGCGCTGGCCAAATCTGTTACAAGTTGATCCTGGCAAGGAATTTCAAGGTGTTGTTACATCTACGATGAAACATCATAATGTCGCCATCAGACGAGGACACACTGCGCTACATCGCGATCAGGCAATTGTTGAACGGTTTAATAAAACCCTTGCTGAGCGGTTATTCGGATATCAATACGCAAAAGAATTCATCCAGGATAAACGATCCCGTGAATGGGTCAAGAGATTACCAGCTGTGATTACCGCAATCAATAATGAGATTACTAGAATAATTAATATGAAACCTGTCAACGCTATTAAGAAGGCGTCTATCAAAATGGAAATCCAAGGAATTTCACAAAAAGAACCAATTCTTGGTAGTAATGTCATTGTAAGGTACTTATATGAACCAGGAGAGCTTGAGGGTGGTAAAAAAAGAGCTACTGATCCTATTTGGAGTGTCACTACGCATAATATATCCGGTATAACACGATCTACGGGTAGACCTCCAATCTATAGACTGGATTCAACTGCTCCTCAGCGGGGTTTTACACGCGAACAATTACAAGTGATTCCCGAGGATACTCAATTACCACCGCGTGGTCTTAATTAGCACCCAGGGTGCTGTCACCCCGGCGTCTATTACACTCAAGACAGGTCAACATCACATTGTTTCTGACATGACCGACATTGTTATTTTTTCTGTCTACGGTGAATTGGCGAGGATCTTTATCCGAATACTGCCAACGCATTATACAATTGCAACTCGCGCAGTAATTATTTTGTTGTTGCTTCAAAGTGATTATTAATTCAGCATCAATGTCAAATTCTCGTTTATTTTTTTTATCTTGTTGTTTATAGCCAGAGAGTTTTTTTCTGATTATATCACCAGTGATAAAATCACCAGTGATAATATCGTTACCAATGATTTCATCGTCAACAACAATTCTTCGAAGTTGGTTTATTCGCCGTACTCTGGATACTGCGAGATAAACTAAATTTGACCACTCAATATGATTATCTACTATCCAAAGAGTTGTATCGGATATAGTCAATCCCTGTGAAGAGTGTATTGTTGCTGCATAACCTAACGTCCATGGGGATTTATCAGCACCTAATGCATCTTTAACGACGCTGATATCAACCAGCACAATATCATTTAATACTAAATTCTGCTTTTGTTGTTGTCCAGGAATGTCAACGTCGATATTCTGCTTTCGTGTATCCTTAGGTCTATAACAGAGTGGTACTGGAAGCGTTGCAAATTTTTCTTTATGTAGCGCAAACAACTTCATCTGAAGTGCGTCTCTGACTATTTTTCTACTCGCGATTATTAAATCATTTGGCTTCCACATTTCCCAAAAATCATTCATGGGAGTTTCAGAGATTATTTCACGCGCTATTTCACATTGGATTTTATCCGGTTGTAATCTAATTAGCGCTTTGAACTCGCGTAATTGTTCATCAAGTGATCTATGGTCGGTATTAATCTCTTCATAATAGTCTACAAATCCTTTTAGCCATTCATGTGGAGATCCACCAACAAATGGCTGCGGTTGGCCGTGATCCCCGCACATGACGACTTTTGTATTTTTCAATAACAACCATTCAAGAAATATCTGTAATACTGTCAACGATACCGTGCATATTTCATCCCAGATTATTATTTCAGGAATAAATTTATCACCCATTCGATCAGGAGTCCATGTATCGCCTTTCCATCGAAAGAAGCTGTGATAAGTACAGGCTTTTACTCCCCGCGCTATCATCTCTCTGGCGAGTCTGTGAGTTGGTGTTAACACAATCATGTTTGTGAAATCCGTAGGATTTTTACGACGAAATAATTCGATTGCACGAGTTGTCTTTCCTGATCCACCACAGCCGTTTAAATAAACTGTCTTGTATCTACAAATCGGATCGGATACGGGCGGTGCAGTAGAAAATTCTGATTGAATCTCTGAGATATTATGGTTACTTTTCAAGTATTTATCATCCATAGCAACGTCTGCGGATTTACAATACTCATGTAATGTTTCTTTTTTAAACCTCCAATTTCCCCACGCTTCCTTAGGATCTGTGAATTTAGCTACATCTGATTTGTATTTCTCATGGATATACATCGAATCAGTAGCTACTCTAACCGCGGTATCGGGAAATCTATTTATCATCGAGAATAGATTAATACAAGAATAGGCTAGCATAGAACTTCTCAAATGTGTGTACTGACAACTATATCCATCACAGTAGGTAACAACCGTACCTAATTTCTCACCATTGGATCGAAAAGCATCCCTACGGGTTACAAATTTTCCTTTTTTTATTAAATCGGTTATGATAAAATCGTATTCTTCATTGTCTAAGATCAATCTCGAAGAATATTTTGCATTGTCAAATCTTCCACCTTGAGTGAATTTACCGATTATTCTTCGTCCGAGCTCTTTAGCCTCTCTATTCCTACCTTCGAATAACCTCTTAGACCAATCCATAAGTGTTTCACAATCTCCCAATTGTTTTCGTTGTTCGTTAATTATTTTTTCTAGATCGGGTTTTGGTAACCAAACATCTTTCTGCGCGTTATAGCATATAATAGCTTCGCTGACAATTAATGATGTTAACATACCACAATCGATCATATATCGCAATAGCACAATTGGCATCCACGCTTTTTCATACATATGTCTACCAAGCCAAAGATAACTACATGGATGTAACCCTGTAGCTAATTCGAATGATATCACACGAGCGAACCCGGTTAAATCAAAATCAGGCAATGGACCATTAATCGCAACACGAGTCATTTCATGTGTGGGATGTCCAAATCGTTTAAAATATTCAGAGCATTCTCCATATCCGAGAAAACTTCCAGGATAACACGCGGATATATCAATTGAAATCATACCATCACGTGAGTATTTCGTATTCCACAATCCTCCATGACCCAATTCGACGCAACTCAACTTCACGTCCTCCAGAAAATCACTTCGTGTTGGACGCCATGAATTCTTTTCTCGTGCGAAGTGAGCTACCACTGATGGAATTGTGAAGCTATCTGTAAGTAGTTTTTCATTAGAAAATTCTTTAGAATTTTCAGGTGAAAATTCATTAGCGATTTTTCTCATTCTAGTATCTAATTCTTCAGTTCGATATAATTCACCATTTGGTTTTACAAACTGATCAAATCCTATTTCCGGATCCTCATTACTCCTGAGTAACCACATTGACACAGGGTCGTCTTTGGTTAATGTGTGAATAGCATCAAATAATTTCTCTTCATAGAAACCATCCCTAGAAAATTCTTTAGGGATATATCGAACAGTTCTTTCTCGTGGAAATATATTTACCGCGGGTGTCCACGCGTGTTTGTTATGATCGATAATTTCAATTGGAGCTCCTCGCGATTGATATTTCGGTTCGTATAATACTTCTCCGGTTATTGTCGCTACCGATATTGGAAATTTTAATAATGCTTCTAATTTAGCTATATCGGAAATCCTTGCTCCATGTTGATTCACTGTTAATTCCCATTCGGTTATTTTTTTTCTTCGTAGATCAGTTAATTTATTTCCTCGGGATGCATTTTTGAAGTGTTCTATTAACCGTGTTGCTACACAATTAAGTGGCAAAGCCACTGATGATGAAAACATCGGAGTTAGTTTTGCAATACTTGGCTTATCATTTAGCTGATATATTCCGTAAACAACTGCTGTTACAGGGTAAGATTTCTCATAGTATGGTTTGTCAATTCCAGTTAAAATTCCTGGTTTGGAATCTCTACTCACAATAACAGTTTTTTTATCCTTAAGGATTGGGTCAAATTTATCTCTGATAATCCATTCACCTTCCTCTTCGATAATAAATTTTATTCTAAAAAAATACCTCCGTAGAGATTTCTTGCCAAGGTGTGAAAGTATCACAGCTGCTCTTATATCATTCATAGTAGCATCAATTATGGGTATATTGACATCTTCATCAATAATTCGAAATGTCGACCACGTATGAGATGCTCCATCACGCTTAAACTTATTAAAACAGTCGCTGATTTTACTCAATAGTGGTTTATCATCTACTAGACTTTTAGGTATATCAGAGATTCTATCGAGATTAAATCTAGCATTTTTCCAAGGCTTAATTTTCGATAATCTCTTGAACTCCTTCATATTATAATTAAAACAAGTATTTAAATAAGAAAATTTTTATATAATGAATCATTGCAAATGGCTTATGATTGGATCAAAGACTCCGTGTAACAAATCATGTAGAAATGAATTCTGTGGGTATCATATGCAGAGTGTAAGAAACGGTTCGGAGGGGCCTCTACCATGTTTGCATTGTGGGGTAGGTGTAAGAGGCAAGTCGCAGTTATGCATTAATTGCGGGGGTAAGCGTTATAGAGAGTTAAAACGTTATTATGACAAGCGAAGAATCAAAAATCCTAACGACGTCAATGACGGCAAAATCATAAAAACTACGGCTGATTATTTAAAAAGATTTGCTAATGTTATAATTCAGCCAATTAACGAATTAGACAAATAGATATATTATATATACAAATGAGCCAAGAATTTCAAAGACATCCTGTTATTAAAAATTACGAAGCTTCTCGTGATGGTATTGTCAGACATAGTAAAAATAGGAAATCTATTGGGTGGGATAATGGTATGGGGTATTTGATATTTAAAGCTGGAGGGAAAATGTATCTCAATCACCGTTTCGTCTTCGAAGTGTATAACGAATCAATCAAAGATGGTTTTGTTATTGATCATATTGATTCCGATACTAAGAATAACAAATTGAACAACCTTCAAGTTATTTCTCAATGTGAAAACACAAAACGAGGAAGAACTGGGAAATACCCGAAAAATGCTAGATCCGTAAAGTCAATGGACACTGACAACAAGGAGATGGTATTTCAATCAATGTCAGAAGCTGGTAAGTATTTCGATATTCACACCTCCTCGGTACAAAAAGTAGCAGAGGGAATTTATAAGACTGCTTTTTCAAAGCGTTTTAAAAACAAAATTCAGTTTTCTTACGTATAATACGTAAATGGAAATCTTACGGATTTCACGGGAGATAACTCCGTTAGGTATAACACGTGTGACAAATCATCAATGACAGAGTTACGGATTTTAAACATGGAAATATTAATGTTTCTAACATTGATTGGAAAATCTTCGATTTTTCATTGGCTGTTATAATTACATAAATCTGAACAAAACACAATCAATTTTGTCTTTTTTCAAGTATTAACAGAACTGTTTTATAAACACGTCGTATTTAAACATTTTTTTTAATGTCTGTTTCAAGTATTATGTGTGTTTTCAACATTGTCAGTGATCGCTAATAAACAAACAAATAATTACAATCACTACACCTATTTTATATCACCTCGTCGTAATGAGTGTATATATACAAATTCGTCTTTATTATAATTGGGCATTTAGCCGAAATTCAAGTGTAAACAAAACCACACCGTCACACGTGGTATGAACGTTATTATTGACATTCAAAACCAAAGTTTCGATTTTGCGGTTTTGTTTACACTTGAATGTAGAATAGCCCGCGTCATCCATTGTCATTGTTCACCTATAATCTATTGTTGTACCGTCCTATATGTATATAATCGCCTACCACACTAGATCAGGGGTTATTGTGCCGTCGTCATCCATTGTCATTGTTCACCTATAATCTATTGTTATGTGTTTGTCGGTTGTAACCGTTGAGCGCTGCTTGATGTATAAAACACCAAGGGGGTTCAAAACGGTGAATGTGCCGTCGTCATTCATTATATATTCATAATCACCTATAATCGCATTAAGCTTCTGGGTATACTAAGATGATCAACACCTTAGTGTATCCAGAATTCATTTTGAAAATACTTTGTATTTTTAATACTTTGTATTTGAAATACTTTGTATTTTTAATTCTAAAGAATTTTCATACTTTGTATTTAAACAAATATATTATTATATAATATGAATATTGAAAATCTCAAATTGATTATTATTGAAATCAACAAGCTGAAGGATCAAAATGTAAAATTATGTTCAGGGTTAGATTGTGATCAAATTATGACCGATTTCGAGGATATACAATTTGCAGAACAGACGGGAAAATACGTCCTATCTAAAAAATATTTTTTAATTAAGCGGATACAAAAGTTTATACGTGAAAGTTTAGTCAATACTGAAGATGTTAATATATTCGTACCATTATGTAGCATCGTTGAACGTGTACGTAAGCAATTAGGTTTAGATTATGAACAAAGAAAGCTTATTAACCATAAGGCGAGACAATTAAAAACATTAATGGAAAACTCTCAATAAAAATTCGTTAAAAATTCGTTAAAAATTCGTAGAATTTTGGATTTGGGATTTTGGATTTTGAGTTTGATGAGCCCCACGCGTAGAGAGCCTCCTTTGTTTGTATAACCAGTACGGTATAAATCACACTATGAGGAAGTAAAATTATGTGTGTGTAACAACAGGGAAGTATATAACAAGTTAGTGTACAATTTAGTGATTTATTTTGTTTGTCCAGTTTCACAATTGAAATTGTAATGAAAATCTTTGAGTGGAAATGCTTTGCATTTGAAAATCCAAAGGATTTTTTAATTTGACAATAATGATACTCTTTTAATAATGATAGGACAATCATTGACCACACGGAACACTAAAGAAAGACTTGAAGCTCTTAAGAAAATATTACCCCTTCGTGATCGTATACGTGAAAAACTTCAACAACGGCAATTACTTCAGACTGACTTCACAGAGGATACAGAACAACTCTTCAAACCTATTGTTAGTGCAACTGAGGGTGTGAAAACAGCAACTGAACGGGCGATATACGGAGATGTCCCTAAAGAAGGTCCTAGAACAGAGAAGCCTCTTCTCCCTGTGTTGGAGAAAATAGCAAAACGAACTAAACAAACGAAACAAGCTGTACAAATACTTCCAGGTGAAATCGCAGGGGAGATGGAACTACAACGACAGCAAGAACGAGAAGAACGAGAAGAACTACAACGACAGCAAGAACAAGAAGAAGAAGAACTACAACGACAGCAAGAACAAGAAGAAGAAGAAGAAGAGGAAGAAGAAGAACAAGAAGGCGCAGTTTCCACGAAGAGTCGTGTTGCCTTTATAGACAAACTCAAACCTAATATTGTATCACAAATACAAGAATTTCAATTTAAAAAACCCAGCGATTACATCGCCTTTGGTGAATTTGCTGTCAAAAGTTATAATATGAAAGAGGAAATTCTCAAAAAGGAGTATAAGGATAGTAACATATCAAAAGATGAGTGGTATGATTGGATATATAAAACGAAGAAGAATATTAGGAGTCTTACTGAGAGGAGGAAGGAAGAACAGTCGTATATAGACTTTCAGAATGGAATTAAGGAAGGAGTAAAAAAAGCTAAATCAGACCCTGAATTTCTTAGATTACCAAAACCCGGTTCAGAAATAAAAACACAAGGTGCAACTGGTACAACTAAAAAAACAGGTAGTGGTTTAGTTGGAAACTCTAGTGTTGGAAACTCGAAGAGTTTCTGCCCTGGTAATATTCTCGGTGATATATCCCGATTAGAAGTACTTGTAGGAGGAAAACGAGCCGGGAATAACTCACCAGAAATAATCAATGAAGCAGCTGATATCTGTAGGAGGTTATTTCAAGGTGGTATCATGGATATTGCAACATATAGAGATTTCATTGAAGAGTTAGCCGAAAATTCTTTGGATGGAAATTCTTCGAATTTCTACGGTTACCACAGTGACTAATGTCACCACGATTAGATAAATATCAATTTGGAAATGCTTTAGTATTTGGAAACACTAGTGTTAGAAGTATAATACTTCTATATAGAGAATGATCATACACTACAACCATGATAAACCAACTAGTGTCTACGTGGTAAACTCACGATTGCCAAAATACCGAGTATACTATGGAGATGGTCTCGGTAATACTATAATGGGATTATTTTCAAGAATGGCTCCAAAAGTGGCTCCGCTAGTAAAACAATTATCGATGAAAGCAATTGATGTTATCCGAGATAAGGGTATTAGCGCTGTTGGTGATCTTGCTAGTAAGGCATTTTCAGCCGCTAAGGATAAACTAACAGCGCTAGTTCGACGTAGAAATTTTTCAAAACCTGGAAATGCTAGCATTTCTAGAATGACTTCACTACCATCTACTGAGGTTATGCCTGCGCGGGTTAGTAAAATAATAAATAACGCCGTGGATAAAAAACTACAGTCATTAATAACCCCGTCATTGCAGGATAACATAACAGCAAATATGATAGCAGGAAGTGGCTTTAAAAGTACTAAAGCATTTTCTAATTCAAAGAATTTCCGACGTCGGTGAATAATATTTTCTCAAAAATCATCACTAGAATTACTAGCATTTCTTATACTTGTATTAGAAACACTTGTGTTAGAAACGCTTGCGTTAGAAACGCTTGCGTTTTTGGTTATATTTATTTGGACAGGATTTCCAATTGTTATAGTTATTGAAATACTTGTATTTTCTGAATTTTCGATGGTTTCAGTAGAAATGCTAGCATTTCTTATACTTGTATTAGAAACACTAATGTTTCCACTTGAATTTCCTATACTAGTGTTAGAAACACTAGTGTTAGAAACACTAATATTTCTGGTTATTTGAATAGGATTCTCAGTTGTTATAGTTATTGAAATATTTGTATTTTCGATTTGATCTTCGTTATCTAGATTTGTTTTCATCAGCAACATTATTAATATACCCAACTAAATAATTAATTTAACATAATATTATTTTTTTTTATTTTTAATTCTGTATTTTGCATCGATTTTGAGTGATTTCACCTCTCAGAAATGCTAGCGTTTCCGATTTCTAATTTAGACCAACGGGTATATAATAAAAAATGTTCAAACAGAACCCTGATGTTGCATTTGACATGGAAGCCCCAGTACTTAAAGATGATTCTGTACGTGATTATCAATTTTTTGCCTATCACGCAGTACAACCTGATCTTCGTGGAAGAATTGAACTTCAAGTTCATGATACCAGTAAATACTTTTTACCCGCTGAAGCCTTTATTGAAGTCGAAGGTGAACTTTTACAGCATGATGATACACCATATGCAAATAACCCAACTATCCGAGTTGGTTTTGTTAACAATGGCATCATGGCTTTATTTGAAAGTGCTAGATATCTCATTGATGGAAGAGAAATCGAATCTATTGAACGTGAAGGTGATGTTGCTACGGGAATAATCGGGTTAGCGAGATATTCTGATGATTATACTAGATCGGCTGGTCCATCTATGATGTTCGCGAAGGATATTACTGATAACGCTGAGCACGTCCAGTATTCTAGAGTAAAGGCAACACATGCTTCTTCAGTTACTCCAGCACCAGCCGGATATACAAGACCAGCTTAAGATTTTGATGTCATAAATACTATTCCCAATTACAACCTAGGGTTTGCAACAAGAGTAGCAACGTTGCAAGGAGAGCATCGACGGTTTTCATGTGCTATTCCGCTCCATCACATATTTGGATTTTGTAGAAACGTCAGAAAAGTTATCTATGGAGTAAAGCATACTATAGCACTAGTACGAAGAGGTACTGATAATTATGCAATCTGGCGCGCTGCTGGCGTTGCCGCTGGTAAAGTCATTTTATCAAAACTAACACTATGGATGCCAGTGTTGACACCATCGTTGTTAACAGAACCGCGGTTACTATCATTTATGGATCAGGGGGGAAAGAGATTATTAAGTTGGTTGTCAACGTCCACAGATACCATGGATTCTAATATTGATGGTACACTTACATGGCGTCTAGCATCAAAACAGGGTATTTCAGCTCCACGTCACATATTTATTGCGCTACAGAATACTGCGCGATTAAACGATCAAGAACGTTCCCACATGTTATTTGATCAGATAGGTGTTAATGAAGTCTCGTTAAAAATAAACGGACAGCAAGAACCATCAGAGGATATACAACTTAACTATGAAAACAACCACATTGCACGAGTTTATCATCGGTTGCTGTCATATATGGGACGCGATCAAAATGTTGATACTGGTCTACAAATATCACAGTTGGATTTTAGAAGTCTGTATCCGATTTATTACTTTTCGTTGGAACATCTTGACTTGATGAGACAGTCCGTCGTTGATATACACTTCCGAGCTCGTGTAACCCGTCCTGGTGGTATTGCTAATTATAGAGCGGTTGCTGTTATTCTTAGTGATAAATCAATGATACTCGAAGGTGTTGGTGGACGAATGAGACTGGTAGATGCACCAGTGGAAAATATTTGATTGTAAATTGCTTTACAATTTCAGAAATGCTTAGCATTTCTAATTTAGAATCAATCTGTTTTGTATAATGTCGTATAGTAATATCAATGTTACGTTGACACCTGGTCAAATAAAAAAACTACAATCCAAATCAGCTAAGCAATGTGGAACCACAATAACGCTGAAACCTAATCAAATGAATGGCGGAGGGAATAAACTATCGCTGACAAAAACTCAGACTAATCATTTTAATAAAGCGCTGAAAGAAAAAAAAGGAGTTCAGATTACTCTTTCTGCGAGCGCGATTAAAAACATGGAAAAGACTGGTGGTATATTCCCGTTGTTAGGGTTGATTCCAGGGTTGATTGCCGCAGCAGCCCCAGCGGTGGCGAAGGCAGCAGCGTAAGGAGCCGTTGGTACCGCAGCAGGAATGGCACTAAAGAAAGCAACAGGCGGATCCATCCGCAGATCCACTCGTGGATCTGGTAATAAAAAAGGAAAGGGTCTAAGACTACCAGGAACCCCGTATTCATGGTACAGCGGAAAGGGTCTTCGAATTCCAGGAACGATATAGTTCCGAAATCTTCGATTTCCAAATCTGTGGTTCCTATGTCCAATTTTGATTTAATTGATGCCGCTAAAAAACTAGCGATAAAAAACTTCAGAGGTGTTTTTATGAGAGATCAGTTACCGACACAACCAAATGATATTGAAACCGGTATTATTAATCTAGATAACAGCGATGGACCTGGAACACATTGGGTTTGTTACGCGATTGATCCTCGTGGGATTGTTTATTTCGATTCATATGGATTAGCGCCGCCAAAAGAATTTATGCGTTATATTAAGAAAATTAAAAGATTTCCAATTTTTTATTCTACACTACCAACACAAACGTTGAATGACCCACCAATATGCGGTCGAGAAGTATTAAATGTCCTTAATGCTATTTCGAAAGAATCTTTAAAACTACCTCATGTAGTGGTAAATGAGTATACTAGCGGTCATTGGATTGAAAATCCATAGGATTTAAATGATAAAAAGATTTCTATAATAATGATTGATATTTGGGGACGACCTTTATCATCGCTGAAAAAACCTGATAGTGGAGTTGAAACTGTTGATAACAAGGATATTAAAAAACTAATCGAAGATGAAATATCCGAAATATTAAACCTAGCAAATATTGATCCTGGTGAAATAGTTGTATTTCAAGATCGTCAGGGTAAATTGAAAAGTAGTAATATCTCTCTTAATGATATTTTGGTTAAACAACGAGACGCAGCAGAGGATACTATCGCGTTATTTTCTGATGGGGGTAAACTCAAACCAGGTGTACTTGTTTCAACAATTACGGATAAATTAGCAACATATGATAACACAGTGAATTCATTAAAATCACTAAGCGATAAATATGACGATCATATAATTGTATTTGATCAGTTTAGTGAAACACAAAGAAATACAATTGACCAAATTGACAAACCCATACTAGAATTTTTTGGAAATCCACCAGTAACCACACCAAAACTCACCTTAATAAAAGATTCTATGTTAGAACTAGCAACTCTTCAATCTGAATATGAAAAACACGTGAAACTATTTATGACGTTTCGTAAAAACCTCATGTACAAGTTTATTGGGAGCCCATTTGATAAAATTTAAATAACCCTTCCTGATATTAAAAAATCCATCGATGAACTTAAAAAATTCAACAACGCAATAAAGGATGATGCAACGAGGATGATAAGCGTTGTTGAAAAAGTAAAAATTCCTCATGATAAATCTATCGTCAACAACGTAGTACACACGATTCAACACGGATCATTTATGTGGACTCCCACAAACAACATTTTAAACATAACCGCAGCAGTCAAGGGTATTTATCGATTAATAATAGTATCACCGAATCAGTTTGATATATCATCAAGTAGTTCATCTGGAGTCAATAATACGATATCAACGATAATCGACAAGGATACAACTGAACAATTCACGATAACAAATACAGATGGAAATCTAGCCAAGGTTTCAGTAACGTGGTACGTAGAATTCGTAGTGGATTTAAGTAAACAATTAAATTGATTTAAAAATTCTTTCAGAATTTTGAATTGAAAATGCTAGCGCTTTTAAAATAAAATGACTCCATCATCGAATCAGTATCGCTATGATCAAGTCAGAGAATTTCAAACTAAACTCAGTTCTCTCTGTGAGGAGTATCAAATAAAAATAAAAAAATACCAACGAAGAATAACCGCAGTTGATGTCACTGTGTATTCAGTGTCGGGAATAATCACCGCGGCTGGAATAATACTATCTTCGGTTACTATGATTGCTCCGGTTGTAGTTCCAATTGTTATTTCTTCCATAGCTACAATTGCGGGTATATTAACCGGGATCACAAAAAAATTATCATCGTGTAGCCAGAGTAAACTACACAATTATGTAATAAAATTTCACATTGCATCTGCCGGTTACTCGCAATTATCCTCGTTGATATCATCGTCGTTGGATGACACAACAATATCAGATAGCGAATTCTCAACTATGGCTCAATTGTATAAATCAACAATGCTGAAATTAGAGCAGAATAATAATAATAATAATGTCGTCGCAAGAACTACTTCAACAAATAGTAACAAATACAACACCGGTGAAAACAAGCACGATATCAGTAACCTCAACACGTCCTGAATTTAGTGTGAATTTTCCAATCCCCGTTCCCGTGAGCGAGATCGCATTAGCAAAACTACGAGTATATCATAGCTGGCCTAATATTAGATCGGTAGCATTTGGTGGTCAACAACCAAATAATTCCTTGGTGTTCGCGTGGAAAAATCGTGAAGACGGAACACCAGACTGGAACGTTGTCTCGTTACCAACTGGGTCATACCAAATCGAACAGATCAACGCTGAATTTCAACGTAGAATAAAATCTCTCACTGGAAAAGAATCAAAAATCGCTATAACGGTTCACGAGCCGACGTTATCATCTGCTATCGAGATTAATTCCCCTGGGTATGTTGTAGATATTTATCAGAGTTCTATAAGATCAGTGTTAGGATGGCCTGAATTACCACCGGATAACTCGCGAGAAAATTCGAAGGATTTTCCACCCGAACCTAAGAAATCCGATTATATCACCAACAAAATAAAACCCGTCAATGAAGTCAAGAGTTATCAGGATTATGCTCCTAATAAATTCTTTAATAAAGAAATTTTTGAATCAATTTATATTCCTCTCATTAACGGAAATTTCACAGCAATGAATAATGATTTTTCACTACTGCTAATATCTATTAAATCCGGCTCTCTCACCAAGGATGAATTTATCAACGTCGTAGAAACGGGTAATAAAATCATCGACGATATGAAAATATTTCACTCGAAAATTATTCAAGAAGTATTAAATGAAGAGATCTTACATGATAAGTTTGCGGATCTATACAATATTAATAAAACGGAGATTAAAGATTTTAAAATCCCTGGATATAACCCGGATAAACTAAAGAAACAACTTGACGATGCTATTGATATTGGGTTCAAAAGAATCCACGATAATTGGAAAAAATCGAAGAATCCTACAGCAAATATTCTGAAATTTAATAATGATCCAGAAGGCGGCGGTAGACATATTGCTCCGAACAATGTGAATATTTCAACGGTGATTGCGCTCAATTTAGTATGTGACGTTATCGAAGGAAATTATCAAATAAATCTTGAGCAAACAAATCAAGCTCAGCAAGGATATATTTTATACTCATTTGCACCAACGGCTCCTCCAGGATTTCTAATTATTGAAGACCCAACTAATCTAGTCTATATGCGATGTCATAATAATTTGTTAACGAGAATTAATTTCAAACTCACTGACCAATCTAATAATCTGATTGATTTACGAGGTGAGGTTTTACAAATTAGTTTATTTGTACAGTCCTGAAAGGATTTTCGTCTTAAGGATTTTCATCGCAAAAAAAATTGTTAGCGCATTAGCAGCCGAGGAGGTGAACGTCAACTAAATGGCGTCTTTTTTTTTACCAAATGGACCCTTCTCTTAATATTTATTAGAAAGGTCTATTTGACAAATTAGGACTTCCTAGTAAATATTAACTAGAAGGGTTTATTTGACAAATTAGGACTTCCTAGTAAATATTAACTAGAAGGAAGCATCGTTGACGTCTAAAAAGCTGGTCTGTTCACCCACTCTGCTGCTGACGCTATACAATGTTATTATTAATAGCATTATTATTATTATTATTATTATTATTATTATTATTATTATTATTTCACGTTGTGAAATACATTCATTTCTTACTGAGTTAATACTTCTTTCAAATACTTGTTTTGTAATTCCGTAAGTTAACGTCCTCCATAATATGTACAGTATTCCAGCCTTGAGGTTGGCAATCGTGACATCAAACTCTTCCTTGTTGTAGGTAGTTGATCAATGTGTGACCATTTAACATTTTCAAAGTAATTATTTAACAGCATTAAGATGACAACGATTTTAAAGTCTATGCCATTTTAATTTCACCTGAATCTTGGCAGATTCTCTGTAAATATGTTCTCGCAGCCCCGGGGTAAACTACGAATCCTATCGACTTCTAACGAATACGACAACATCATCATATTTTAGAACTACCAAAGGAACGTTACACCGTAGTAGCCATCAGAAATGTTTCAGGGTAGTTGTATTCGTGAAACTTCACTCTACAACTAAAACACTGTACTTAATCTCCTTCTCTCTGAACTAGACCAATCCGGCTCTGGGTAAAGATTTAACGCTTGGTCATTAAAGATATTTTAATTATTTCCCTTTGAATATCTTGGATCGACTTTGAAACTCATGCAAACGGAACGGGGAACGTGTTGTCGTATTTACTTTGTGATTCCTGATGAAGTTGTTTTGTTGACATCTGACGTAACTTGTTAGTGGCACATGGATGGAATCCATAAATGGATAGCAGAGCGGCAAGATAGCAAGTGTTGCATCGCTGATCTCGAATGGCACGCATTGCTGTGGTCGCGATGTGTAGCATCGCACTCGAATTCATAGAACTAGGAGTACACAGTGGCTTCATCACACGGTTACATTGTCAAATTCGTCATTATAGGTGAAAGTTCGTACTCGATAACTCTGAATCTTCTCTTGATGAACCAATTTCATCTTTATATTTTGATGTTTGTATTCGGAACCAATTTTCTGTTTGAAACTTTTATTATGGAGATCGACGGATCCGTAAGGTAACGTTTGTGATCGGGAAGTTGTACTCGGTTTTGGTAAACGATTTAATATACTTTTTCGAAGGGTCGAATAACGATTTGGTGAGTTTGCAAATGTAAAAATGTGTGCGGATCCAAACTTTTAACCAAAAATTCTCCACCATTAGCAACACTCAGAATAGTGTATTCGGGATGTTCATCGGTCCAGGGTCCCAAAACGTTCGTCACGTGGGTGATAATTTTCAGTGCAATCGATGCACACGCAACTATCGGTGCCAAAGAAAAGGAGTTGATTTTGGAAAGAATCGAAGCCGATATTTCCCACATAAATTCGTAGACGTAGCCTAAAATACGTCCTTGGTTGGAGACCGTGTTGCTAGTTCTCTGCAGGAGGAAAGTGCCAAAAATTTCCTTTCTCGGAATTGCAATTTTTCATTTTGGTGTCACCCCTCTGAGATGGTGTCACACGGTGCGGTCCGCACCCCCCGCACCCCCCTAGCGACGGGGTTACTACATTTTGGAGAGTGAAAAAAAAGGCTTCTTGAATTTACTTGCAAGCAGAGAACGGAATTATTTCTGTATTCTAAGTAATGCAAGGTCTAGTACTTAAATACACGCGACGTCTTTCTTCAAAATGAATGTTTTGCCCGAATGGTTGCTGATGTAGTAATATAAGGTTTAGAAGGTTCTGATTGTGAAAGTCTCTTTCTCTTCAGCTGGACGAAAATGTCTGAAAAACATTACTCAGATGTTTGTATTCTGCCAAAATGTCTTGTAATATTCTCAAGATTTTGGTTTTGCTCCCTTTATTCTGTTCAGTGTTCAAAGTTTTCTTCTTCTCGTCTTCCTGTCGCTTTCTCTTTTCCTGTTGTTGTTGGTATTATTATTGGGTATTTTAAAAAATAAACAAATGCATGTTCTTCTTTTGGACCTTGCAAAAAGAAAGATCTCAACTCTTCCTTGTGTTTCCTTCAGATATCTACATAGCACTACCACTGATAAACGTTCTAGATCAGGCAAAGTCAAATTAACAGCATCATCTTCTGAAAGAATATTTGCTACAGCAGCAGCCGTAGTAGTAGTCACACAATCACTCGGGGTATACGAATTATGCACGGCAGGCGCATCGTCCTCCTTTTAATGAGTCAAATATCTTTTCTTTCGCAATGGTAAATCTTAGCAACGCTGGTGCGTATAAATATTGAGCTTATGTAACGCGTCTACAATTTTCTGATTTGAAATGAGACGATACACCCTGATTGAATTATGTCACAAGCATTCTGATTGGTGGAACACTTTAAGATAAGACTATGTATGCATCAATGCTGGTCCTTCTTTTAATTCATTATTGACGACATTATGTGGTTGTTTTTAAAGTTTTATTTGAAGCTTTAAATTAAAGCATTTGTTTTAATTTTATCTAATTTTTTAATTAATGATTATTTTCAATATTATTTGTTATTATTGTAAGGCATGGATTAACAATTGTTTTGAAAGAATAATCCACTGCCACAAGGATATAATTAGTGGCCATATGTTACCTGGAGAAAACAGTACGCTTTGATAACTGCAACACTCTATAATGACACAATGCGACGTGTTTGGATTAGTTATATTTCTGTTGTTTGTATATATGTCAATAATAATAATAATAATAATAATAATAATAATAATAATAATAATAATAATCTTATATTTTTAAGTGACTATTCATGAAGACATCATTGACCACAATTTCTTGTTCTGACTTCATTATTTCATTACAATAATGATGTAAATGTATTTTTAAAGGTTCTTTCTTCCAAAGTTCAAATATAATCATTAAGAATACTAAAATAAATTTACTCGAATTTTCTGTAAAAAAAATCGTTATGTTGCTTACCGATAAAATAACGAGTTCATTCAAAAGATTTTTAGTTTATGTTTCAGATATAAATGAAGTTATTCTTCATAGGAAGAAAACTGGTGAAAGGTCATTCGTTATTTATTGTGTCTTTGTTTTTATTATATTTTTTGTGGGTTTTTTTGTTTGTTTTTTAATTCATAACTCATGCATATATCAGTCAATATCTTTCGCGATTATGATCCTGTAAACTGCTGCGATTGCAAGCGAATACGGAAGTAAAACCTGAGTCATGCGCAAAAGGTGTTCTCGAACGCGCGAAAAGAATTAACAGCGTTCGATTTTATGTGCCTACATTACAGCAAGGTATTGGCCAATGACTTCGCTATTTTGTTGCAGTTTTACTTTTTTGAGGATATTTATTGCATTTTTGTTTTTGTTTTTTCAAGCTTTATTAAGTAGCAGATGATTAGATATTCAATATTTGGCCAACAATATTTGAGAAGGGGTAGGTGTGTTAAATGGCGCGGACCTGAAGGAAACCATCAAATATGGTGGAGCAAATTTCGTCTGTCTTGTTTCGTCATTCGATTTTTCGATCTTATGCAAATGTAGTTACATACTCTACCGGAAGTTTGATAATATCAGAGAAATATGAACATATATCAATAAATAAAAAAATATTTAGTCATGCAGAAAACATACTGCTAAGCATTGTAAACAGTGGCTGTACCCAGTTCCAATGTACAATGGCGTGGTCATCCATTTCGTTTACTTTACGGAACACGATAGCATTACAGGATATCTCGCCAAGAATAAGGGCATATAAACTCAAGCGCCATTAGTTTATCTAATACTACTCCACCTGGCCACTCTGAGAAAACTGGCATTGGAGATTGTTTCAGAGAAACGTTAAGAATGGTAAACGAATTATTATTTTTATGGCAGCGGTGACCAACGAAGACATGATTTTATGCTGGAACGTCGGCTTTGTTAATCAGGTGTATTATTGGGCTGCGTGTTACTAATTAAGAAATTTATTTCCACAGCCAATTGTATGCAGATGGTAACTATAATTCCTTTCTTGAGCCATGACATTAAATTTTTCAGATCACTCATAGAATTACTATTAGTCTGAACAGAACACCTGTGTATGCAGCAGCTACTGACCTCAGAATGGTAGGTTAAAAACAAGGTGGTTTAAGCATTGGTTTCTTCAACAGAGGCTTTACAATGACAGTTTTGAAAAATGAAAATTATCTAGATGAGAGAGAAGCTTTGACAAATCAGTGACCGCAAAATTGAATCATAATGTTTGAATAATGATGATTCATTCTCTAGTAATGTTAGATTTATTTACTGACATATGATAGCAGTGAAACTAGTACTTAGACTTCTCTGTAGTATTTGCTTATAATTATTGCAAAAGATATTACAAAAGTAGATTTAAGTATATTTTACAAGTTGTACATGATACTGGAGAGAGTTGTGCAACTGCTTTTCTTGAAGACTTCTGATAGACTGCATTGAGAGAAAAGATGATAGAGTGGGGTTAGTAATATGTCTGACCATGTTTATAGTGTTTGCTAAATGACTTAGAGAGGTCTCAGAAATGCTAAATTACATGTATTTGGATGCAAATGTTTTATCTGGGATGCAGAAAATCACCAATGCATGAGTCCTCTATAGTCTATACGCATGCAAATAGCTTTGCAGTAAATTCAGAGGTTTGCCAGTCCTACTTCAACAACCTAGTGAGTTGGAGAATGTGTTGATTTTTTAATTATTTTAGCTGTGCTAAATGACAATGACAGAATTTAGTTTTTAAAATACCCCAAGATGTGCCTGTAGTATTTATTGCTGTATTTTAAGAGTACATCAAAAGAACACTATGCAATTACTAGTCAACAATTTCTAAGATTTTGACTAGCAGCTTAAATTGTGCTAATATTTACAATGACTGAATTTAGAGGCAGAAAGACCCAGAGATGTACGTGTAGTTATTATGAGAGTGCATCAGAACTCAACTTTCATTATTGTATTCATTTCTGGTTGTAGTCAAATAAATAGTGCATGTGACATCTAAATTGAGACACATCTAGACTTTGACAAAGTCTCATTTGCAAACTTGGATAAGTATTTTGTGGTTAAATTGCAAATGGACAATGATTTCAGTGAGATTCAAAAGAGTACTAAAGTTGCTAGAAATAATAGTTTGGATGTAATAGTGTAGGAAAGCATGATGATACCTGGCTTAGTGTTTAGAATAAGACCATTCCTTGAATTAACTAACTTCAGTCTTGCCCTGAAGGACTCACCAATTGTTGTGCAAAAATTGAAAAGCATCAATTGCCATGATAATATTCTGTTCAAAATAATACAAGTTTGGACAAACAGGATACTTCCCCTATGTTTTGCTGACTCCATATATGTCTAAATATTCTGTGTATGGCTTTGAAAAGATGTAATGTTTATGCATCGTGCTATGGAAATTAAATATTTACTTTGGAATCTTTCTGTCAGCATTTCAGCCTAAAATTGAATTTTCAACCAAAACAGCATGTGATCCAATGTTTACAGTAATGACATATCGTTGTGCAGAATTACCAGATGCGCAGAATAGGCTGACACAGTTGTACATGTCAATTTTATAAAGATGGTGGAAATTAAACTTAATGGCAACCAGTAGTTCTTCTAATCTACAAAGTTCAACATTTTATGGGAGGAGACTGCAATGTTTGCTTCTGGACTCTTAGTTTTAAAATCCTAGTGAGACTTCTGTGACTGTTTGAGATTGAACGCATAAATGGAATCTAGGAAAATTTGATACTTGTTTTCAGGACAGTCAAACTGAAAGTTGAAAGCTCCAAGAATAATCAGGCTGTAACCTGTCAGATTATTCCAGGTGGTTCATAAACTGCTCCAAAACAACTGATTCATTCTACTTGTTTTCTCATCTAGGAGGTGTGCAGGAAAATAGATGGACCTTTGTTACATTGTAGACCAGTTCAAATAACGTGTCGTCAAAATTGAAAGTTGCAGTGTTGAAAGAGTAACCTTTCTTCTCAATAGTCCTGTGCTTTGTAATGATATTATTTATTTGTAATCAGAATATTGACAATATATGTTGAATGAGAATCTTGCCAAATGATTCTTCAAGAAGTGAATGAAGTCTGTATCATAACTAGCTTGTAATTTGAAAACTATATGACATTTATGTACATTATTAAAGTAACTCTACCAACTCTAAAGGAGCAAGATTAAATAAGTCTTATGAATTTTAAGAGCAGTGTAAACCCTGAAGAGCTCAACCGATCAAACCCAGCTTTCACCAGACATCTCCACCCAGAGTACATAGGTCAGATTTTGATTAGCTGTCAGTAGGAAATTACATCAAAATCCTGTGAACAGCCAAGTTTTCAAAACTATTATGCAGATATAAAAATGTAGTTGAGTAGGTAGTACAATTTTGATGTTTTGTGAAAGTGGGGCCAACTTATCAGAACTGTTAGGAGAGCTCATCAGATAGCCTAATTGAATTCTTCTGATAAAAGCCACTTTCTGGAAGTCGCATACTACCTTGAAGAAGATTTTATCTTTGAGCTTTGATACAGCATTGATGCAAAACATTTATTTGGGCACCAGTTTGTAACTAAACATTTAAAAGTTCAACTCACAGCCCAGCTTACAATAGTGAACACTCCTATGGTAAGGGTAAGTGGAATATTTTGAATACCAGTTTTTTAGGACAATTGAAAAATTCAGCAAAGCAATGCAGTGGTGGCACGAAATGTTTGGGAGATGGGGGTGGTAAATCTAATTGTAATGATGTAATACTTACCTGCCAATATTGCATAGATTCTCTGATACTAATGCCTTGATCTCTGGGTCCAAATAATGAGGATATGAAACATGTTTTGGGCTGTGGCACACAAATCAGACTGGGAGCTGGTTATTTTCTCAGTTCTTGAACCTTCCATCCCAGTAGGACAAATGGAATCACAGTAGATGCAGGTATGTATTAAAATTATATTATAGCCCCTCCCCATCCAAAATAGGGGCATTGTTAACTGGACCTTAATTGGTTCTAAAATGAGTTTAGAAATACATGTATTTAATAAGCTTGCAGAGAATTTTATCAAGTTTGTAGAGTCTTTGGCTACAAAGCTTGTACCATCCCTTTGAAAACCATCAGACAAAAAAACTTGTCACTTGGTGTTACCGATGTTGATCGCTGTTTATATGCCTGGTTTATGATGTATGTCCATCTTTTTATCCGTTTTGTTTTTTGCACAACTTGAGTTATTCACTAGCTACAGTTTGCAGACTTTTTGGCTTCATGGTCAATCATTAAAAGGTCACGGTCAATGTAAATGAAAAAAATGTTTCTGCGCAATAACCTAATTTTTCCAATGGGTGCCTTGCACATTGGGTGTGGAAAAACCCTGTTGTTTCATGGTAAGAAATCAAGTTCATTGATCTTAAAGAAAATAGTTCACACACTATAACATTTGTTCTAGATCACATTCCTGGATCAGTCTTAGTAGAAGGCTTGCACATGGGGTAAGGAAGAAGCCAATCTACATTGTGGTTTGAAGGTCAAAGGTCAAAGATTTTTTTTGAAAAAAATTTGTATAATAATTAAAATTCTATACTTCATATCTTGAGAGTTTTTAAAGATCTTGCTCATGAAGTACATATATAGAAGACGTCTTTTGATTTGGGGTTAAATGATCGAAGTTCAAGGTCTTTGTTAATGAAAGAAAATGTGTCACAGAATAAATTTATTTCTAGACAACATACCTTGTCCAAGCTTTGTGGATGTTTTGCATTTAGGGTTATACAGGAATTTCTGAGATCTAAAAGTCAAATGTTATGGCCATGGTAAATCTATGTTAAAAAATTAATTAAAAAAATAAGTGATGCTTTCTACACATTAGGTTTATTTTTAGAGTACCCTAACCCACATTGGTCAGTAATCTCTCAAGTCAACCATACCTTACTTGAGCCTATGTGGAAGACAATTAAAGATGGGGCGAGTGCATAATGTGATGTTCTTAGTGCTCTTGCTTGTCATTATTAATTCTTATTTTTCTCATGATTCATTCAGCAATATGCTGAACTTGCTTTGCTACTGATAGGACGTTTCACCTTATGTCTCCCAGGAAGAATTAAAGCATAGTCTGTTTAAAATTATCATTAAGGTATTTTCCTTTCAGTCCAGCATGCCACCAAAGAAGCCATCACGTGCAGTTGTTATATCCCCGTCTGACTATTATTTGCCATGTGAATGGAACCAGTGTCAGGAAGTCCATGTGGACATGGACAATTTCCTAGCTCACATCACACAACACATTGTTAACTACCTCTCCGAGAAGAACCAGTTAGATGAAGAGGAAGGTACAGTAAATAATGTTTTATGCTTATGAAGCAAACCCAACCTATACCATGACATTTATTAAAGGTGTAACCTTTTATGAGGCACTTTTCAAGCTGCTTGTCCCGTGAGATAGGTGGGTGGTTTAAGCAGACCCAGTATAATGTACAGTGTAATACGAGTAAAATGTTAGTAGGACAAGTCATGTGCCCTGCAACGCAAGTTGATAATTTGTCAAGTCTAGTTATAATTTTAGTGTCATGCAAGGTGAAAGAGAGTGCGATGGGACAGTAGCCTAGCTAGGTACACTGTATATGCATGGCTATCGTAAGAGGCAGACCTGGGGATGCCAGTTTGCCATGGTATTTTATTTCAAGTTGGATGCCATTTCATCGGCATGATAACATGGACAAAATACCATGTTTTACATTTCTTGGATTTCCCCAAACCCATGCCACATGGGATAGTATACATGTCAAACTGCTTAGCTACAGAGTACCTTTCTCTGTTAATTGCTGCATGTATAAGTACCTGTTATAAAATATGACTGAATAAATTATATTCTGTTCTGTATCAGGCATACTGTCAATGTTCTTTTGCAGTATATTTAATTTCTGTGCTTTTTCAATGGCTCACTTGGAACCAGTTATTGAAAGCCGTAAAATAAATATAACTCTAAAAGAGGTTGGAAATGAATCTACAATTTATAACATACATGTATTATTAGTACATGGGTCATTATGCAAGAAAGTTTTCCTCTATAGCTTCTTGCGTTAACTTAGAAAATAACAATGTTTTTCAGAGAGTAACACAATTATTTAATGCACACAAACAGATGTGCTCCATACATTTCCATTCATGTCATGAACAAAGTGATTTAACTGAATAGAAATCTATTTTTATGTCACTTTCTTGAAAATCTATAACTAGGCAATAGCCAATCCATGACCTTTTTACTTTTGAGGTCATCTGCTGCATGTGTTGCAGTAATTTCCTGTGATTAGTCAACCATTATCTGATAGGAAAGTTCCTAGGACCTACCGTATTTTCGCGCATATATCCCGCACACGCAGATAATCCGCACCCTCATATAGCCCACGGGTTTTGGGGTTTTGTGTAAAAAATCGTTGGCATAACCCGCACCTTTGTATAACCCGCAACCATAGATATATTTATACAGCTACAATCGGAAATGAAATCAATTACAGGATCACAGGGCTTCGCTGATGTAGCAAACTGCGATTCTGTTTTCCGTTTTGG
The DNA here is from genome assembly GCA_029339505.1 of Unio delphinus. Classification (NCBI taxonomy): domain Eukaryota; kingdom Metazoa; phylum Mollusca; class Bivalvia; order Unionida; family Unionidae; genus Unio; species Unio delphinus. The sequence goes on along the minus strand of JAQISU010000091.1, from coordinate 2,217,484 downwards.
TGACAAAATATACCGTCTGGTGATATTTGTGGCGACACCAATTTTGGCTGATAAAAACCGTATATACAGTCTTGCGTTTGGAGTAGAGAAAATCAAAGGCACCATGACAGGAAACAATGTACTGGAATATATTGTTAAAATAACAAGTCCTTGTCTCATACTGGCAAACCACACTAACAGTGCACTGTTATATCATAATCCGCTAATGATGATATCTGGCCTTATTACTTTATGCAACTGACTAGTCAAAATCCGAATCCGCAGAAGGCGGAAACGTAAAATGAGTACAGTCAAGCAGATGACACTGATTTAAAAACAAATACCAGATGGAAGAAGAAAAAATACGTTTGCTGACACTTCAAAGAGAACTGATTACCTTTGAAGCACTGATATATACTAAACAAATAAAACAAATCTGTTTCAATGTTCTACAATTATCTGAAGTTGCCGCAGCAATAACAAACAGGTATTTGTTTCACCCTTCAACTGGAGCCTTTAGCGGCGCCATCATCAAAGTAAGCCGACGACCTTTACTCAATAAAAGTCAGGAAAAACACGGTACACAGTGCTTGTGTGCGTAGGAGCTGTGCCTCAACTACAGGCTACATAAACACGGACATTTTTAAATAATCTTGTATTCTTGTGAAGTGTAGATTCGAGTTTAAATAATTTCTTTCTGTTTAATTTAAAAAATGCCGAAACGAAAGTCTTGCACAGCCGACTTCAAGCTAACTGCTATTGTGTATGCTGAAGTGCATGGCAATAGAGCCACAGGCACAAAATTTAATATTGATGAGAGTGTAATCCGAGGTTGGAGAAAAGAAAAAGGAACGTTGGAGAAGATGAATCCACGAAAACGTGCTCGTCGCGGACCTAAAGCAAAGTGGCCTCACCTTGAAGCTGACCTGAAGCAGTGGATCATGGCCCAGCGGTAAAATTAGGTACAGCAGCAGAGAGGGTGAACAGACCACGATTTCAAGCAAAAATAAGGCTTCCAGATCACGTTTTCGAACAAAATATGGCCTATAGATAACGTTTTCGAACAAAATATCAGGTTTCCAACAAATCTCATTTAACCAAAAAAAAGTCTCCATTTTTGTAAAAACGGAGACTTTTACGATTTTTTAATTAATTTTGGTCGCAACTTGTTGTCATCCACCCTCTCTGCTGCTATGGGTTAACAAAAAATAATAAATGATTTTAACTGAATATTTGATCAAGTCCGATACGATATCGTGTCCGAGGATCATGTAAATTTATTGTTGCGAATCCGTGTGGTTTTGACTGAGCATGACTAAAGAAGTTTTTAAATTGATTGAAGTCCATATCAGAACACCATGTCTGCCAAATATTTCTAAGAGTATGAGTATCAACTCCGTTGAATACAGAAAGAATATTGCAGTTATCTCTGATGACTTTTGGAACCTGAGTGTAGCGTTGAGTGACATATATCACGTCAGTGTTTTTGTGACGCCCACGGGAAAATATTCTAGCAGGATTTTTTTGTTTATCCAACATTATATCGTCGTATACGACTAAATTGTTAATATCTCCATCAATATCATCAATACTCGGTGCTTCATCGATATCGGTTATAAAATCAATGGCGTTCTCACCCTTAATTTCTGATGCATTCTCGTTAAAATCTTTTAGCACTTCATAACATCGTTGATCATCTACGCTAGGGGCAATTAAATACAACTTATCCCACTTCATCCATCTCATTATTAAACTGAGCAACAATTGCGTTTTACCGGATCCAGATGGCCCGATTATAATCATCCGGATAGAGTTTGGTAGCGCTGCATGATGCTTAATTGGTTCTCTTGTTTTAGTCGCTGAAAAATCAATTATATCCATATTTCTATACATAAATTATGGATCTATATTGTGTGAAGTGTAAAACGCGTACTGGCACAGATGACTTGACGACGATTACAACAAAAAATAACCGATCAGCGCTTTCTGGTAAATGCGTACAATGTAGTACAAAGAAATTTAGATTTGTTTCTAAACCCAAGGAACCTTTAAAAAAAAACGAGGAGGTGATATCGCAGCCAAATTAGCAAAACTCCCTGGAACCCCATGGGCAAAATACCCCGGGAACCAGACTTGATATCAGACTCAATAATCAAAATCAACCCAACCCCGGTGAAGAACCAATAAACGCCATTGATAAGGCCTGTCACCTTCATGATGTTGCTTATAAAAGCAGCAATCTGCAACACAGGCATCTAGCAGATGTGAAATTAATTCATGCGTTAAATGCTATTCCTGATAAATCCTTCAAAGAAAAATTGTCTTCATTTTTGATAAAATCGGCTATGAAAAGTAAATTGATGTTAGGTGCTGGTAATTAATAATATGGAATCAATTTATTATTCCCCAAGAGGATACTGGAGGGGTAACGCTGCAATCAATAAACTCGCTAGAGCTGCAAAAGTGAAAAAAACCACTGCGGCTAATTGGTTATCCAAACAGGCACTATGGCAAATTTATCTACCACCGCCTAAACAAATTCAATTCTCGCATTTTGATGTGACCGCTCCTAATGAAGTTCATCAGGCTGATATATTATTTCTGCCACATGATCGTGGTTACAAATATGCGTTAACCGTAGTTGATATTGCAAGTCGATACAAAGAAGCAGAACCGTTAAAAACAAAATCAGCCACTGAAGCCGCTTCTGCATTTGAAAGGATTTATCGACGAGGTCCTCTGCACTGGCCAAATCTATTGCAGGTTGATCCTGGCAAGGAATTTCAGGGTGCAGTGTTATCTACAATGAAACATCATAATGTCACCATACGACGAGGGCATACTGCGCTACACCGCGATCAGGCCATTGTAGAACGATTTAATCGGACGATTGCTGAGCGGTTATTTGGATATCAATACGCAAAAGAATTCATTCAAGAAAAGCGATCCAGTGAATGGGTTAAAAGATTACCATCTGTGATTACTCCACTGAATAACGAGATTACTAGAACAATCAACATGAAACCTATCAACGCGATTAAAAAGAAGTCAATACCCGTACAACCACAAAAAGATTTCAAAGAACCAATTCTTGGTAGTAATGTCATTGTGAGGTACTTATACGAACCAGGAGAGCTTGAAGGGGGTAGAAAAAGGGCTACTGATCCTATTTGGAGCGTCACTACGCATAAGATATCTAGTATAACACGATCAACTGGTAGACCTCCAGTCTATAAACTGGATTCAACTGCCCCTCAGCGGGGTTTTACTCGACAACAACTACAAGTGATTCCCGAGGATACTCAATTGCCACCGCATGGTCTTAACTAGCACCGTTGCGTCTATTGCACTCAAGACAAGTCAACATCACATTATTTCTGACATGACCGAGATTGTTATTTTTTCTGTCTACGGTGAATTGGCGAGGATCCTTATCCGAATACTGCCAACGCATTATACAATTGCAACTCGCGCAGTGATTATTCTGTTGTTTCTTCAAAGTGATTATTAGTTCAGCATCAATATCAAATTCTCGTTGTTTTTTTTTGTCCTGTTGTTTGTAACCGGAGAGTTTTTTATTAATGATGCTAACATCAATATCACTTATTGTTGTGTCATTATCATCGAAAACAACTCTTCGAAGTTGATTTATGTTTCGTACTCTGGATACTGCGAGATAGACTAAATTTGACCATTCGATGTGATTATCCACCATCCAAACAATTGTATTCGATATAGTCAATCCCTGTGAAGAGTGTATTGTTGCTGCGTATCCTAGCGTCCACGGGGATTTATTAGCACGCAATGCATCTTCAACGACATTGATATCAACCAGCACAATATCATTTAATACGAGAATTTGTTTTTCACTCTGTCCTGGAATATCAACTTCAATATTCTGTTTTCGTGTATCCGATGGCCTATAACAAAGGGGTACTGGAAGCGTTGCAAATTTTTGTTTATGCAATTCAAATAACTTCATCTGAAGTGTATCCCTGACTATTTTTCTGCTTGCAATGATCAAATCGTTTGGTCTCCACGCTTCCCAGAAATCATTCAATGGGGTTTCTAAAATCACTTCACGCGCTATTTCGCATTGGATTCTATCCGGTTGTAATCTAATTAGCGCTTTGAACTCGCGTAATCGTTCATCAAGTGATCTATAATCAGTGGTGATTTCTTCATAGTAGTCTACAAAACCCTTTAGCCATTCATGTGGAGATGCATCGACAAATGGTGGTGGTTGGCCTTGATCACCGCACATGACGACTTTTGTGTTTTTGTTTAACAACCACTCAAGAAATGTTTTTAATACATCTAATGACACTGTGCATATTTCATCCCAAATTATGATTTCAGGAATGAATTTATCACCCATACGCTCAGGAGTCCATTTGTCACCCTTCCATCGAAAAAAACTGTGATAAGTGCAAGCATTTACCCCTCGTTGTATCATCTCTCTGGCGAGTCTGTGAGTCGGTGTTAGCACAATCATGTTAGAAACGCTAGCGTTTCCACGACGAAATAATTCAATTGCACGAGTTGTCTTTCCTGACCCACCACAACCGTTTAAATAAACTGTCTTATATCTACATACTGGATCAGATACCGGTGGTGCATTAGAAAATTCTGATTGAATTTCAAACGGTTACAACAAAGATATTTATCATCCATGGCAACGTCTGCGGATTCACAATACTCATGTAGCATCTCCTTTTTAAATCGCCAACGCCCCCAATTTTCTTCGGGATCTGTGAATGCCGCTACAGCTGATTTGTACTTATTATGTATATACATCGAATCAGTGGCAACTCTAACCGCGGTATTAGGAAATCTATTTATCATCGAAAATAGATTAATAGAAGCATAGGCTAACATTGAACTTCTCAAATGTGTGTACTGGGAATTATATCCATCACAGTAGGTAACAACCGTACCTAATTTCTCACCATTGGATAGAAAAGCATCCTTACGGGATACAAGTTTTCCCTGTTTCATTAAATCCGCTACAATAAAATCGTATTCAGCGACATCTATGATCAACCGCGAAGAGTATTTTGCGTTGTCGTATCGTCCACCCTGGGTAAATTTACCGATTATTCTTCTTCCGAGATCTTTTGCTTGTTCTTTTTTAATTTCAAATAACTTCTTAGACCAATTTATGATTTCTTCTTCACTGAAATCTGGAAATTGTTTTTGTAGTTCGTTGATTATTCTATCTAGATCGGGTTGTGGTAGCCAAACTTCTTTCTGAGCTCGATAGCATATAATAGCCTCGGAAACAATCAACGATATTAGCATACCACAATCAATCATATATCTCAATAGCACTATTGGCATCCAGTGTTTTTCAGATAGGTGTCTACCGAGCCAAACATAACTACACGGATGTAACCCTGTAGCTAATTCAAATGATATCACACGAGCGAATCCGGTTAAATCAAAATCAGGCAATGGTCCATTAATCGCAACACAAGTCATTTCATGCGTGGGGTGCCCAAATCGTTTGAAGTACTCAGCGCATTCCCCATGTCCGAGAAAACTTCCGGGATAACACGCGGCTATATCAATTGAAATCATACCATCACGTGAGTATTTCGTATTCCACAGAGCAGCAGAGGAGGTGAACAGACCAAGTTTTCAAGCAAAAATAAGGCTTCTACGGAAACCGAAAATATCTAACAAAATGCAGAGGAGGTGAACAGACCAACTTTTACAGGCGTCGATTTAGCAAACTGAGGCTTTCTCGAAAATGCTTAATATAAGCCTCCATTCATCAAAATAAAATTAAAAAAAAAAACGACGCCATTTTTGTTGTCACCATCCCCTTTGCTGCTACGATGCTTGGAAAATTCGTGGAGTTTTCGGGTAAAAAAAAAGACGCCATTTAGTTGACGTTCACCTCCTCGGCTGCTAATGCGCTAACTAAATATTTGATCAAGTCCGACACGATATCTTGTCCGAGGGTCTGATAAATTTATCGTCACAAATCCGTGTGGGATTGTCTGAGCGTGGCTAAAGAAATTTCTAAATCGATTATGATCCATATCACCACCGCACCAAGTTTGCCAAATATTTCTAAGAGTATGAGTATCAACTCCGTTAAATACACACAGCATATTGCAGTTATCTCTGATCACTTTTGGTATTTGAGTGTAACGTTGAGTGATATATATCACATCGGTGTTTTTATGTCTGCCTCTGGAAAATATTCTAGCAGGATTCTTTTGATTATCTAACATGATATCATCATATACGACTAAATTGTTAATACTTCCATCAATATCATCAATATTCGGTGCCTCTTCGATATCGGTTATAAACTCAATAACACCATCGCCGTTAATTTCTTGCGCGGCATCATTAAAATCCTTTAATACTTCATAACATCGTTGATCGTCTACACTCGGAGCAATCATGTACAATTTATCCCACTTCATCCATCTCGCTATCAAATTAAGTAGCAATTGTGTTTTACCACTTCCAGATGGTCCGATGATAATCGCGCGAATAGAATTTGGTAACATTGCATGGTGTCTAATAGGTTCCCGTCGTCGAGTAGCTGAATAATCAATTACATTCATAACTGTTATATATAAATTATGGATCTATATTGTGTGAAGTGTAGGACGCGTACTGGCACAAATGACTTGACGACGATTACAACGAAAAATAATCGATCAGCGCTTTCTGGTAAATGCGTACAATGTAATACGAAAAAATTTAGATTTACTTCCACGAAACCTTTAAAAAAAAACGAGGAGGTGATATTGCAGCCAAATTGACAAAACTCCCAGGAACACCGTGGGCAAAGTATCCAGGAGAAAAGCACCTTCCAGGATATAGCTACTGTGGACCGGGAACACGATTAGATATCAGACTTGATGATCAAAATCAGCCCCGACCCGGCGAGTATCCAATAAACGCTATTGATAAGGCGTGTCATGTTCATGATGTCGCTTATAAAAGCAGTAATCTTCAACACAGACATCTCGCAGATGTAAAATTAATTCATGCGTTAAATGCTATTCCTGATAAATCCTTCAAAGAAAAATTAGCTTCGTGGTTGGTAAAATCTGCTATGAAGGGTAAATTGATGTTAGGTGCTGGTAATTGAAAATGCTAGCATTTTAATATGGAATCTATTTATTATTCTCCGAGAGGATACTGGAGAGGTTACGCAGCAATCAATAAACTAGCTAGTGCATCAAAGGTGAAAAAAACTACAGCGGCAAACTGGTTATCTAAACAGGCAATATGGCAAATTTATCTACCAGCGCCCAAACAAATTAACTATTCGCATTTTGATGTTACAACACCTAATGAAGTTCATCAAGCTGATATACTATTTCTGCCGCATGACAACGGTTACAAATACGCGTTAACGTTAGTTGATATTGCAAGTCGATACAAAGAAGCAGAACCGTTAAAAACAAAATCATCTACTGAAGTAGCTTCTGCATTTGAGAGGATTTATCGACGAGGTCCTCTGCGCTGGCCAAATCTGTTACAAGTTGATCCTGGCAAGGAATTTCAAGGTGTTGTTACATCTACGATGAAACATCATAATGTCGCCATCAGACGAGGACACACTGCGCTACATCGCGATCAGGCAATTGTTGAACGGTTTAATAAAACCCTTGCTGAGCGGTTATTCGGATATCAATACGCAAAAGAATTCATCCAGGATAAACGATCCCGTGAATGGGTCAAGAGATTACCAGCTGTGATTACCGCAATCAATAATGAGATTACTAGAACAATTAATATGAAACCTGTCAACGCTATTAAGAAGGCGTCTATCAAAATGGAAATCCAAGGAATTTCACAAAAAGAACCAATTCTTGGTAGTAATGTCATTGTAAGGTACTTATATGAACCAGGAGAGCTTGAGGGTGGTAAAAAAAGAGCTACTGATCCTATTTGGAGTGTCACTACGCATAATATATCCGGTATAACACGATCAACTGGTAGACCTCCAATCTATAGACTGGATTCAACTGCTCCTCAGCGAGGATTTACTCGACAACAACTACAGGTAATTCCCGAGGATACTCAATTACCACCGCGGGGTCTTAATTAGCACCCAGGGTGCTGTCACCCCGGCGTCTATTACACTCAAGACAAGTCAACCTCACATTGTTTCTGACATGACCGAGATTGTTATCTTTTCTATCTACGGTGAATTGGCGAGGATCTTTATCCGACCAATTCCAACTCATTATACAATTGCAACTCGCGCAGTGATTGTTCTGTTGTTGCTTTAGTGTCTTAATTAATTCAGCATCAATGTCAAATTCTCGTTTATTTTTTTTATCCTGTTGTTTATAACCAGAGAGTTTTTTTCTGATTATATTATCATCGGCGTGTATATTACTTATTGTATTGTCATTATCATTAACCACAATTCTTCGAAGTTGGTTTATTCGCCGTACTCTGGATACTGCGAGATAAACTAAATTTGACCACTCAATATGATTATCTACTATCCAAAGAGTTGTATCGGATATAGTCAATCCCTGTGAAGAGTGTATTGTTGCTGCATAACCTAACGTCCATGGGGATTTATCAGCACCTAATGCATCTTTAACGACGCTGATATCAACCAGCACAATATCATTTAATACTAAATTCTGCTTTTGTTGTTGTCCAGGAATGTCAACGTCGATATTCTGCTTTCGTGTATCCTTAGGTCTATAACAGAGTGGTACTGGAAGTGTTGCAAATTTTTCTTTATGTAGCGCAAACAACTTCATCTGAAGTGCGTCTCTGACTATTTTTCTACTCGCGATTATTAAATCATTTGGCTTCCACATTTCCCAAAAATCATTCATGGGAGTTTCAGAGATTATTTCACGCGCTATTTCACATTGGATTTTATCCGGTTGTAATCTAATTAGCGCTTTGAATTCTCGTAATTGTTCATCAAGTGATCTATGGTCGGTATTAATCTCTTCATAATAATCTACAAATCCTTTTAACCATTCATGTGGAGATCCACCAACAAATGGCTGCGGTTGGCCGTGATCCCCGCACATGACGACTTTTGTATTTTTCAATAACAACCATTCAAGAAATATCTGTAATACTGTCAATGATACCGTGCATATTTCATCCCAGATTATTATTTCAGGAATAAATTTATCGCCCATTCGATCAGGAGTCCATGTATCGCCTTTCCATCGAAAGAAGCTGTGATAAGTACAGGCTTTTACCCCCCGCGCTATCATCTCTCTGGCGAGTCTGTGAGTTGGTGTTAACACAATCATGTTAGAAACGCTAGCGTTTCTACGGAATAATTCGATTGCACGAGTTGTCTTTCCTGATCCACCACAGCCGTTTAAATAAACTGTCTTGTATCTACAAATCGGATCGGATACGGGCGGTGCAGTAGAAAATTCTGATTGAATCTCTGAGATATTATGGTTACTTTTCAAGTATTTATCATCCATAGCAACGTCTGCGGATTTACAATACTCATGTAGTGTTTCTTTTTTAAACCTCCAATTCCCCCACGCTTCCTTAGGATCTGTGAATTTAGCTACATCTGATTTATATTTCTCATGGATATACATCGAATCAGTAGCTACTCTAACCGCGGTATTAGGAAATCTATTTATCATCGAGAATAGATTAATACAAGAATAGGCTAGCATAGAACTTCTCAATTGTGTGTATTGACAACTTTTTCCATCACAGTAGGTAACAACCGTACCTAGTTTCTTACCATTTCGAAGGACATCATCTACCCAAACATTATTAGTTCCGCTCGCAGATTTGTAAGCTTCCTCATCTAATTCCCCTGATAGAAAAGCGTTCTTACGGGTTACAAATTTCCCTTTTTTTATTAAATCAGATATTATGAAATTGTATTCTTCATCGTCTATGATTAATCTCGAAGAGTATTTTGCATTATCAAATCTTCCACCTTGAGTGAATTTACCGATTATTTTTCGTCCGAGATCTTTAGCCTCTCTATTACTACCTTCGAATAATTTCTTAGACCAATCTATGATTTGTTCCTCGCTGAAATTCTTCGAATTTCCATCTAGAAATTGTTTTCGTTGTTCGTTAATTATTTTTTCGAGATCGGGTTTTGGTAACCAAACATCTTTCTGAGCGTTATAACAAATAATCGCTTCACTGACAATTAACGATATTAGCATACCACAATCGATCATATACCGCAATAGCACAATTGGCATCCACGCTTTTTCATACATATGTCTACCAAGCCAAAGATAACTACACGGATGTAACCCTGTAGCTAATTCGAATGATATCACACGAGCGAACCCGGTTAAATCAAAATCAGGCAATGGACCATTAATCGCAACACGAGTCATTTCATGTGTGGGATGTCCAAATCGTTTAAAATATTCAGAGCATTCTCCATATCCGAGAAAACTTCCAGGATAACACGCGGATATATCAATTGAAATCATACCATCACGTGAGTATTTCGTATTCCACAATCCTCCATGACTTAATTCGACGCAACTCAACTTCACGTCATTGAGAAAATCACTTCGTGTTGGACGCCATGAATTCTTTTCTCGTGCGAAGTGAGCTACCACTGATGGAATAGTAAAACTATCCGTAAGTAGTTTTTCTGTAGAAATGCTAGTGTTTCCTTCTAAATACTCATTAGCGATTTTTCTCATTCTAGTATCTAATTCTTCAGTTCGATATAATTCACCATTTGGTTTTACAAACTGATCAAATCCTATTTCCGGATCCTCATTACTCCTGAGTAACCATACTGACACAGGGTCGTCTTTGGTTAACGCGTGAATAGCATCAAATAATTTCTCTTCATAGAAATCATCCCTAGAAAATTCTTTAGGGATATATCGAACAGTTCTTTCTCGTGGAAATATATTTACCGCGGGTGTCCACGCGTGTTTGTTATGATCAATAATTTCAATTGGAGCTCCTCGCGATTGATATTTCGGTTCGTATAATACTTCTCCGGTTATTGTCGCTACCGATATTGGAAATTTTAATAATGCTTCTAATTTAGCTATATCGGAAATCGTTGCTCCATGTTGATTCACTGTTAGTTCCCATTCGGTTATTTTTTTTCTTCGTAGATCAGTTAATTTGTTTCCCCGGGATGCATTTGTAAAGTGTTCTATTAACCGTGTTGCTACACAATTAAGTGGCAAAGCCACTGATGATGAAAACATAGGTGCTAGTTTTGTAATACTTGGGTTATTATTTATTGGATATAACCCATACACAACTGCTGTTACAGGGTAAGATTTCTCATAGTATGGTTTGTCAATTCCAGTTAGAATTCCTGGTTTGGAATCTCTACTCACAATAACAGTTTTTTTATCCTTAAGGATTGGGTCAAATTTATCTCTGATAATCCATTCACCTTCCTCTTCGATAATGAATTTTATTCTAAAAAAATACCTCCGTAGAAATTGCTTTGCAATTTCACCAAGGTGTGAAAGTATCACAGCTGCTCTTATATCATTCATAGTAGCATCAATTACGGGTACATTGACATCTTCATCAATAATTCGAAATGTCGACCACGTATGAGATGCTCCATCACGCTTAAACTCATTAAAACAGTCGCTGATTTTACTCAATAGTGGTTTATCATCTACTAGACTTTTAGGTATATCAGAGATTCTATCGAGATTAAATCTAACATTTTTCCAAGGCTTAATTTTCGATAATCTCTTGAACTCCTTCATATTATAATTAAAACAAGTATTTAAATAAGAAAATTTTATATAATGAATCATTGCAAATGGCTTATGATTGGATCAAAGACTCCGTGTAACAAATCATGTAGAAATGAATTCTGTGGGTATCATATGCAGAGTGTGAGAAACGGTTCGGAGGGGCCTTTACCATGCTTGCATTGTGGGGTAGGTGTAAGAGGCAAGTCGCAGTTATGCATTAATTGCGGGGGTAAGCGTTATAGAGAGTTAAAACGTTATTATGACAAGCGAAGAATCAAAAATCCTGACGACGTCAATGACAAAATCATAAAAACTACGGATGACTATATAAAAAGATTTGTTAATGTTATAATTCAGCCAATTAACGAATTAGACAAATAGATATATTATATATACAAATGAGCCAAGAATTTCAAAGACATCCTGTTATTAAAAATTATGAAGCTTCTCGTGATGGTGTTGTTAGACACAGTAAAAATAAGAAATCTGTTGGGCGGGATAATGGTATGGGTTATTTGATATTTAAAGCTGGAGGGAAAATGTATCTCAATCACCGTTTCGTCTTCGAAGTGTATAACGAATCAATCAAAGATGGTTTTGTTATTGATCATATTGATTCTAATCCCAAGAATAACAAGTTGAACAACCTTCAAGTTATTTCTCAATGTGAAAACACAAAACGAGGAAGAACTGGGAAATACCCGAAAAATGCTAGATCCGTAAAGTCAATGGACACTGACAACAAGGAGATGGTATTTCAATCAATGTCAGAAGCTGGTAAGTATTTCGATATTCACACCTCCTCAGTACAAAAAGTAGCAGAGGGAATTTATAAGACCGCTTTTTCAAAGCGTTTTAAAAACAAAATTCAGTTTGTTTATGTATAATTTGCATTGGAAATTGCTTCGTGAAATTGTGAAAGAATTTCCATTGAAAATCTTCAATTTTGCAATTTCATATGGGAGATAACTCCGTTAGGTATAACGCGTGTGAAATCCGTAGGATTTCCACCAATGACAGAGTTACGGATCTTAAACATTGAAACGCTAGCACATTTACCTATGTTCGCTCAGCCGGAACGCGAGTGTTTCCTATTCATTGAAGTAGGTGGGCGTGGTTAAAATTCCTTGTATTACAATGATCTAATTGATAAGGATATATATACTAAAAAATCTCTATTTTGTATGACGGCTCTGTGGTGTAATGGTATAGTGTGTTTGTCTTGTAAACATAGATCTATATCAACTACGTGTTCGGTCCCCATAGCAGATACATTATTTGATGGCGAAACGGAAGATGTTTTTATATTAATTGGGGGGGAGGGGCGGATCCCCCTCAGCCAAACCAACATTGTAACTCATGCTATCGCATTCTCGGTAGCGTGGGTTGGTGTTTTTTCCAACTCATGCAACCATGAAATCGAATTCATGTGTTGCCATGTTGGTTTGGTTTACCACGCCCACATCACATTACCATCATCGTTCCATTGAATTATAATCCATCCTTAATTAAGTACATGTTATGCCTAAAATTTGCCGCAACACTCGAGCGCGGAGATATATGGCATTGTACCGTCCTATGTGTTATAACCGCCTACAACACTAGATCAGGGGTTATTGTGCCGTCATCCATTGTCATTGAAATCAATTCATTCATTGTTCACCTATAATCTATTGTTATGTGTTTGTCGGTTGTAACCGTTGAGCGCTGTGCTTGATGTATAAAACACCAAGGGGTTCAAAACGGTGAATGTGCCGTCGTCATTCATTATATATAATCATAATCACCTATAATCGCATTAAGCTTCTGGGTATACTAAGATGATCAACACCTTAGTGTATCCAGAATTCATTTTGAAATATTTTGCATTTTTAATTCTAAAGAATTTTCATACTTTGTATTTGAAATACTTTGCATTTAAACAAATATATTTTTATATATATATATATATGAATATTGAAAATCTCAAATTGATTATTATTGAAATCAATAAGTTGAAGGATCAAAATATAAAATTATGTTCAGGTTTGGATTGTGATCAAATTATGACCAATTTCGAGGATATACAATTTGCAGAACAGACAGGAAAATATGTCCTATCTAAGAAATATTTTTTAATCAAAAATATACAAAAGCTTATACGTGAGAGCTTAGTCAATACTGAAGATGTTAATATATTCGTACCATTATGTAGCATCGTTGAACGTGTACGTAAGCAATTAGGATTAGAATATGAACAAAAGAGACTTATTAATTGTAAAGTGAGACAATTAAAAATGTTAATGGAAAACTCTGAAGGTGATGAGCCCCACGCGTAGAGAGCCTCCTTTGTTTGTATAACCGATACGGTATGAGGAAGTAAAATTATGTGTGACTCAGTACAATAACAAGGAAGTATTAAAATGCTTTGCATTTCTAAAATGATTTGGATTTTTTAATTAAAAATTGCAATGAAATGCTTTGCATTTCTAATTTAACAATTAGTGATACTCTTTTAATAATGATAGGACAATCATTAACTACACGGAACACTAAAGAAAGACTTGAAGCTCTTAAGAAAATATTACCCCTTCGTGATAGAATCCGTGAAAAACTTCAACAACGGCAATCAATGGCCACCGACTTCACAGAGGATACAGAACAACTCTTCAAACCGGTTGTCAAGGCAACTACAGATGTGAAAACAGCAACTGAACGGGCGATATACGGAGATGTCCCTAAAGAAGGTCCTAGAACAGAGAAGCCTCTTCTCCCTGTGTTGGAGAAAATAGCAAAACGAACTAAACAAACGAAACAAGCTGTACAAATACTTCCAGGTGAAATCGCAGGGGAGATGGAACTACAACGACAGCAAGAACGAGAAGAACTACAACGACAGCAAGAACAAGAAGAACTACAACGACAGCAAGAACAAGAAGAAGAAGAACATGAAGAAGAAGAACAAGAAGGCGCAGTTTCCACGAAGAGTCGTGTTTCCTTTATAGACAAATTCAAACCTGAGATTGTATCACATATACAAGAATTTCAATTTGAAAAACCCAGCGATTATACCGCCTTTGGTGAGTTTGCTGTCAAGAGTTATATTATAAAAGGGGAAATTGTCAAAGAGGAGTATAAGGATAGTAAAGTATCAAAAGATGACTGGTATGATTGGTTGTATAAAACGAAGAAGAATATTAGGAGTCTTACTGAGAGGAGGAAGGAAGAACAGTCGTATATATACTTTCAGAATGGAATTAAGGAAGGAGTAAAAAAAGCTAAATCAGACCCTGAATTTCTTAGATTACCAAAACAATCAAAACCCGGTTCAGAAATAAAAACACAAGGTGCAACTGGTACAACTAAAAAAACAGGCAGTGGTTTAGTTGGAAACTCTAGCGTAACATGTCCCGGCAATATTCTCGGTGATATATCACGATTAGAAATACTTGTAGGAGGAAAACGAGCTGGAAATAACTCACCAGAAATAATCAATGAAGCTGCTGATATCTGTAGGCGGTTATTTCAAGGTGGTATCATGGATATTGCAACATATAGAGATTTCATTGAAGAGTTAGCTGAAAATTCTCATGGTTATCATAGCGACTGAAATTACACTAGTGTTAGATAAATAGCATTTGGAAACATTAGTGTTTCTATATAGAGAATGATCATACACTACAACCATGATAAACCAACTAGTGTCTACGTGGTAAACTCACGATTACCAAAATACCGAGTATACTATGGAGATGGTCTCGGTAATACTATAATGGGATTATTTTCAAGAATGGCTCCAAAAGTGGCTCCATTTGCAAAACAGGCAGCAATGAAAGCAATTGATGTTATCCGAGATAAGGGTATTAACACTGTTGGTGATCTTGCTAGTAAGGCATTTTCAGCCGCTCGGGATAAACTAACAGCGCTAGTGAAATCACGAAGTGATTTTCGTAGAAATTTTTCAAAACCTGGAAATGCTAGCATTTCTAGAATGACTTCACTGCCATCTACTGCAGTAATGCCTACACAGGTTAGTAAAATAATAAATAACGCCGTGGATAAAAAACTACAGTCGTTAATGACTAACGCCCAGGATAATATAACAGCAAATATGATAGCCGGAAGTGGGCTTTCGGGAAGTGGTTTTAGGAAGATTCGCCGGAAACGTTAGAAATATTTATTTGAACAGGATTTCCAATTATGATAGTTATTGTAGAAACACTAGTGTTTCTAATATTTGTGTCAGAATCACTTGTGATTCTATTTATTTGAATAGGATGCTCAGTTGTTATGGTTATTGTAGAAACACTAGCATTAGAATCACTTGTATCAGAAACATTAATGTCAGAATCACTTGTGTCAGAATCACTTGTGATTCTACTAACGCTATCTTCATTATCAGATATTTTCATCATCATTATTAAAATACACCCAACTAAATATTTATTTTTATATTATAAAATATTTATAATTTGCTAATTTTGTTAGATTTTTTACTTTTTTTACTCATTTTTCTAGTGTTTTTACTCATTTTTCTAGTGTTTTTATGCAATTCATCGACAAAATTTCATGAAAATCGAGGATGAAAACCCCAGGAATTCATTTAGAGAAAATCGATTTTGATCAGATTTTTTATCCTGTGAGGCTAAAAATATGTTGTTTCATCGAATTTTCGATGTTTTTTTTATTGATTTTGTATTGTTTTTTGACTAATCCGTCGACATAATTTCATGAAAATCGATTTTCTCTAAATGAATTCCTTGGGTTTTCATATGAAACTATTTTAAAATAATTTCAAAATTCTTCAGAATTTTTGATTTAGACCATCGGATATATAATAAAAATGTTCAAACAAAACCCTGATGTTGCATTTGACATGGAAGCCCCAGTACTTAAAGATGAATCTGTACGTGATTATCAATTTTTTGCTTATCACGCAGTGCAACCTGATCTTCGGTCACGAATTGAACTTCAAGTTCATGATACTAGTAAATACTTTTTACCCGCTGAAGCTTTTATTGAAGTCGAAGGTGAACTCGTAAGAGCTGCTGATACTCCTGCGATACCAGCGCCATATCCAGCTGGTACTCAAGTCGGTTTTGTCAATAATGGTATCATGGCGTTATTTGAAAGTGCAAGATATCTCATTGATGGAAAGGAAATTGAGTCGATAGAACGTGATGTTGATGTAGCAACAACAATACTAGGGCTAGCAAGATATTCCGACGATTATACAAGATCGGCCGGTCCCTCTATGATGTTTGCAAAGGATATTAAAAATACCACTGGGAAAAATCCATTTGTTGTAGGAAGACCAAATGATCGTGCTGGTGCTCCTGCTGGTATCGAGGATATGATTATAAACGCTGATCCTAATTTCAATCTAGGAGCTGCAACACGTATGTCAATGTTGGAAGGGGGACGCAGATCATTTTCATGCGCAATTCCACTACATCATATATTTGGATTCTGTAGAAATATCCGAAAAGTTATCTATGGAGCGAAACATACTATAGCGGTTGTGCGAAAGGGTACTGACAATGATGCAATTTGGAGGATTCCAGCAGATCCTGCAAACCCAAATGCTGATGCCGGTAAAGTCATTTTAACAAAACTATCACTCTGGATGCCAGTGCTGACTCCATCGTTGTCAACAGAACCACGTTTACTATCATTTATGGATCAAGGAGGGAAGAGATTATTAAGTTGGCTAACAATGAGTACAGATGTTGTACAATCAACTGTTAACGGCATATTTACGTGGAACCTGGCATCAAAACAGGGTATTTCAGCTCCACGTCATATATTTATTGCGTTACAGGATACGACGAGAATTGGAAATCAACTCTCCTCCCATATGATATTTGATCGATTAGGTGTTAATGAAGTCTCGCTGAGAATAAACGGACAACAAGAACCATCCGAGGATATACAACTTAATTACGGTCAAAACCATATTGCACGAGTTTATCATCGATTGCTGTCGTATATGGGACGTGATCAAAATGTCGATACTGGTCTACAAATATCACAGTTGGATTTTAGTACTCTTTATCCAATTTATTACTTTTCGTTGGAACATCTTGACTTAATGAGACAGTCCGTCGTTGATATACATTTCCGAGCTCGTGTACTTCGTGGTGCTATCCCTGAATATAGAGCAATTGCTGTGATTCTCAGTGATAAATCAATGCTACTCGAAGGTGTTGGTGGACGAATGAGACTTATTGATGCACCAGTGGAAAATCTTTAAAAATTTGTAGAATTTTCATTGAATCACTTGCGATTTAGAATCAATCTGTTTTGTATAATGTCGTATAGTAATATCAATGTTACGTTGACACCTGGTCAGCTAAAAAAATTACAATCTAAATCAGCTAAGCAATGTGGGACCACAATAACGCTGAAACCTAATCAAATGAATGGCGGAGGAAATAAACTATCGCTGACGAAAACTCAAACTAATCATTTTAATAAAGCGCTGAAAGAAAAAAAAGGAGTTCAGATTACTCTTTCTACGAGCGCGATCCGTAATATGGAAAAGACTGGTGGTATATTCCCGTTGTTAGGGTTGATTCCAGGGTTGATTGCCGCAGCAGCCCCAGCGGTAGCGAAGGCAGCAGCATTAGGAGCTATTGGTACCGCAGCAGGAATGGCATTGAAAAAGGCAACTGGAAAAGGGTATAAAAAAAAAGGAAAGGGTCTAAGACTACCAGGAACCCCGAGTTCATGGTACAGCGGAAAGGGTCTTCGAATTCCAGGAACGATATAGTTCGGGAATCTGCGATTCCTATGTCCAATTTTGATTTAATTGATACCGCTAAAAAATTAAAAATAAAAAATTTCAGAGGGGTTTTTATGAGAGATCAGTTACCGGCACAACCAAATGATGTTGAAACCGGTATTATTAATTTAGATAACAGCGATGGACCTGGAACACATTGGGTTTGTTACGCAATTGATCCACGTGGGATTATTTATTTTGACTCATATGGATTAGCGCCGCCAAAAGAATTTATGCGTTATATTAAGAAATTTAAAAGATTTCCAATTTTTTATTCTACACTACCAACACAAACAATGCTTGACCCACCAATATGCGGTCGAGAAGTATTAAACGTACTTGATGCTATATCCAAAAGATTTTCGAAACCACCTCATATAGTAGTAAATGAGTATACTAGCGGTAGAAAATCCATAGGATTTAAATGATAAAAAGATTTCTATAATAATGATTGATATTTGGGGACGACCTTTATCATCGCTGAAGAAACCTGATAGTGGAGTTGAAACCATTGATAACAAGGATGTTAAAAAACTAATCGAAGATGAAATAGCTGAAATATTAAACCTAGCAAATGTTGATCCTGGTGAAATAGTTGTATTTCAAGATCGTCAGGGTAAATTGAAAAGTAGTAATATCTCTCTTAATGATATTTTGGTTAAACAACGAGACGCAGCAGAGGATACTATCGTGTTATTTTCTGATGGGGGTAAACTCAAACCAGGTGTACTTGTTTCAACAATTACGGATAAATTAACAACATACGATAACACGGTGAATTCATTAAAATCGCTTAATGATAAGTATGATGATCATATAATTGTATTTGATCAGTTTACTACATTACAAAGAAATATAGTTGACAAAATTGATAAACCCCTGCTAGAATTTTTTGGAAATCCACCAGTGACCACACCAAAACTCACCACAATAAAAGATTCTATATTGGAACTAGCAACTCTTCAATCCGAATATGAAAAACACACGAAACTATTTATGACGTTTCGTAAAAACCTCATGGAAAAGTTTATTGGGAGCCAATTTGATAAAATTGAAATAACACTTCCCGATATTAAAAAATCCATCGATGAACTTAAAACATTCAACAACGCAATAAAGGGTGATGCAATGAGAATGATAAACGTTGTTGAAAAAGTAAAAATTCCTCATGATAAATCTATCGTCAACGTAGTATACACGATTCAACACGGATCATATACGTGGACTCCCACAAACAATATTTTAACCGTAACCGCAGCAGTCAAGGGTATTTATCGATTAACAATAGTATCACCGATTAAATTTAATATATCATCGTCGAGTTCATCTGAAGTTAACAATAATACGATATCAACGATCATCGACAAGGATACAACTGAACAATTCACGATAACAAATACAGATCAAAATCTAGTCAAGGTTTCAGTAACGTGGTACGTAGAATTCGTAGTGGATTTAAGTAAACAATTAAATTGATTTAAAAATTCTTTCACGATTCAAAATTACAAAGTAATTTGTAATTGAAAATGCTAACGCTTTTAAAATAAAATGACTCCATCATCGAATCAGTATCGCTATGATCAAGTCAAAGAGTTTCAAACTAAACTCAGTTCTCTCTGTGAAGAATATCAAATAAAAATCAAAAAATACAAACGAAGAATAACCACAGTTGATATCACCGTGTACTCGGTGTCAGGAGTAATCACTGCTGCTGGAATAATACTATCTTCGGTTACAATGATTGCTCCGGTCGTAGTTCCAATCGCTATTTCCGCAGTGGCTACAATTGCTGGTATATTAACTGGGATCACAAAAAAACTATCATCGTGTAGCCAGAGTAAACTACATGATTATTTAATTAAATATCATATTGCATCTGCCGGTTACTCGCAATTATCCTCGTTGATATCATCGTCGTTGGATGACACAACAATATCAGATAGCGAATTTTCAACGATGGCTCAATTGTATAAATCAACAATGCTGAAATTAGAGCAGAATAATAATAATAATGTTATCGCAAGAACTACTTCAACAAATAGTAACAAATACAACACCGGTGAAAACAAGCACGATATCAATAACCTCAACACGTCCCGAATTTAGTGTTAATTTTCCAATTCCTGTTCCCGTGAGCGAGATCGCACTAGCAAAACTACGAGTGTATCATAGCTGGCCTAATATTAGATCGGTAGCATTTGGTGGTCAACAACCGAATAATTCCTTGGTATTTGCAAACAAGAATCGTGAAGACGGAACACCAGATTGGCAGGTTGTTTCTATACCAACTGGGTCATATCAAATCGAACAGATCAATGCTGAATTTCAACGCAGAATAAAATCTCTCACTGGAAAAGAATCAAAAATCGCTATAACAGTTCACGAACCAACATTATCATCCGCTATCGAGATAAATACAGAAGGATACGTTGTAGATATTTATCAGAGTTCTATAAGATCAGTGTTAGGATGGCCTGAATTACCACCGGATAACTCGCGAGAAAATTCGAAGGATTTTCCACCCGAACCTAAGAAATCCGATTATATCACCAACAAAATAAAACCCGTCAATGAAGTCAAAAATTATCAAGATTATGCTCCTAATAAATTCTTGAATAAAGAAATTTATGTTCCTCTCATTAACGGAAATTTCACAGTAATGAATAATGATTTTTCACGACTGCTAATATCTATTAAATCCGGCTCTCTCACCAAGGATGAATTTATCAACGTCGTAGAAACGGGTAATAAAATCATCGACGATATGAAAATATTTCACTCGATAATTATTCAAGAAGTATTAAATGAAGAAATCTTACATGATAAGTTTGCGGATCTATATAAGATTAATAAAACGGAGATTAAAGATTTTAAAATCCCTGGATATAATCCGGATAAACTAAAGAAACAACTTGACGATGCTATTGATATTGGGTTCAAAAGAATTCACGATAATTGGAAAAAATCGAAGAATCCTACAGAAAATATTCTGAAATATAATAATGATCCAGAAGGCGGCGGTAGACATATTGCTCCGAACAATGTGAATATTTCAACGGTGATTGCGCTCAATTTAGTATGTGATGTTATCGAAGGAAATTATCAAATAAATCTCGAACAATCAAATCAAGCTCAGCAAGGATATATTTTATATTCATTTGCACCAACGGCTCCTCCAGGATTTCTAATTATTGAAGACCCAACTAATCTAGTCTATATGCGATGTCATAATAATTTGTTAACGAGAATTAATTTCAAACTGACTGACCAATCTAATAATCTGATTGATTTACGAGGTGAGGTTTTACAAATTAGTTTGTTTGTGAAATCTTAAGGACTTGATCAAATATTTAGTTAGCGCATTAGCAGCCGAGGAGGTGAACGTCAACTAAATGGCGTCTTTTTTTTTACCCGAAAACTCCACGAATTTTCCAAGCATCGTAGCAGCAAAGGGGATGGTGACAACAAAAATGGCGTCGTTTTTTTTTTTAATTTTATTTTGATGAATGGAGGCTTATATTAAGCATTTTCGAGAAAGCCTCAGTTTGCTAAATCGACGCCTGTAAAAGTTGGTCTGTTCACCTCCTCTGCATTTTGTTAGATATTTTCGGTTTCCGTAGAAGCCTTATTTTTGCTTGAAAACTTGGTCTGTTCACCTCCTCTGCTGCTCACAGTCCTCCATGACCAAATTCGACGCAACTCAATTTAACATCCTCGAGAAAATCACTTCGTGTTGGACGCCATGAGTTTTTTTCTCTTGCGAAGTGAGCTACCACTGATGGAATAGTAAAACTATCCGTGAGTAGTTTTTCATGGGAATTCTCCGGTGAAAAATCACTAGCGATTTTTCTCATTCTGTTATCTAATTCTTCAATGCGATATAATTCACCATTTGGTTTTACAAATTGATCGAATTCTTCATCACTTCTAAGTAACCACACTGACACAGGATCATCTTTACACAACGCATGAATAGCATCAAATAATCTCTCTTCATAGAAAACATCCCCGACGAACTCCTTAGGGATATATTTCACGGTTCTATCTCGTGGAAATATTGTTACCGCAGGTTTCCACGCGTGTTTGTTATGATCAATAATCTGTATTGGGGCTCCTCGTGATTGATATTTCGGTTCGTATAATACTTCTCCGGTTATTGTTGTTACTGATATTGGGAATTTTAATGATGCTTCTAATTTAGCTATATCAGAAATCTTTGCACCATGCTGTTTCACTGTCAGTTCCCACTCGGTTATTTTCCTACGTCGCAGATCAGTTAGTTTATTTCCTCGGGATGCATTTGTGAAGTGTTCTATTATTCGTTCTGCTACACAATTCAGTGAACTAGAATATTTCATAGGAGCTAGTTTTGCGATATCGGGTTTATCATTTAACGGATATATCCCATAAACCATTGCTGTTACGGGATAAGATCTTTCGTAGTATGGCTTATCGATTCCGGTTAGAATTCCTGGTTTGGAATCTCTACTCACAATGACAGCTTTTTTATTCTTGAGGATTGGTTCAAATTTATCCCTAATAATCCATTTGCCATCGACTTCGATAATGAATTTGATTCGGAAAAAATGCCGTTTTTCCCCAACACGTGAAATTATCACTGCTGCTTTTTCATCATTCATGGTAGCGTCAACAACACCATCAATTCGAAATGTTGACCAACAATAAGATGCTCCATCACACTTGAATTCATTAAAACATTCTCTGATTTTACTAATCATGGCTTTATCAAGAATTGTATTCTTTGGTGTATTAGAAACTATATCGAGATTGAATTGAGCATCTTTCCAGGGGTAATCTCTCTTGGACGTTTTTTTTGGTTTATCGAGATTAAATTTAGGACTAATTTTTAATAATCTCTTAAACTCTTTCATGTTTCCGTCTCTTGGACGTTTTTTGGGTCTATCGAGATTAAATTTAGGATTAATTTTGTTACGTTTTTTTGGTTTATCGAGATTAAATTTAGGATTGATTTTCAATAATCTCTTAAACTCTTTCATGTTTCCGTCTCTTGGATGTTTGTTACGTTTTTTGGGTCTATCGATATTAAATTTAGGACTAATTTTTAATAATCTCTTAAACTCTTTCATGTTTCCGTCTCTTGGACGTTTGTTACGTTTTTTGGGTTTATCGAGATTAAATCTAGGATTGATTTTTAATAATCTCTTAAACTCTTTCATGTTTCCGTCTATTGGACGTTTTTTGGGTCTATCGAGATTAAATCTAGGATTGATTTTTAATAATCTCTTAAACTCCTTATCAGCATTTTTCGAAGGCGTTCTCCTTAATTCCCTCATGCTATAATTAAAACAAGCATTTAAATGAAAGATTTTTATATAATGAATCACTGCAAGTGGCTTATGATTGGATCAATAACCCCGTGTAACAAATCATGCAGAAATGAGTTTTGTGGGTATCATATGCAAAGCTATCGTCGTGGAAGCCTTGGTCCGTTACCCTGTATTCTATGTGGAGTTGGGGTCAGGGGAAAATCTCAGTTGTGTCTAAATTGCGGTGGTAAGCGATACAGGGAGTTGAAGCGATATTATGATAAAAGAATAAAAAATGGACAATCAATCAGAAATTATGACCCTGACGCTGACAAAGTCAGTATTCTTGACGCTGACAAAGTCAGTATTCTTGACGCTGACAAAGTCAGTATCAAGGATAAAATCATAAGAACTCCTCAAGACTACATCGAAAGATTTATCATTAAACCAAACAATGAATTAGACAAACAATAGTATTATGTATACGAATGAACCAAGAATTCAGACAACACCCTGTGATCACAAATTATGAAGCATCCAGTGATGGTGTTGTAAGAAACCGCAGACTGAAGAAACCAGTTGGTTCTGTGAATAATCAAGGGTATTTGATGTTTGGTGCTGGAAAGAAAACATATTATTGCCATCGTTTCGTGTACGAGTGTTTCCATGGATTGATCGAGGATGATTCTGTCATTGATCACAAGGATTCTAATCCGAAAAACAATTCTTTATCAAATCTGCAAGCTATCACACAAAGTGAGAATTTGAAAAGAGGAGAGACTGGCACTTGTTCAAATAAAGCGAGACCCGTAAAATCTTTGAATACAATAACTAACAAAGAAAAAATATTTCAATCATTATATGAAGCCGGTAGGCACTTCGATATTTGTAGAGCCTCAGTACGATATGTTGCAGAGGGGGTTTATCGATCTGCGTTTTCAAAAAATCGCGGACAGAAAATTAAATTTAGTTATGTCTAATGCGTCATATTTTTCATTTAGAAATATATCAATATTATAGAATAATGAATTCTGAAAACATGAATAGCATTTTATCCGAGATTTCAAAATTGAAAAGTTGGGATATTGAACTATCAGATGGGTTAAATCCTGATCAAATCATGTCTGATTTTCAGGATATAGAATACGGAGTTAACAACAATAAATATATGCTACCAAAGAAGTATGCGCTCATCAAAAGAATTCAGAATTCTATTAAGGACTCTCTCGCATTTTCCAGTGACGTAAGTGTGTTCGCTCCGTTGTATACCATCGTAGAACGAATACGAAAAGAATTGGGGTACGAATACGAATTGAAAAAGGAGGTTGATTCTAAAGTTAGAAACCTACGGGCGTTAATTCAAGAAAATGAACAATTTTGATTGACCAACCATTTATCATTATTTGATTGTGACCGTCCCTCATAGAGATTTTAAATTTTTTTTAGCATTTTTTGATTGAAAACAACAAAATCGATAGGCCGTTAATGGTTGGTTTAGTCGATATGATGATTCCGATTGATCAATAGAAAAGTGAGGGAAGTCACAGTATTAATTATTTTATATACAATTATGTGACTTCCCTCATCAATGATAACGCCGTTAAAACGCTTCTACGGTGATTCCATCACTGGTGTTAAAATCATCCGAAGTGTTGAATTAACTGAAAATTGTTTTACAATTAAAAAATTGTTTGCGATTTCAAATAATGGTCAATGAAGCATTAACGACCCGATTGGCTCGTGAACGACTTGATGCAATCAAGAAATTTATACCAATTCGCGACTCTGTAAGAAATAAACTGCAACAACGACAGAGTTTACAAACTGATTTTGCTGTGGGATCCGAAGAATTGTTTAAACCAGTAACCACAGCGACGAAAGGGATAGAGCGTGCTATACTAGGAGATGTTCCGGAGACGGGAAAATCTGTTATCGGTGAACTCGAAAAAATAGCAGCGAAAACTGAACAAACAAAACAAATGGAATCAAAAGAAATAGTAGATGATTTACGCGTGATATTTAACGAGGCGGGGTTAGCAAAAATTAATAAGACTGATCCAACAGGAATTCCTGAGCTTGTTGTTACGAATTATGAAAACAGGAAAGATATGTTGAAACCAGAATATCATAAGTTTGTTAGAAATTTAGATCATTGGGCTGATATATTCTACAAAATCAAAACTGAGAAAACAGGTAGAATTAATAAGAAGAGTGCATCATATATTCAATATAGAAATGCGGTGGATATAGTGTATGAAAAATACGAAGAGTTTAAACAACAACGAAAACCGTGAAAATTGCGAGGAAAGCGACAGCAACCTACAAAGAAAGTAGTCTACTCGCCTAAAAAACAACAACAACTACCACCTGATGATGATGATTTTCTTGATTATTTACAAGAAGCCGATTTAGAAGAACCGGATGAAGCAACTGGTTATAGCGGAAGTGGATTGCAAAACGCTAGCGTTGGAAACTCTTCGAGGGAAAATCCTTGGATTTCATGTCCTGGTAGTGTTCTCAGTGATATATCACGATTAGAAGTTCTTGTAGGAGGGTTCCGAGCTGGAAATAACTCACCGGAAATAATTAATGAAGCATCTGATATCTGTAGACGTTTATTTCAAGGTGGTATCATGGATATCAGCACATATCGAGATTTCATTGGCGAGTTAGTAGAGGATTATCACAGTGATTGAATAAAAACGCTAGCGTTTCCAATTGAAAAATGGTTTCTGATTTCAAATAATGATCATACACTACAATCATGATAAACCAACCCCCGTCTATGTAGTTAATTCACGGTTTCCAGTTTATAAAGCATACTATGGTGATGGTTTAGGTAATACCATTGCGGGGTTATTTGCAAGAATGGCTCCAAAAGTGATGCCGTTAGCTAAACAATTATCAATGAAAGCAATTGATGTTATTCGTGATAAGGGTATTGGTGCTGTTGGAGATCTTGCTGGAAAAGCGTTTTCAGCCGCGAAGAATAAATTAACATCATTAGTGAAATCACGAAAAAAGAAACCGTTACCGTCTACCGCGGAAATGCCTGCACGGGTTAGTAAAATAATAAATAACGCAGTAGACGAAAAACTAGCGTCGATGGCTTTAACTCCCGACGCAAATATGATAGCAGGAAGCGGCTTTAAAAAACTACGTCGATGAAAATCGTTTACGATTTCACGATTTAGACTCTGATAAATAGAATAAAATGTTCAAAAAATCATATGATCCGGCGTTTGATATAGACGCCCCAGTTGGCAAGGATGATTCTGTACGCGATTATCAATATTACGCTTATCATGCAATAGACGCAACTAGTCGATCGCGAATTGAACTTCAAGTCCATGATACCAGTAAATATTTTTTGCCTTGTGAAGCATTTATCGAAGTAGAAGGAAAACTTGTAACAGCTGCTGGAGCATCGTATCCAGCTGGTACTCAAGTCGGTTTTGTCAATAATGGTATTATGGCGTTATTTGAGAGTGCAAGATACCTCATTGATGGAAAAGAAATCGAGTCGATAGATCGCGATGTTGATGTGGCTACAACAATAATCGGGTTAGCGAGATATTCTGATGATTATACGAGATCAGCAGGACCTTCTATGATGTTTGCAAAGGATATTAAAAATACCGCTGGAGGAATTCAATTTGTTGTAAGACGACCAAAAAAAGTCAGTGCTGCTAATGATGATGCTGATGTCGAGGCTGTAGTTATAAACAACGACGTTAATTTCAATCTAGGAGCCGCAACACGTATTTCAATGTTGCAAGGGGCTCGTAAATCATTTTCATGCGCGATTCCACTACATCACATATTTGGATTCTGTAGAAACGTCCGAAAAGTTATCTACGGGGCGAAGCATACAGTAGCGCTTGTACGAAAGGGTGATGATAATGACGCAATTTGGAGGATTCCAGCAGACAATGCAAATCCCAATGCTGATGCCGGTAAAGTTATTTTAACAAAAATATCATTGTGGATGCCAATGTTGACTCCAGCAATCACCGCAGAAGAACGATTACTATCATTTATGGACCAAGGAGGAAAATCATTGTTGAGTTGGTTAACCGTGAGTACAGATGTTAAACAATCAAATCTCAACGGGTTATTCACGTGGAATCTAGCATCAAAACAAGGTGTTTCAGCTCCACGTCATATATTTGTAGCGCTACAGGATAACACACGAGTTGGCGATCAACGTTTCAGTCATATGATATTTGATCAGTTAGGTGTGAAAGACGTCTCACTGAGAATAAACGGCCAGCAGGAACCATCCGAAGATGTGCAACTTGATTACACAGAAAATCATATTGCACGCGTGTATCATAGATTGTTGTCGTTCATGGCACGTGATCAAAATGTCGATACTGGTCTACAAATATCACAATTAGATTTTAAGAATCTGTATCCGATCTATTACTTTTCGCTGGAACATCTTGATTTAACAAGACAATCCGTCGTTGATATACACTTTAGAGCTAATGTAACCAAGCCTGATGCTATTGATAATTATAGAGCGGTTGCTGTCATTCTTAGCGACAAATCAATGCTACTCGAAGGTGTTGGAGGAAGAATGAGAGTGGTAGATGCGCCAGTGGAAAATCTTTGATTGAAATCCTCTATTTAGAATTAATCTGTTATTGTATAATGTCGTATAGTCATATCAATGTGTCTTTGACACCTGGTCAATTAAAAAAATTGCAATCGGAATCAGCTAAAAAATGTGGAACCACAATCACGTTGAAACCCAACCAAATGACTGGTGGTGCAAATAAACTATCGCTGACAACTCGTCAAATAAAACATTTCAATGATGCACTTGCAGCCAAAAAAGGTGTTCAGATTACTCTTTCTGCGGCTGCTATCAAAAATATGATTAAAACAGGCGGTATATTTCCGTTGTTAGCTGCGATTCCAGCATTGATTGCAGCGGCTGCCCCAGCGGTGGCTAAAGCGGCAGCGTTAGGAGCCGTTGGTACTGCAGCAGGAATGGCACTAAAGAAGGCAACTGGGAAGGGATATAAAAAAAGGGGAAAGGGTCTAAGACTACCAGGAATCCCGTATTCGTGGTACAGCGGAAAGGGTCTAAGACTACCAGGAACGATTTATTAATTGAGGAACCTATGGTTTCCAAATCTTCGATGGTTCCCATGTCCAATTTTGATTTAATGGATGCTGCTAAAAAACTAGCGATTAAAAACTTTAGAGGTGTCTTTATGAAAGATCAATTACCACATCAACCAAACAGCGTTGAAACCGGAATCATTAATTTAGATAACAGCACCGGACCTGGAACTCACTGGGTTGCATACGCTATTGATCCACGTGGGATTGTCTATTTTGATTCATATGGATTAGCCCCACCAAAAGAGTTTATGCGGTATATAAAAACCCTTCCAATGAAGACTTGGTATTCTACGCTACCAACACAAACGATGATTGACCCACCAATATGTGGCAGCGAAGTATTAAATGTCCTTAACGCTATTTCTAACTCCTTGAGTAACCCAAGCGGAAAACCACCACATGTTGTCGTTAATGAATACACTAGTAATCACTGGCAACGACGAAGTCGTCAAAAACGATTTTAGAGAGAGAAAGAGTTTTACAATAACATGATTGATATTTGGGGGAGATCTTTGAAACCCAAACCCGATGGCACTGCACCACCTGATTCTGTCAAGGATGTAAAAAAAATAATTGAAGATGAAATCGCTGAGACGTTGAACTTAACAAATGTTGATCCTAATGAAATAGTTGTATTTCAAGACAAACAGGCTAAATTGAAATCCAGTGATGTGTCATTGAATGACATTTTGATACGGCAGCGCGACGCCGCTGAAAACTCTATTGCGCTGTATTCCAGCGGTGGACGACTTAAACCAGGCGCACTTGTGTCTACGATCACCGACGCGATTGCTACCAACGAACGTGAGCTGAATGATCTTATACGAGGTTATAATAATTTTCGCAAAAATGTCATACATAAATTCTTTGGAACACCGCTTGTGGTTGGCATGACTCTCGCTGAAATTAAAAACTATCGCTATTCTTTTTTAACAAGGACGCGGGAGGGATGATGAATGAAAATGAAATCAAGGCAAATTATCTCGAGATTTCTAAACTAATAGAAGATCAAAAACCCACTAACGACGTCATTGTTAAGTTTTTTGGAACCCCGCTTGTGGCAGGCATGACTCTCGCTGAAATCAGTGAGTTTATCGGCAAGCACACTCACAATGCCTACATCGCTAATAATTTCTTTGGTATCCCGGCTACATCTATAATAACTCTCAAAGATATTAATATGTTTATGGTGAGACAAACAACACTTAATACCATCGTGGATAGATTTTTGGGGAGAAAACCTGGTTCTGAAACCACATCGTTGACAGGTCCAACCCTCGCTGAAGTTAAAAAAGCTATTGACGAACAAAAGCTCACAAATGAAATGGTTAATAAGTTCTTTGAGGGCAGTAGCCTCCAAGATATCACGACGAAATTTTCTAACATCGACAACCATATTAAAACCCAAGCACGGATTAGAATCAACGAACTTCTGGTTTCATTCTTTTCTAACAAGGAGGAGAGTGGAAAAACAATAGATCTTACCAAAATCAGGGTAAATTATCTCGATATTTCCGACGATCTTCTTAAACTAAAAGAAAATCAAAAACCAGTCAATGACATTGTTAATAAGTTTTTTGGAACCCCACCTGTGGCAGTTATGACTCTCGTTGAAATTATCGCGGCTATCAATAAGGTAAAAATTCCACATAGTGTAAGCGTCAATAACATCGTGTACACGGTTGATAGTAGAACCTTTGATTGGATCCGGGGAAATGAAAATTATCTTCGTGTTAGCAACAGACATACTGGTGCACCAGGTTGCTACCGACTTACAATAATACATCACCGTAAATTTGATTTGGAATTCAGCAACACAGGTATCAGCGGTGTTAACACATTGATGTATATACTAGAGAGAATACCAAAACCTCCACCTGCTATACCAATCCCGCTTACGATTGTTATAAAGAATTCCGATGAGTCTGTGATTAGGGAGTCACTACCCTGGATAATAGAATTTGTATCCGTTGTCCCCTCATCAGATCCTAAAACCAGGTCAATAATAGGATAATTGAAAGGAAAATCCTTCGGATTTCACAATTGAAAACGCTAGCGTTTTTAAAATAACAATGATTTCATCAACGCAATGTCGCTATGATCAGGTCAGAGAATTTCAGAATAGACTCAAAACCCTCACTGAGGAGTATCAAATAAAAATAAAAAAATACCGACGAAGAATCACCGCAATTGATGTTATTATATACTCGGTGTCAAGCGTTCTCACTGGCGCCGGAATAATACTAGCATCTGTTACAATGATTGCCCCGGTCGTAGTTCCAATTTGCATTTCTGCGGTGGCTACAATCAGGGGTATATCAACCGGGATAGCAAAAAAGATATCATCATGCAGCCAGAGTAAACTGCAGAATTACTTACTTCAATTTCATATTGCATCAACCGCATATTCGCAGTTATCCCTGATGATATCGTCGTCACTCGATAATACGATTATATCAGATAGTGAATTCTCAGCGATGGTCAGTATTTTTGATTCCGCGATATCGAAATTAGAGCGACAACATGAATATAATAACAATGACAACACCGATGGAATCAGAAAACACGAACCCAAAAAACAAAATGATCTCAATAATATCAACATTACCAGATTGTGAGTTCTCAGTGATGGTCAGTATTTATGATTCCTCGATACCAAAATTAGAAATAAATCATGAGTATAATAACAATGACAACACCGCAGGAATTACTTCAACGAATAGTGGAGAACACGAACCCAGTACAAACAAGCATGATATCAATAACATCAACGAATCCAGAATTCAGTGTGAATTTCCCCTCTCCGGTCCCAGTGAAGGAGATAGCGCTAGCAAAATTACGAGTATACCACAGTTGGCCTAATATCAGATCAAAATCATTTGGTGGTCAACAACCGAATAATTCACTGGTGTTTGTGAATAAGAATAAAGACGACGGTACCCCAGACTGGAACGTCGTTTCGATACCAACAGGGTCATACCAAATAGAACAAATCAATAATGAATTCGCGCGTAAAATAAAATCGATTACTGGAAAAGAATCAAAAATCGCTATAACAGTTCATGAACCGACACTATCATCCGCAATTGAGATAAGCACAGAAGGATACGTCGTAGATATCTATCAAAGTTCTATTAGAACCGTACTAGGATGGCCTGAATTACCACCGGAAAAATCCACCACCGACTTAACCACGGATGTACAATCATATCATGAAATCAATCCCAGTTATCGAGATGATTTATCTGATATAAGAAAAGGAAAAATCGCCGATAGATTTATATTCACCAACAAAGACACATTGCAATGGGATTTTATCATTAAAAGAACAACCGACTCATCTGTTACTATTTCATTTACGCTAACTGACGTCCGTGGTTATTTTAATGAGATTAAACAATTATATGACACACAACTAGAACAACTACGGAAAACAAGATCGCAAAAACACGTTGAAATAATAAATCAACTTATATCGGACATGGAATATATCTATGAACTAATTATTCAAACAATAATTAATGACAACAGCGACAATAAACAACGATTCCTAACCGATTACAATATCACAGAAGACAATCTGCGTAATTTCAAGTTTCCGAAATACAACGCTGATGAATTAGCAAGAATTGTTAAAACCGATATCAAAGCGCTACAAAAATCAGATTCAACTGTCCTCCTCAAATATAATAATGATCCAGATGGTGGCGGTAGGCATATCGCTCCGTTCAACGTGAATATTTCATCGGTGATTGCGCTCAATTTAGTATGTGATGTTATCGAAGGAAGCTATCAGATTAATCTAGAGCAATCAAATCAAGCTCAGCAGGGATATATTCTTTATTCATTTGCACCAACAGCTCCTCCAGGATTCCTAATTATTGAAAACCCAATTAATCCTGTCTACATGCGATGCCATAATAATTCGTTAACCAGAATTAATTTCAAACTCACCGACCAGTCAAATAATCTGATTGATTTACAAGAAGAGGTGTTAGCGATTAGTCTGTTTGTAAAATCATAAATGATTTTCATCCTAAAGACTTGATCAAATCATTTATTATTTTTTGTTAACCCAGAACTGAAAACTTTAGCAGCAGAAAGGGTGGATGACCACATCGTTGCGAGCAAAATTGATTAAAAAATCGTAAAATCTCCGTTTTTACAAAAATGGAGACTTTTTTTTGGTTAAATGAGATTTGTTGGAAACCTGATATTTTGTTCGAAAACGTTATCTATAGGCCATATTTTGTTCGAAAACATGATCTGGAAGCCTTATTTTTGCTTGAAAACGTGGTCTGTTCACCCTCTCTGCTGCTGGTACCGTAGTTATTTCGATTGAAAACAGAAAATATTGATTATGAAAATGTGACGGATGCGAAATTTTAAGTTTTTATCCCGAAATGTTGATTTGGTCCCGATACCGTAAGTTGTTGTAAAGTCACCGTAGTAGCCATAATATCCAACCCTAGCAAAACAAAACTAGAACAATATATGTTATGTAGTTATGTTTTTCAAACAATATGTTGAAATATCATTATGTGTAAAAAAAATTGTGATATAGCCCGCACCCTTATATAACCCGCACCCCCCCCTGCGGGGTTTGTAAAATCTGGTATAACCCGCGGGATATATGCGCGAAAATACGGTAATAATCAATGCTGTAGTTTTGATGTTTGAAAATAAACATTAAAGGAAGAATGAAAATATTGTCACATAATAAAAACTACTAAAGCTATTAAGATCTTAGTTTGTGAAAAATTAATTTGAACTGAAAGACATAAAGTTAGTAAGCATAGTCTGGTGTCTCACGGGAACAGGAATAATAAAGATTTTGGCTCACAAAAAACAAGCTCTTTCTGTGATCCAGGCCTTTCAGTGCCTAATTAAAGACATAATGGAATCAGTAGTTAGCATGCCCAGTCCGCTTTTTCACTTTCAATTTGAATGACATGTCCTCACAAGACACAAACTTGAATTTTCTTGGTCACTTAGTTGCTGCCCATAATATACCACTCCTGACACAACCATATTCAGGGTTAAGTTTTTTAAAGTATTTGCCAGAGAAAAACTTTCCTTGTAATTTGTCAATGATATGAGCCTATTGGGCAGTTTCATGCACATGTATATACTTAACATTCAGTTGTGTCAGCTATTGTTAGAGTCTCACCCTTAAAAATAGAGTTCTTATTTCCCTACATACTGTAGTATCATCAATAATCATGAAGGACTAATTTTCGTGGTTTTCATTGTTGCCACTAACCACAAATTTAAATCCCCAACGAAAAAGAAGCCACTTATTATAATTCCCCCCCCCCCCCCCATTTTCTTAGTGTTTTATTCCTAGAGATTAAGAACAGCTGCTGGTGTTTGATAAATCAAGGTGAATACTGTCTTTTGGTAATTAAATATTAGCTTTTACATGTGTTTGCTTTATTTTTGTTAACCTTCTGAAGCAAGAATTATAAATCATTTTATATCGTTTCAATGCACATGTTTGATAAGGTACTGTATCCAATAGCTGTAATTTAATACTAACTTCCTTAAATCAATATGTGAGGTAAGTAAGGATAGAAAGAAACTTTAGAAAAAGCTTTAGGTATTCAAATAATAGTAATGCTAAAAACAGTATATAAAAATTTAATTTAATAATTATTCAAGTAGATCCTTTATTCGACTGAAGCAGGGGTTCTACTGCGTCATTAGCTGCCTGGTAAGCAAGCACCTGCTCCGGGTTTGCAGCTTCTGATGGGTTAAGAAGTCCAGGAACCAAGGGGGATCTAAGTTGAATTTTATCACTCTTAAGTCACTGTGCTAACACCATGATAGTCAGAAAGTACTGATGGTGCAACTTAATGGACATTGGTTTAAGTAAGAGATCATTCATATGTACTTTAATAACTGATTGGTCTGGTTTTGTTGGCTGCATCGGCTTCCTTTGATGTTGAACACGAAAATGTAAACATGGCAAAACTGATTTATCTTGACGGGTGTTTTATTTGTGCTCATAGATATGGAAGTATTGTTTTAGTGTTGTTGGCTGTGTCGGTTTAGATTGATGTTATTCACTTGGTCAAAAGCACTGTAAGTATTGAAATTGCCAGGTCTTTAATTTGTACTCATACAGGTGGGAGTCTTGTTTTAAACATTATTGTGACAGCCGTTTTCGTTTGAATAGTTTTACTTCTTCATTTTGAGTATTTGTACAGGTTAAACCAGGAAATTAAATACCTACTAATATGCAAACTTTGGCAGGCAAAACCACGAAAATAAGTACCCACAAAAATGCCTTTTACAAAGAAAAAACCATGAAAATTGAACCAAACAAAAATAAACGGTACTACAGTAATACATTTAGGTAGAGGTTTAATGCTCAGCATTTTTTCCTCTTACCTATTCTCCTAATCTTAATGTGATTCTGCAATGTATTTGAGGGAGAAAGAAAGTTTTATTGTAAATTATGTTTCTTTGAAAATACTTATTGAGTCTTATTACTCTAAATCATCCTGACCCTCCCCTTATCACGAGTATCGTGTTTCCCGCATTGGTCAAACTAATACTGATGGGTTCAGTATATTACCCATAGATGAGTAAGGTGAGATAATCTGTAAGAGCTACTTCTCTTAGTCTATTCACCTTATAGGCATTGTGACTTTCAAGAAGTAATTCCTTTAACATATATGTGAAAGAGAAAAAATAGTACATGATCAAATATTTATTTTCATAATGACTATACCTGTCCATTTTACATTTGAAATGCCATTTGTACATTTATATATCTAACTTGTGTTTAAGAAATGACTCATTTCTCCTTGGGACTTCATATTTTTCAGACAGCTCAGTCATTGAAGCAAAATGCAAAAATGGGTTTTAATGTGTTTGCAGTTGCTAGACAGAAATCAGTTTGACACAAAAAGATGAAGTTTCCTACTGCTTTGAAAAAGTATCTGAATAACAGTTTGGCTTGAAACCTACAGTTTAGAATAAATTGGATACTTGTAATTGTCCGACTTATCAGAGCCATAGTGAAGCAATAATTTTATTGCAATCTTGATAAATAAAGCATATTATCTCTGAATTCTTCTTCACGTTCAAAGTCACATATATTGACCATACTGGCACCTAGTGTCTTTTCAGGTTTACATTTTTGAATGCTTTTGTTAAAATCTTGTTTCTTTGTTTTTTTCTTAGTCTTGTTTATCAAAGCAGTAAATAGTTTGTAGCTAGAATTTTCCATGTAGTTGCAAAGCTTTGCCCAGAAAATAATGAAATAATTTATTGTCTTGTGTATTAAAAAGGATGCAATGTGGATCTGGCTTCTATTAAACTGTATACATTATTGATTATTGACTGGTATTATGTTATATATTGATCCTTTCTTTCTGTGAAATGTTTTCTTTTCTTCCTAATTTTGTTTAATTTATTGCGCAACTATATACTGATGCATATATGATGTTCTGTGTTAAGAAATGTAGTCCAATAAATCATTTCTACAACTTTGAAAATTTATATAACATTAGCAGACTTCCTGTATGTAGTAAGAGGGGATCAATGGAGATATTTGCTGTGGTAGCTCAATGACAGGGTGGTAGACTTATAAGCAAATGGTACAGATACAAATCCTAATATTATATCAGCAGGGTCTGCAATTTTGTTATACTGGCAAGTTACATTGCTTCAGGACTAAGTATACTTATGTTGATGTGCCATAAAACACCAAACCAAATCAGTCTCTGATAGTCTAGTTTACTTCACACAAAAAATACTGGGTTCTTACGTCATTATCAAGAGAATATTTTTAGAATTTTTTGGGCAGTAGAAGTAAATGAATGAAATTTGACATTTGGAAATTGAATTGTTATAACAAGAGAACAGGGTATATAAAAAAATTTATGGGTATGCAAGAAATTGTATAATTAATGCAAAGTCACATTTTGAAAAGGTACATTATTATGGGAAATTATTTTATGAAGGGTAATGAGAAGTGAAGAGCTTCAGTATAAATAAAATAATTAGTGCTTAGTTTAATGGGATTTATAGCTATTCCTGTGTTATATCAGGAATGGTGTTACCATTAATTAGTACTCATTTTAATGTGATCCCATCTGTACCTGTGTTATATCATGAAAGGTGTTATCATTAATTAGTACTCATTTTAATGTGATCCCATCTGTACCTGTGTTATATCAGGAATGGTGTTATCATTAATTAGTACTCATTTAATGTGATCCCATCTGTACCTGTGTTATATCAGGAATGGTGTTATCATTAATTAGTACTCATTTTAATGTGATCCCATCTGTACCTGTGTTATATCAGGATCATTGGTGTTAACACTAAGTTTAATGGGAGCCACAATTATACCTGTGTTATATGAGGAACAGTGGCATTAATTAACACTCATTTTATTGGGATCCACAACTTTACCTGTATTATACCAGCAAGTGTTATAATGATATGCCTTATAACAATGGACCACTGTAATTCATGTCTTTTTATTAATGTACAGAATACATTTGTGAGTGGCGTGAATGTGGTTCAGCAGTGGAGGGCCAGGGATCAGGGTATCAACGTCATGTCTATTTCCATGCCTTTCATGTCAAGATCAAGTGTATAGGCAGGTTATTGATAGAGAAAACCAATGGCAATGGTTGTCAATTGGATGCTCAGGGTAGAAACTTGGTCCCAGAACTTCCTGAAAGATTACAGTGCGGTTGGCAACTCTGTGAGGTAAATATAACTGGGTAAGGATGGATATATTTATCCCCCCCCCCCCCCCGAGCGAAATATGAAATTATTTATATGATTCTATTTAAGGCATCAAATACAGGTGTAGAAATTGAAACAATCTCAATTTCAAGGTTCTTGAGTATACTAAAGCTTCAGTAATTAATGTGGACTTAAATGTTTAACTTGGACTTGGGCCATAAGTCTAAATTATCTCAGATATTGGTTTTCAGGATTGTTGAACAATAAAGTTGAATGCTCAGCCCCTAGTATAACATCTTTTTTATTTCATATTTAACTTGTCCGTCCATTGGCACAAATTATCACTACTTCTCCAATGCTGCTTTTGACTGTCATGAAGCATTACACTCACTGTCATGCCTAAATGAAAATGGTCCTGCTCAGATATCAAACATGTCAAGATGGAGCTTTCATTAAAAGCCATCTGTTGATATCTCTCTCTCTCTCTCTCTCTCTCTCTCTCTCTCTCTCTCTCTCTCTCTCTCTCTCACACTGAAAAACAGTTAAAGCTGCTTTAAAAATCTAATTCACACGCACATTAAGGCAAAGATTTATACACAATTTTACAAAGTCTGACAGAACTTTGCCATTCAGTTACATCACATTGGCAGGGGTGTGTTGTATGAATTTTTTTTCTTTGTTAGTTTAAATTTTCTTTACCATCAGTGTCTTAACTGTTTTTTAGAATCAGGCAGATTCAGCAAGTAATAAGTTTTAAAACGATGCATTTGTAATATGTGATCAGCTTCAGCTTTATGTGCTTAATTTTTTATTTATGACAGGCCCTGTATGAGAATGCTGAAATCTTTTATCGTCATGTGGAGAACCATGCTGACTGCTATCCTGAAGGCAACAATGTGAAGGATGGATGTGCCTGTCAGTGGGAGGGTAATGTAAAGCAAGCATTTAGCCTATGCTTTTGTTTTCTGTAGGGACCCCAGTTGTCCGAGTTGTCGAAGGCACTTGCTTTTACAAATCTATCACATTTCACCTCTATTTACTTGGGTTTGAAAGTTGGTTTGGCCAATGTGGAAATGTGAGTAAGCTTACCTTAATTTCCTGTGAGTCATTCGATCTTCTCTGTTTTCCTGCATTCTTACTCCATGAAATTTATAGTTGCTGCCATCAATAGTCTAGCATGTGTTGAAGAATGGCAGTGTACCCCAAAAAAAAAAACCACACCAGACCTTGTTTTCTGTAATCTTTCAAATCTTAGAAAAGACGAGCTTTTACGTCAGGATGCACCATTGTGGGATTTGTTAAAATAGACACATCATTTAAACAAATTGATTCCTTGTTCCAAAAATGGCAGATTGATTGAATTTTTATAATAATATTGATCTGATACAGCTATGTGTTCAGCTACTATTAAATGTTTGAATTTCTGAATTATTTTTTTTACTAAAAAGGAAGAGACTGATTTATCTTTTCCACACACTGGTCACTGTATTTCGCCCATCTGTACTATGCCCATCTTTCCAAATCTCGTATATGGTGAAACTCACAATCATCACAACACCCCCACCCCCCAAAAAACCTCATGAACTTTGTATATCCCATAATAATAGTATGGCATGCTTGGTACCAAATTGTAATATCCTCTTTATAAATGTGAAACAAATTCAGACAACATGCTGATGTACTTTTCCATTATTATTAGCATTTTAACTTTACAAAACCTGTTCACTTTTTGATAATTAGAACCTACATGTTGCCATTTGCATGTTACCTTGATGTTACAACACTTTTTGCAGTTAAAAGGGGGAGTTTTGTAGAGAGATAGAGGTGAAATAATTGATAATCGATTCCTTGACACAAGTGAACAAGCCAGCAAAACCTACAAAAGCCATGATTAAATTCAAATAAAAGGAAAGCTTTAGATGAAAGATTGGATTTGAATTGAAAATAACAGAACCAAATACTTAAAACTTTCACACATACTCAGAAATCATTTCAAAGCTGAAACTTTGCAAGATTGAAGATTTTAATATGTATTACCATCATGGTGATACCATGGGGTCACATTTTTAAATGAAGGGGGGCTAATTAGTCCCATTTTTCTCAAATTTGTCCATCCATCATTTTTTTTCTGTATGCTTTAGCACCAGTTATTTTGTGATATCTTCCGATCTGTCATTCAGTCTGTAACTGCTCCCTGTTAAAGAAGTATACAACTTTTGGCTTCCATAGTGTAAAGACAGATCTGAGTCTGTGAAATTTTTAGGGGTAATCAGTAGACCCTGATCGTCATCTGTAGGTCTGTGTTGTTTTGCAGTTGAACTAGTAAGCAAGTATGTATAGTAATGACATTGTGATTCAAATTTGTGAACATTTGAAGTTTTACTGCCATCCAGGGACCCTAGACAGAGGAGACAAGAGTGATGACCTTCATGAAGATGTTTAATTTACCCTAAAAAATATGAAGTTTAGAGAAGTGCCATGTGGTCATTTTGTTTTGGGGTTTTCATTTGTTTGTTTGTGTGTTTTTTACAGGGTTTTACAGTATGACAATTGAGTAAATAGAGATATGATTTTTCTCCGTTTTAAAAACGGAATTTCGCTTTTCTCCTGACTTGAATCCGATTTTTTTTATAGTCCGTTTTTTTTTTAGATAATGTCTGATCCGTTTCCCCCCCTCCCCCTCCCTAGTTTTTAACCGTTCTTTTCAGTCCCATTCCGCAACAACCCTTGTAACATATTCACTCCATATATTAGTTAGCCCACGACCCTCGTAAAGAGTATTCTGGTTGGTCAAAAGTTTTAATTCATCCAATGAATTTTCGTGCAAAGGAAACTGATGGCAATGGAAAGAAGAAGCGTGCTTGCCAAAAATGGCGTAGTTGTTGAGAGAGATGATGACACGAAAAGTTTAGATGAAGGTTTTAAAAAAACGGAAGAGAATGGCTGGAACGAATTGTCGACGGAAATTTAGTTGGTCAGTTTAGAAGAAAACTGAACGCTCGAGGACTGGCATTTTGTGCCCTCTGCAATATACACGTTACAAAAGTCGCGGTTGAAAGAGTCAGGAACTGCACCTACAAATGAAGCAGCATATGGAAAAAATGAAGCCCTCTGTCAGAATATGTGCACTGCATGTCGCCAATACACGCTGGAGGTTGAAAGGAAAAAGGCTCTCGTTGAGAAGGAAAAGAAACAATTGCACATTGAGCCAGCAAAGTCATTGATGACAAAAAGGAAGACTAAAGAAATCTTTCTTAAAGCTGCAATAAAAGCTGAACTTGCATATCAACAGGTTGTGTTCAGTGGACAAAAAGACAAGTGAATATATGGGATTATTTCTATATAGATGATGTATTTGGGTACTAATTACGATGTGAACACTGAAATGCACATGAAATAACTTAATTACCAATAGTATTGGAGAACAAATTCATGTGACAATAAATATTGAAAAATTATTCTTATTTTTGGTAAGTTAGTTTTTCAAATGATTATTTTGTTACATATTATGGTCACAAGTTGCACCAGGATCAGATTTTCATGCGTGTAAAATGCATTTTTAGTCGGGGGGTCTTTGACCTCCGGAACCCCCCTGGTCAGGGGCGCTGCACCTCGAGACCCCGTTGGGGGAGTACTCCCAAAGCCCCTTTCACATTTTCAGTTGTTTTTATTAAGGGACAAAATCAGGTCTGTAACTAGGCTGGCTGTTCCTTGTACAACAAGATGAGAATAGAATCATTCCTGATTTTGGGGGCCCCTGGTGGCCCAGCAGAGAACACAATCCTCAACATCCCCCAACTCCATTTTTCCTCCAGTTTTGGCAGCTTTATTTGTGCCCATGTTGTAGAATGTCGGACTCCATAATCCTAAGGTGACAGGTTCCACATCTGCCTAATCTAACCCAAGTCAACTGCTTTGGTGTGGCCTCGGAAAAGGCACTTAGCTTCAATTTACCCTGCATGATACAACCATTAATGTTTTTTAATCGCTGTTAAAACAAAATCAGTGGGAAAAAAATGATACTATTTACCCATTTAAATATTAGTCCCATGTGCAGTTTTTTTTTTGTGGTGATATTTTCTTTAAGGACCTCAAATCAGTTGAAGTAAATTTTTTCAAGTATAATGTATAACTTATAGACTTTTAGTAAGAATTCATATAATATAATTTTTCAAATAATTGAAATGTCACTGCTTCCATAGGGAATGTTTCACAATGCAGTCCCTTGGTGTATCAAATAATTGAAATGTCACTGCTTCCATTGGGAATGTATCACAATGCAGTCCCTTGGTGACTGTCACTGCTTCGATAGGGAATGTTTCACAATGCAGTCCCTTGGTGTATCAAATAATTGAAATGTCACTGCTTCCATTGGGAATGTTTAACAATGCAGCCTGTTGGTGTATCAAATAATTGAAATGTCACTGCTTCCATATGGAATGTTTCACAATGCAGCCTGTTGGTGTATCAAATAATTGAAATGTCACTGCTTCCATAGGGAATGTTTCACAATGCAGTCCCTTGGTGTATCAAATAATTGAAATGTCACTGCTTCCATAGGGAATGTTTCACAATGCAGTCCCTTGGTGTATCAAATAATTGAAATGTCACTGCTTCCATAGGGAATGTTTCACAATGCAGTTCCTTGGTGTATCAAATAATTGAAATGTCACTGCTTCCATATGGAATGTTTCACAATGCAGTCCCTTGGTGTATCAAATAATTGAAATGTCACTGCTTCCATAGGGAATGTTTCACAATGCAGTCCCTTGGTGTATCAAATAATTGAAATGTCACTGCTTCCATTGGGAATGTTTAACAATGCAGCCTGTTGGTGTATCAAATAATTGAAATGTCACTGCTTCCATAGGGAATGTTTCACAATGCAGTCCCTTGGTGTATCAAATAATTGAAATGTCACTGCTTCCATAGGGAATGTTTCACAATGCAGTCCCTTGGTGTATCAAATACAGTAGTCCCCCTCTTGTACGGCCCCCCTGACCAGCGGCCACCCGCTCCAAACGGCCAGAATTCGTTGGCACCGACGAGTTTCTGTTCAAAAGTACCCCTCACGAGAGGCCACCCGGCTAACGCGACCAGCAGCCAGCATTTTTGTGCAATAATATAAAATTTTCCCCCTCATGAGCGGCCTCATTTTATTTTTAAATGTATCCAGAACTAATAATTAATTCAAATCTTGACGTAAGGTAAGTAATTTTGATTATCTCTGTCGTAGATACACGTCTCAGAGTGTCAAGTCGCCGTTAAAAGTGTCGACTAAAGATTTAAAGTATATCGTTA
This sequence comes from Unio delphinus, assembly GCA_029339505.1. Lineage (NCBI taxonomy): Eukaryota > Metazoa > Mollusca > Bivalvia > Unionida > Unionidae > Unio > Unio delphinus. Next base: position 2,174,606 of record JAQISU010000091.1, on the reverse strand, counting down.
TCTATGAAAGTCGATGTTTACAGGAAATGGGCTCAATAATGTTTTGATAGAGTTTGGGGTTTAACACTTATGTTGAGTTCTTCTCGTTGATGATTATAACCAGACGTAATTGTTATAATCATAACAAGGTCAGCGTAGGCTAAAAATAGATTTTGTACATTGGCACACACAGAGAACCTTAAAAAAGACAATAGGGTACCAGACAAAGACCGGAAAAATTACGTGACCGAACAATATGGCTTCCTTTACGAAGGCTGCATTTCGTAGACTCGACACAAGTTTTGTCTGCATAATTAAATCGCATACAGTCAGCAATAATCGAATAAATCATTACCAAACACTAAAATGTCATCACGTTAACGGAAACATTATTTTCAAAGAAAGTCTGTTATTCTGCTCGACGACATCGGGGGGGGGGGGGGGATGCCGTATGTACAAAAGACTGGTAAAAACAAGTTTATGTTGATATAATTTGAATAAACAAAGTAATAACCGATAAGAAGATTATTCAGCAGCAGTGGGAAAATGGAGCAAATGGAAACATAATTATGTATGTACCAAGATGTAAATTTGTTATGACAAAAAAACCCCAACCTTTTATTGATTAATGTTTCATTTAGACAATGATATTTAATGTTTTGAAGTATGTAGCTTTCTTACTACGTACATTACATATACATGTACTTCTCATAATAAATTTAGCCCCCCTCTGGAACGGCCACCCGCCTTATAAGGCCACTTTCCCGGTGCAACAGGGGTGGCCGTATAAGAGGGGGACTACTGTAATTGAAATGTCACTGCTTCCATAGGGAATGTTGAACAATGCAGCCTGTTGGTGTATCAAATAATTGAAATGTCACTGCTTCCATAGGGAATGTTTCACAATGCAGTCCCTTGGTGTATCAAATAATTGAAATGTCACTGCTTCCATAGGGAATGTTTCACAATGCAGTCCCTTGGTGTATCAAATAATTGAAATGTCACTGCTTCCATTGGGAATGTTTCACAATGCAGTCCCTTGGTGACTCACTGCTTCGATAGGGAATGTTTCACAATGCAGTCCCTTGGTGTATCAAATAATTGAAATGTCACTGCTTCCATAGGGAATGTTTCACAATGCAGTCCCTTGGTGTATCAAATAATTGAAATGTCACTGCTTCCATAGGGAATGTTTCACAATGCAGTCCCTTGGTGTATCAAATAATTGAAATGTCACTGCTTCCATAGGGAATATTTCACAATGCAGTCCCTTGGTGTATCAAATAATTGAAATGTCACTGCTTCCATAGGGAATGTTTCACAATGCAGTCCCTTGGTGTATCAAATAATTGAAATGTCAGTACTTTTACAGGGAACATTTTGGAGAGCAGTCATGGGAATATTTCAGAATGGTATATCAAATAATTGAAATGTCAGTACTTTTATGGGGATCATTTTGGCTGCTGCTTGGGGAAATTCAAGTGCAACATAGATAAATTTTGTTCAGTGTGTACATATATTTATTTATATCTGTGAATTGTCACAAAACTCGATGGCAATTTATAAATGAAAAGTAAGATTTAAATTGACAATTCAGAAAAATTAGATGGTAAGCTGTCAGAGAGGCAAAATGTTTTGGAGTATGTTTTGAAATGAACTCTGTCAATTATAAATTATAGTAACTGAGAAAACTAGGTCATTTGTTTGCTTCATTTGCTCATTTAACACATTATTGGCTATATCATACAGAGAAAATAGGACCTAAGTGTCTTTCCCAAGGACACGCCAAGACAGCGTCCCTAGGCTAGCCAGGGTGTTTTTAAGTCTTTGGTATGACTTGGCCGGGTATCGAACCAACACCCTGCCGCTTCCGCAGCAGATGCTCTTACCTATAGGTCACCGTAGCAGTAGCTGGCCTGGGTGAGTAATGAACCCACAATCAATGGATTCATAGCTGCCAAGTGTCTCCTTTTTCCCATATTTTTTACCTGAATATGGGTGCCCATTTTCTTGTTAAAAGTCCAATGTTTAAATAAAAACATTAAATAAAAAATTTCCTTGCAATTTTCTGTTTAGAACAGGCAGCTGGTTCCATTCTGAAAGTAAATGTATTACTGTATATACTCGCGTATAAGCCGAGAAATTTAGGACAAAAATAAGACCTGGAAGAAGGGGGGTCGGCTTATCTGCGGGTCAAGTTCCAAATCTGAAATTTATAATGCTTTTTCCCCTCGATTTCAAATATTTATTGTTTCCGTCGATCGCCGAATATGAGATCACGTGCCTAATGATGCCACATGGGCTAAGATTTGTCCTGTCGTGAAGTAAAACAAATATTTTCTTTCTAACTTAAGTGGTAGGATAATGAATGGAAAACATGTTTTAATGTACTTGACGTCTATTTGACAGGTGTCCATCCACCAGAAAATACAGCCATACGTGCTATTTGAACCACACAAATACGTGTATTTTCCAAAAGAACTGCCATATTAGTAATCTCTATTCAAGTATTTAACCCTCAGCTAATCAGTAATCATTAAACTCTACGGTTTCGTAGAAATGCACGCTAGTTTATTTCAGTGTAAATATGAAAAGAATCGAGGTAAAATAAAATAAAAGAATTATGATACTGAAGGTATACAGCCATACGTGTTATTTGAACTACGGAAATACGTGTATTTTCCAAAAGAACCGCCATATTAATAATCTCTGATCAAGTATTTAACTCTCAGCTAATCAGTAATTATAATTAAACTCCACGGTTTCGTAGAAATGCACACTTGCCTATTTCAGTGTAAATATCAAAAGAATCTACTTAAAAAGAAATAAAAGAATTACAATACTGAAGGTATATACGACAAACATTTTGATCGAGAGTAGAAATACATGTATGACAGTCTTCAACAAACAATAGCGAGAGGCTCCATAGGGGTTTGATGCACGCACGCTTAGGAACGGTAAATAACAGTGCAATATACGAGTCAGCGTGAATAATTGTAAAACAATATAATTTGTTGGATTTCTTTGACGGGTGTTTTAGAAGTAATCGGGAGCCACAGTTTATATACAACTATTGTTTAGTTGTTTGTAAAGCAAAGTGGTTTGTTGGCGGAAGATTGCTGTACAATAGCTACCATAGCATATGCTTAATCTGTGGTAAATGCCTTGGGGATAATAGGTTTGTTTTGTTGCACAATGTCAATGACTTAACTAATAGATGCCAACTCTCAGATGTATTGTTTAATGAGATATGGTAGTGGACATGGTTTCTGCTCAAAGTTATAAACTGTCACAATACTTGAATAATGTCCACGCTGAAACCAATCATAGTTTGATCAATTGAATCACACTACCCGTAGTTTAAAAAACACAACACAAATAACAATGATAAATAATTATCAAATACAAATTGAAAACCAACCACACATATAAATAATTACAGGATAAGGTATATAAATAGTATGCTACTACTGAAATAAATTATTTCAGTTTAATCACTCTAGAAGTTTATATTCAATTCAATCGGATAAAAGGAATAGTGTTGGAAGTAAAAGAAAGCGTTTTGCTTATGATGCAGCATTCAATTTTAAAGTTATTGAATATGCAGAAGCAAATAACTGTGCTGCAGCACGCAAATTTGTTGTGAACGAGAAGCAAGTATGGGGGGGATGACGTATATGATGAAAGCATGCCCGTAACAGAAGCTGAGTTTCGTGAACTGTTTGGCGTGTCTGATACAGAGCCCGATTTTGAAGGATTCTAAAAGTGATCGAACTTTTATAATTCATGATTTTAGAATGAGGATTAAATTTCCATGAATACTTAACACTTCAGAATTGTTTTTATTTCAACATATAAACTTGATTTCTTACTTTTATTTTATTTAATAATGTGATTTACCTAAATAAACGTATTCAGAACTCACTTTGTGCATCTTGTGATGTACCGTTTGTATAAAAATTATGAGTTGGCTTATACGCGAGTCATGCACTTTATACCACTTTTACCAATTCAGTTTGGGGGTGGGTTTGCTTATACGCGAACGGGCTTATACGTGAGTATATACGGTACATGTATACAGGGATATAGAGTTCTAAAATATGACTGGTTCATCAAAATATGAGGCTACCATGCCAGTATTTAACCACCATATTGAATTACTCAAAGCACTTGCCACTAACACTGTATCTCATCTTCGTAATAATCATCTTCTCGTCATGTCAAAATAAGAACAGAAGATTCGGAGTTTTCTCCAGCAAAAAGAAAACAGAAATGGAAGGACAATTGTGCTTGTCTTGGTTAAATTTGTGAAACCGTCCAGCGAAGGAGAAAACCTTGTGTAATTGAGTTTGCTATTGGGCATGAAGGTGTCCAATACATAAAAAAGCATGAAAAGCTAAACATTAGCTTAATCATCAACAACTCAGCCTGAACATAAATGCCAGAGAGAACCTTGATGTAATTTGATCGAAGTTTGGTGTACTAAATTTCTTTTAGAAATTAACCTATCTCTTTCATATACTATTGTTGCTTGCAAGTTATTTCACACACTTTATCTAGATAGTAAGATCACAAAGGATTACTTATGTGCAAGAAGGAAAACAAATCTCAGAATTCAAATCATCAATGAAAAAATTGTACATTGGAATCTATGATGATTGAAGAAAAAAATATGGTATGGAAAAGGTTCCTATTAACAGCCTATGTCTGAGTGTGTTGCATTCTTGCACCTTCTGAAATGGCACCCAAATGGAACAGAGTGCAACACGTGCATCTATGACATTAAATAAAGAAGTTAACTGTCCCTATTTATTGATGGTTCTTATAGATGTTTTAAATAGTTACATATGCATTAAAGTTTAAAAAATCAGTATTTGTTTCTGAAAGTCAGGTCATAAACTGTCAGTGTTTTTGTAATCTGAGGTTGGCATCCATGTGGATTATGTACCCAACTCTCTATCAACTGAGCTAATATGAACTCCTAGATAAAGTAGGCATATATTTGATAAACTGGGGATTCTAAAGTTTTAGACATGTTATTTATCCAAAATATGCATTATAAAAGCAGCAGACCTGTAAAGTTATCATTTTTTAAATACTTTCTGTACAATCCTTACATCTTGCACTAATTTGTGATAACTGAATGCATGTGAATCTTATTCTATTTCAAGTTACCTCATGTTATCAATTGTAGAGTTATTTTCTTTTGTATATCTTATTAATGCATTAGAAAATCTGATCAATTCAATGTACCACATTTTTTTCTGCTCACTTTTTCATTTTATTTTTTGTCTGATTGATTCTAGTACTTATTTTTTATGTTATTGTGAAATATAATGGTACAAATGTATTTCTGAGGTAGAGTGGCACTGAGGAAATTTTGAAGTAGAGTGGCACTGAGGAAATTTTGAAGTAGAATGGTACTGTAATCATTTTAATGTAGAATATTATGAAGGTACACCGCTCCCTCGATAACTCGCGCCCTGATAACTCGCGTACCCGCTTATAACGTGGTGTCCGGCGTGGATCCCGTTTTTTTAAAAAAAATATTTTTTAAAAATGAAGAAAATCGTGATCAGAACTGGTGAATGAAACCTTGATATATCGCCCGTTTTATCGTTGAAAATGACGGTTAGTGCCCGAAAAGTTAGAATCAACATCGTGAAATTTTCAGGTTTTAATAAGGAGTCGCATATCTTGTTAGATTTTATCAGGAAAAATATTTTCTCAGTTCACTGTAAATAATAATAATGTATATGTATAGGGGAAATTAGTGTTTTAATCTTTTCATTGTGTTGCAATGTAAGCAGTATAATCGTTGCATGTTCTCTTCTATTCAAACATGAAAAGAGTCAATTGACCGTCACATCGATGCCCGCGAGCACATCTGTGAGAACCTAATTAAATGCCGGCTTCGTTTTGATCGATGACTTGGGGAAGTGTTTGTTGCATTGTAAAACTCAATTAAAATAGAAATTAAAATGTTTTATAAGGCGGTCTTTTGTATCAAATCAGGTAAAAGACGTACAATACAAAAGTTCAATGGAATGCAAATCTTACATGCATAAACTCTTGTGGTCAATATCGTATCTCAACATCAATCAAATTAGTTGGACCAATCGAACATGGTTTCAAATAGTATGTACTTATTGTCATTAAAGTATATATTAATCAGTAATTTATCCTAATCATTTGTAAATGGGATCATGGAGAGCAAGGGAATCAAGCGAAAGGCGTAATTGGTGAATGAAAAGCTTACTGTCATAGAGAGGGTTCGTAATGGTGAATCAAGATCAAAAGTTTGTAGTGAACTTAAACTTGCCTAGTCGACACTCAGAGGTTGGCTCAAGGATGAGCAGAAATTTCGGGATTATTTGCATGAAGTTGATTCTGATGATGGATAGCAGCAGAAGGGGCGAATCAGACAACATTTTTAGACAAGTTTTCACTAAAATCACGCTTAAAAACAATGAAACCAATGACATCAGCCCCCAATGTGTGTGTGAATCTGATATCGTTTCATGGATTAGGTCCAAAAAAAAAATATGAAAAAATCAATGAAATTAATGAAATCCTCCATCGATTTTTTGGGAAAAAGGGACTACAACGTCGTTGTCACTCACCCTCTCTGCTGCTAGAACTTTCAGTTCTGGTTAACAAAAATCTTCGATTTTCAACCGAATATTTGATCCAGTCCGATACGATATTGTGTTCGAGGGTCATGTAAATTTATTGTTACAAATCCGTGTGGGGCAGACTGAGCATGACTAAAGAAATTTCTAAATTGATTGAAGTCCATATCAGAGCACCATGTCTGCCAAATATTTCGTAGCGTATGTGTATCAACGCCATTGAATACAGCAAGCATATTACAGTTATCTCTAATCACTTTTGGAATCTGAGTGTAGCGTTGAGTGACATAAATCACATCAGTGTTTTTATGCCTGCCTCGGGAAAATATTCTAGCAGGATTTTTTTGATTATCTAACATGACATCGTCGTATACAACTAAATTGTTGATACTTCCATCGAGGTCATTCACGGATGGCGCCTCGTCAATATCGGTTATAAATTCAATAACATCCTCGCCAGCAATCTCTGAAGCGTTTTCATTAAAATCTTTTAGCACTTCATAGCATCGTTGATCATCTACGCTAGGGGCAATTAAATACAACTTATCCCACTTCATCCATCTCATTATTAAATTGAGCAACAATTGCGTTTTACCGGATCCAGATGGTCCGATTATAATTGCGCGGATAGAGTTTGGTAGCGCTGCATGATGCTTCACTGGTTCTCTTGTTTTAGTCGCTGAAAAATCAATTATATTCATATCTCTATACATAAATTATGGATCTATATTGCGTGAAGTGTAAGGCGCGTACTGGCACAGATGACTTGACGACGATTACAACTAAAAATAACCGATCAGCGCTTTCTGGTAAATGCGTACAGTGTAGTACAAAGAAATTTAGATTTGTTTCTAAACCCAAGGAACCCAAGGAACCTTTAAAAAAAATGAGGAGGTGATATCGCTGCCAAATTAGCAAAACTCCCTGGAACCCCATGGGGGAAATACCCCGGAGAAAAACACCTTTCAGGGTATAGTTATTGTGGACTGGGAACAAGACTTGATATCAGACTCAATGATCAAAATCAGCCCCGACCCGGTGAGGAACCAATAAACGCTATTGATAAGGCCTGTCACCTTCATGATGTTGCTTATAAAAGTAGCAATTTGCAACACAGGCATCTAGCAGATGTGAAATTAATTCATGCGTTGAATTCTATCACTGATAAATCCTTCAAAGAAAAATTGGCTTCCTTTTTGATAAAATCGGCAATGAAAAGTAAATTGATGTTAGGTGCTGGTAATTAATAACAACATGGAATCTATTTATTATTCCCCAAGAGGATACTGGAGGGGTAACGCTGCAATCAGTAAACTCGCTAGCGCCGCAAAAGTGATAAAACCACTGCGGCTCATTGGTTATCCAAACAGGCACTATGGCAAATTTATCTACCACCGCCTAAACAAATTCAATTCTCGCATTTTGATGTAACCGGACCCAATGAAGTTCATCAGGCTGATATATTATTTCTGCCACATGATCGTGGTTACAAATATGCGTTAACTGTAGTTGATATTGCAAGTCGATACAAAGAAGCAGAACCGTTAAAAACAAAATCAGCCACTGAAGTGGCTTCTGCATTTGAAAGGATTTATCGAAGGAGCCCTCTGCACTGGCCAAATCTGTTACAAGTTGACCCGGGCAAGGAATTTCAGGGTGCAGTGTTATCTACAATGAAATATCACAATGTCGCTATCAGACGAGGGCATACTGCACTGCATCGTGATCAGGCCATTGTAGAACGATTTAATCGGATTCTTGCTGAACGGTTATTTGGATATCAATACGCAAAAGAATTCATCCAAGAAAAAAGATCCCGTGAATGAGTTAAGAGATTACCAGGTGTAGTTACCGCACTGAATAACGAGATTACTAGAACCATCAACATGAAACCTATCAACGCGATTAAAAAGAAGTCGATACCTGAAAAACCACAAAAGGATTTTAGCGTTTCCCAACCAATTCTTGGTAGTAATGTCATTGTGAGGTACTTATACGAACCAGGAGAGCTTGAAGGGGGTAGAAAAAGGGCTACTGATCCTATTTGGAGCGTCACTACGCATAAGATATCTAGTATAACACGATCTACGGGTAGACCTCCAATCTATAAACTGGATTCAACTGCCCCTCAGCGTGGGTTTACTAGACAACAACTACAAGTAATTCCTGACGATACTCAATTACCACCGCATGGTCTTAACTAGCACCCTTGCGTCTATTACACTCAAGACAAGTCAACATCACATTATTTCTGACATGACCGAGATTGTTATTTTTTCTGTCTACGGTGAATTGGCGAGGATCCTTATCCGAATACTGCCAACGCATTATACAATTGCAACTTGCGCAGTGATTATTCTGTTGTTTCTTCAAAGTGATTATTAATTCAGCATCAATATCAAATTCTCGTTGTTTTTTTTTGTCCTGTTGTTTGTAACCGGAGAGTTTTTTATCAATAATATCATTATCGTCACCAATGATTTCATCATCGCCAATGATTTCATCATCTCCACTGGCTTCGCCAACGACAATTCTTCGAAGTTGATTTATTTTTCGTACTCTGGATACTGAAAGATAGACTAAATTCGACCATTCTATGCGATTATCTACCATCCAAACAATTGTATCCGATATAGTCAATCCCTGTGAAGAGTGTATTGTTGCTGCATAACCTAGCGTCCATGGGGATTTATTAGCACGCAATGCATCTTCAACGACATTGATATCAACCAGCACAATATCATTTAATACGAGAATCTTCTTTTCACGCCCTGACTCTGTCAGGCCTGGAATATCAACTTCAATGTTCTGTTTTCGTGTATCCGATGGCCTATAACATAACGGTACTGGAAGCGTTGCAAATTTTTGTTTATGCAATTCAAATAACTTCATCTGAAGTGTGTCCCTGACTATTTTTCTACTTGCAATGATCAAATCGTTTGGTCTCCACGCTTCCCAAAACTCATTCATGGGAGTTTCTGAAATTATTTCACGCGCTATTTCACACTGGATTCTATCCGGTTGTAATCTAATTAGTTTCTTCAATTCTTTTAATTCATTATCAAGTGATCTATGATCGGTATCAATTTCTTCATAATAGTCTACAAAACCCTTTAGCCATTCATGTGGAGATGCACCGACAAATGGTGGTGGTTGGCCGTGATCACCGCACATGACGACTTTTGTATTCTTCAATAACAACCACTCAAGAAATATTTTTAAGACATCTTCTGACACTGTGTCTATTTCATCCCAAATGATAATTTCAGGAATAAATTTCTCTCCCATGCGCTCAGGAGTCCATTTATCTCCCTTCCATCGGAAAAAGCTGTGATAAGTGCAGGCATTTACCCCTCTCTGTATCATTTCTCTTGCAAGTCTATGAGTTGGTGTTAGAACAATCATTTTTGTGAAATCCGTAGGATTTTTCCCACGGAATAACTCAATTGCCCGGGTTGTTTTTCCTGACCCGCCACAACCGTTTAAATAAACTGTTTTATACAGGCATATTGGATCAGAAATCGGTGGTGCATTAGAAAATTCTGAACACTGATTGCTTTCTAAGTAATTATTTTCAATGGTAACATCTGCTGATTGAATATAATCATGAATCATTTCTTTCTTAATTCTCCATGATCCCCATTTCTCGTTGCCAGTAGCCTTAAAATCAGCCATTTTGCTATTTATGTAAAATGAATCAGTAGCAACTCTAACTGCGGTGGTAGGAAATCTATTGATCATTGAAAACAGATTGATAGAAGCATAACCGAGCATAGAAGCTCTTAAGTGTGTGTACTGCGGATGGTATCCATCATTGTAGGTAACAATTGTACCCAATTTGGTTCCATCGGACATAAATGCGTCCTTACGATTGACATATAGGCCCCTATTCATTAGATCCGCGATTACAAAATCGTATTCAGCGTTGTCTATAATCAATCGTGAAGAATATTTCGTATTATCATCTTTGCCACCTTGGGTAAATTTACCGATTATTCTTCGTCCAAGATTTTTTGCTTCATTGTTTCTGATTTCAAATAACTGTTGGGACCAATCCATGATTTGTTGTTCATTAAAATCAGGAAACAGTTTTCGCTCTTCGCTAATTATTTTTTCTAGATCAGGTTGTGGTAACCAGACTGATTTCTGTGCTCGATAGGATATAATTGCTTCACTGACAATTAATGATTTTAACATCTTACAATCAAGCATATACCGTAATAACACTATTGGCATCCAGTGTTTTTCAGACATGTGTTTACCAATCCAAAGATAACTACACGGATGAAGTCCTGTAGCCATTTCAAATGATAATACACGAGCGAATCCGGTTAAATCAAAATCAGGCAGTGGTCCATTAATAGCAACACGGGTCATTTCGTGTGTAGGGTGTCCAAATCGTTTGAAATATTTCTCACACTCTCCATACCCAAGAAAACTTCCTGGATAACATGCAATCATATCAACTGAAATAACGGTATCAGCGGTGTATTTTGTGTTCCATAATCCGCCGTGGCTGTATTCAAGACAGGACAATTTGACATCTGATAAAAACTCACTTCATGTTGGTTTCCACGCGTTTTTCTTTCTAGCAAAATGTGCTGCAATGGATGGTACTGTAAAACAGTTTGCTTATAATTGATCTTCGATTTCCCCCTCAGAAAACTCACTAGCTAGTTGTTTCATTTGATTCTGCAGCTCTTCAGTACGGTATAATTCTCCGTTAGGCCTTACAAACTGATCAAATTTGCATTCTTCGTCTGAATTACTATGAAATAGCCACATTGACACGGGATCGTTTTTACTCAAATGGTAAATAGCATCAAATAATTTCTGCTCTGAAAAAAACTCTTCGGTTTGGGGTAGATATTTTACGGTTCTATCCCGTGGGAATATTGTTACTGCAGATGACCACGCGTGTGTGTTATGATCAATAATTTCAATGGGGGTTCCCTGTGATTTATATTTCGATTCGTATAATACTTCTCCGGTGATTGTCCTTACCGATATTGGAAATCTTAATGATTTTTCTAATTTAGTTATATCCTGAATTGTTGCCCCATGCTCTTTTACCGTGAACTCCCACTCGGTTATTTTTTTTCGTCTTAGATCAGTTAGTTTATTTCCCCGGGACGCATTTGTGAAGTGTTCTATTATTCGTTCTGCTACACAATGGAGGCCTGTCGAATATTTCATGGGTGCTAGTTTTGAAATATCAGGTTTTTCATTGAGCGGATAGATCCCGTAAACAACTGCTGTGACAGGATAAGATCTTTCGTAGTAGGGTTTATCAATTCCAGTCAAAATTCCTGGTTTTGAATCCTGATTCACGGTGACAGTTTTTTTGCCCCTGAGAATGGGTTCAAATTTATCCCTAATAATCCATTTGCCATCCTCACGGATAATGAATTTGATTCGGAAAAAATGACTTTTTTCCCCAATACGTGAAATGATCACTGCTGCTTTTTCATCATTCATGGTAGCATCAACAACACCATCAATTCGAAATGTTGACCAGCAATAAGATGCTCCATCACGCTTGAATTCATTAAAACAGTCTCTGATGGGTTTATCAAGAATTTTATTCTTGGGTGTATTAGAAACTATATCAAGATTGAATTGAGCATCCTTCCATGGTGATCTCATGTTTCCGTCTCTTGGACGTTTGTTACGTTTTTTGGGTCTATCGATATTAAATCTAGGATTGATTTTCAATAATCTCTTAAACTCCTTCATGTTTCCGTCTCTTGGACGTTTGTTACGTTTTTTGGGTCTATCGCGATTAAATCTAGGATTAATTTTCAATAATCTCTTAAACTCCTTCATATTTCCGTCTATTGGACGTTTGTTACGTTTGTTTCCGTCTATTGGACGTTTTTTGGGTCTATCGCGATTAAATCTAGGATTGATTTTCAATAATCTCTTAAACTCTTTCATGTTTCCGTCTATTGGACGTTTTTTGGGTCTATCGAGATTAAATCTAGGATTGATTTTCAAAAATCTCTTGAACTCTCTATCGGTATTGATTTTAGCATTTTTCGAAGTCAATCTCTTGAACTCCTTCATGCTATATATAAAACAAGCATTTAAATGAAAGATTTATGTATAATGAATCACTGCAAATGGCTCATGATGGGAAATGTAACCCCGTGTAACAAATCATGCAGAAAAAATGAATACTGTAGGTATCATATGCAAAGTTTTCGACGTGGAAGTCTTGGTCCGTTACCCTGTATTCGATGTGGGGTTGGGGTCAAGGGAAGATCACAATTATGTATTGATTGTGGTAGTAAGCGATATAGGGAATTGAAGCGTTATTATGATAAAAGAATAAAAAATGGACAATCCATCAGAAATTATGACCCTGAAAAAGTCTTTGACCCTGACAACATCAAGGATAAAATCATAAGAACCCCGCAAGACTACATCGAAAGATTTTCCAGTGATGTAATTATTGAACCAAACACTGAATTAGACAAACAATAGAATAGTATATATGAACCAAGAATTCAGACAGCATCCAGTGATTACAAATTATGAAGCATCCAGTGATGGTACTGTCAGAAACTGTAGACTAAAGAAACCAGTTGGTGTTGTGAATAATCAAGGGTACTTGATGTTTACTGTTGGCGGAGGAAAAGAAAAGAAAACTTATCTCAATCATCGTTTCGCATTTGAATGTTTTTATGGATTGATCGAGGGTGATTCTGTTATTGATCACAAGGATTCTAATCGAAAGAATAATTCTGTATCAGATCTGCAGGCTATCACACAGAGTGAGAATACCAAACGAGGAAAGACTGGCACTTGTTCAAAAAAAGCGAGACCTGTGAAATCTTTGAACGAAGAAAAAATATTTTCATCTATGAATGAAGCCGGTAGGCACTTTGGTATTTGTTCATCTTCAGTACGATTCGTTGCAGAGGGGATTTATCGATCGGCTATTTCAAAAAATCGCGGGCAAAAAGTTCAATTTAGTTATGTCTAATGCGTCATAATTTCCAATTAGAGATATGTCATTCTTATAGAATAATGAATTTTGAAAACATGAATAGCATCATAGTTGAAATAGCAAAATTGAAAAATCAGGATATCAAACTATCAGATGGGTTAAATCCTGATCAAATTGTGTCTGATTTTCAGGATATAGAATACGGGGTTAACAACAATAAATATATGCTACCCAAGAAGTATGCACTCATCAAAAGAATTCAGAATTCTATTAAAGACTCTCTTTCATTTTCCAGTGACATCAGTGTGTTCGTTCCGTTGTATACTATCGTAGAGGGAATACGAAAAGAATTAGGTAACGAATACGAATTGAAAAAAGAAGTCAACTCTAAAATTAGAAACCTACGAGCATTAATTCAAGAAAATTGATTGCCCGACTATTGATTGCCCGACCATTTATCATTCCGACCCTCATTTTTTTTAGCTGACCCTCAAGGGGGATGTCAAAAATCGATGGACGATGTGTCAGATTGATCAATGAAAAAGTGTGGAAACTGTCAGTATTATTTATTTTATATACAATTATGACACTTTCCACAAACCTGATAGAAGCTGTTATAGGATGAAATAACACTTCCATGACCGTGTTAAAAATCATCCGACATGTCACTGATGTCAAAAAAGGAGTTGTACGATGGTGTTAGGTCGGGATTGAAAAATTGTTTTGCAATTGAAAAATGGTTTCTGATTTCAAATAATGGTCAATGAGGCATTAACAACCCGATTGGCTCGTGAACGACTGGATGCAATTAAGAGATTTGTACCAATTCGTGACTCTGTACGGAATAAACTGCAACAACGACAGAGTTTACAAACTGATTTTGCTTTGGGGTCTGAAGAGTTGTTTAAACCAGTAACCACAGCAACGAAAGGGGTAGAGCGTGCTATACTGGGAGATGATCCTGACGGTAAAAGAAAGGAAGAGGGTCTTATTTCTGTACTCGAAAAAATAGCAGTGAAAACTGAACAAACTGAAAAAACTGATCCGAAAAAAACGACTGTTTCTCTGTTGAATAAATTTACTGATCATGCTAAAATATTAATAAAAAAACCTAGTTTATTGAAATCAAAGGATTATCAAGCCTTTGGTAATTTTGCTGCTCAAAGCTATAATTCAAAAAAAGATTTTTTAAAGGACGAGTATAAAAATGATAGAATATCAAGTAATGATTGGTTCGATTATTTGTATAAACTAAATAAAGGGATTGGTCGTTTGAATAAGGATGAGATAGGATACAAGGAATTTCAAAGGGGGATTAGTTATTATAAAAGAGAACAAATAGAAGAGCGACAACGAGAATTAGAAGAATGACGTCAAACACCAACACGTAGACAAACAAGAAGACAAAAAAAACAACAACTACCACCTGATGATGATGATGATTTAGAAGAACGACGTCAAACACTAACACGGAGACAAAAAAAACAACAACTACCACCTGATGATGATGATGATTTAGAAGAACGACGTCAAACACCAACACGGAGACAAAAAAAACAAGAAGAACCTAATGATGATTATTTACAAGAAACGGGTTTAGAAAAACTAGATGAAGCAGCTGGTTATAGCGGAAGTGGACTGCAAAATCCAAGGATTGGAAACACTTGTCCTGATAGTGTTATCAATTATATATCACGATTAGATGTTCTTGTAGGAGGATTCCGAGCTGGAAATAACTCTCCAGAAATAATTAATGAAGCAGCTGATATCTGTAGACGGTTATTTGCCGGCGGTATCATGGATATCAAAACATATCGAGATTTCATTGACGAGTTAGCAAATGGGTATCATAGTGATTAAATAACAATTGAAAACACTATTGTTTTTATAATAATGATCGTACACTACAATCATGATAAACCAACCCTCGTCTATGTAGTTAATTCACGGTTTCCAGTTTATAAAGCATACTATGGAGATGGCCTCGGCAATACCATTTTAGGATTCTTTTCAAGAATGGCCCCAAAAGTGATGCCGTTAGCTAAACAGTTATCAATGAAAGCCATTGATGTTATTCGTGATAAGGGTATTAGTACTGTTGGAGATCTTGCCGGGAAAGCGTTTTCAACTGCGAAGGATAAAATAACATCATTAGTAAAATCACGAAAAAAGAAACCGTTACCGTCTACAGAAGAAATGCCTGCAAGTGTTAGTAAAATTATAAATAACGCAGTAGATGAAAAACTAGCGTCGATGGTAAATCAAGGGGACGAAAGCAATATTGCAAACATGATAGCAGGAAGTGGCTTTAAAAAACTACGACGATGAAAATGGAAAAATCGTTTACGATTTCACTATTTAGACTCTGATAAATAGAATAAAATGTTCAAAAGGTCACCTGATCCAGCATTTGATATAGATGCCCCAGTCCCCAAGAATGATTCTGTACGCGATTATCAATATTACGCCTATCATGCCATAAACTCAAATAGTCGAGCAAGAATTGATCTTCAAGTCCATGATACCAGTAAATACTTTTTACCCTGTGAAGCATTTATTGAAGTAGAAGGAGAAATTGTAACAGCTGCTGATACTACTGCTGTACCAGCACCGTATCCAGCTGGTACTCAAGTCGGTTTTGTCAATAATGGTTATGGCGCTATTTGAGAGTGCTAGATATCTCATTGATGGAAAAGAAATTGAGTCCATAGATCGTGATGTTGATGTGGCTACAACAATAATCGGGTTAGCGAGATATTCCGATGATTATACAAGATCAGCAGGACCTTCTATGATGTTTGCAAAAGATGCTAAGAATACCGCTGGAGGAAAACAATTTATTATAAAACAACCAAGGGATCGTGCTGCTAACCCTGCTAATGTTGCTGGTATCGAGAATATGATTATAAACAACGATCCTGATTTCAATCTAGGAGCTGCAACACGAAACGCAATGTTGCAAGGAGAGCGTAAATCATTTTCATGCGCGATTCCACTGCATCACATATTTGGATTCTGTAGAAACGTCAGAAAAGTTATCTACGGGGCGAAGCATACAGTATCGCTTGTACGAAAAAGTGATGATAATGATGCAATTTGGAGGATTCCAGCAAATGCTGCAGCCGCCAATGCTGATGCCGGTAGAGTCGATTTAACAAAAATATCATTGTGGATGCCAGTGTTGACTCCAGCAATCACCGCAGAAGAACGATTACTATCATTTATGGATCAAGGAGGAAAGTCGTTGTTGAGTTGGCTAACCGTGAGTACAGATGTGAAGCAATCAAATATCAACGGGTTATTCACTTGGAACCTAGCATCAAATCAAGGCGTTTCTGCGCCACGTCATATATTCGTAGCGTTACAGGATACCACACGAGTTGGCAATCAACTCTCCAGTCATATGATATTTGATCAATTAGGTGTGAAAGACGTCTCACTGAGAATAAACGGCCAGCAGGAACCATCCGAGGATATACAACTTAATTACACAGAAAATCATATTGCACGAGTTTATCATCGTCTGTTGTCATTTATGGCACGCGATCAAAATGTGGATACTGGTTTGCAAATATCACAATATGATTTTAAAAATCTGTATCCGATCTATTACTTCTCACTGGAACATCTCGATTTGACAAGACAGTCAGTTGTTGATATACACTTTAGAGCTAATGTCTCGTCCTACTACTATTGCTGATTATAGAGCGGTTGCTGTCATTCTCAGTGATAAATCAATGCTACTCGAAGGTGTTGGTGGAAGAATGAGAGTGGTAGATGCCCCAGTAGAAAATCTTTGAACGATTTTTCTCGATTTTTCATTGAATTAGAATCAATCTATTATGTATAATGTCATATAGTGTTATTAGTGTTGCGTTAACTCCTGGTCAAATCAAAAAATTGCAATCAGAATCGGCTAAAAAATGTGGAACCACAATCACGTTGAAACCTAATCAAATGACTGGTGGTGCAAATAAACTATCGCTGACAACTCGTCAGGTGAAACATTTCAATGATGCTTTCAAGGATAAAAAAGGGGTTCAGATTACTCTTTCTGCGGCTGCTATTAAAAATATGATAAAATCAGGTGGTATATTTCCATTGTTAGCTGCAATACCAGCATTGATTGCAGCAGCAGCCCCAGCGGTGGCTAAAGCAGCGGCGTTAGGAGCCGTTGGTACTGCAGCAGGAATGGCGTTGAAAAAGGCAGCTGGACAAGGATATAAAAAAAAGGGACGATCCGTTCAAGGATTGGGTCTAAGACTACCAGGAGCCCCGTATTCATGGTACAGCGGAAAGGGTCTAAGACTACCAGGAACCCCGTATTCATGGTACAGCGGGAGATCCGTTCACGGATCAGGCCTGAGACTACCAGGAACGGTTTATTAATTGAGGAACCTATGGTTCCCAAATCTTCGATGGTTCCAATGTCCAATTTTGATTTAATGGATGCTGCTAAAAAACTAGTGATTAAAAATTTCAGAGGTGTTTTTATGAAAGATCAATTACCACATCAACCAAACAAAACTGAAACAGGTATTATTAATCTCGATAACAGCACCGGACCTGGAACTCACTGGGTTGCATACGCTATTGATCCACGTGGGATTGTCTATTTTGATTCATATGGATTAGCCCCACCAAAAGAATTTATGCGTTACATAAAACAATTTCCAATGAAGACTTGGTATTCTACGCTACCAACACAACAAATCAATGACCCACCAATATGCGGCAGTGAAGTATTAAATGTCCTTGACGCTATTTCTAACTCCTTGGGTAACCCAAGGGGAAAACCACCTCATATTGTCGTAAATGACTACACCAGCAATCGCTTTTTAGAGAGAGAAAGAGTTTTACAATAACATGATTGATATTTGGGGGAGATCTTTGAAACCCAAACCCGATGGCACTGCAACCCCTGATTCTATCAAGGATATAACAAAAAAAATTAAAGATGAAATAGCTGAGACGTTGAATTTAGAAAGTGTTGAACCCAATGAAATAGTTGTATTTCAAGATCGCCAGGGTAAATTGAAATCTAGTAATATTTCTCTGGATGATATTTTAGTTAAACAACAAAACGCAATCGAGAACACCGTTGCGTTATTTTCCGATCAGGGTAAATTGAAAACCAGTAATATTTCTCTGGATGATATTTTAGTTAAACAACAAAACGCAATCGAGAACACCGTTGCGTTATTTTCCGATCAGGGTAAACTCAAACCGGGTGTACTCGTTTCGACGATTACAGATCGATTAAAAATTCTCAACGATGAGTTAAACAATTCTGTGGTTGTACTAACAACACTTGAATCTAGAATTGAAGAACACATAAAACAGTTTACCGCATTTCGTAGAAATATCATTGATAAATTTATTGGAACTACATTCGATAAAATTGAACTAAAACTCCCTGATATTAAAAAATCCATCGATGAGACGAAAACTTTCATCGAAGCCGTCAAAGGTGATTTTTCGAGGATGATAACAGTCATTGAAAAAACAAAAATTCCTCATGAGAAAACTACCAACATAGTATATACAATCCAACACGGATCATTTGAGTGGTCACCTACAAACAACAAATTAGATATCACTGCAACCGTCAAGGGTATTTATCGATTAACACTGGTGACAACGGTTCAATTTAATATATCATCGTCGAGTTCATCCGGGGTCAATAATACGATTTCAACGATCATCGACAAGGGTACAACTGAAAAGTTCACTATAACATCTACTGATACAACTTTGGCTAGGGTTTCAACAACATGGTATGCGGAATTCGTAGCGGATTTAAGTAAATAAATTGAAAGGATTTCACAATTGAAAACGCTAGTATTTTTAAAATAACAATGATTTCATCATCGCAATATCGCTATGATCAGGTCAGAGAATATCAAACTAGACTCAAAACCCTGTCTGAGGAGTATGCAATGAAAATTAAAAAATATCGCAGGAGAATTACCGCAATTGATGTTACTGTGTATTCAGTGAGTGGTGTAAGCACCGGAGCCGGTATTATACTGTCTTCAGTGACAATGATGGCCCCGATAGCTGTTCCAATTTGCATTTCTGCGGCAACAACAATCGCTGGAATTATTTCAATAATCACAAAAAAAATATCCTCATGCAGCCAACGGAAACTACAAGACTACATAATTCAATTTCATATTGTGTCCACTGCATACTCGCAATTATCCTCATTGATATCGTCATCGCTCGATGATACAATTATATCAGAGAGTGAGTTTTCAGCGATGGTAGATATATATGATTCTGCGATGTCAAAATTAGAAATACATCATGAGTATAATAACAATGACAACACAGATGGAATTACTTCAACAAATAGTGGAGAACACAAACCCAGTACAAACAAGCATGATCTCAATAACCTCAACGAATCCAGAATTCAGTGTGAATTTCCCCTCTCCGGTCCCAGTGAAGGAGATAGCGCTAGCAAAATTACGAGTATACCACAGTTGGCCAAATATTAGGTCAAAATCATTTGGTGGTCAACAACCCAATAATTCACTGGTATTTGCAAATAAGAATATACTCGACGGTACCCCAGACTGGAATGTTGTTTCCATACCAACCGGATCATACCAAATTGAACAAATCAATGATGAATTCGCGCGTAGAATAAAATCGATTACTGGAGTAGAGTCAAAAATAGCTATAACAGTTCATGTGCCGACACTATCATCTGCCATTGAAATAAGCACAGAAGGATACGTCGTAGATATCTATCAGAGTTCTATTAGAACCGTACTAGGATGGCCTGAATTACCACCCGGTGGAAAAACCGTTAAATTACCAGAACCAAAAAAAACCGATTATATCACAGACAGGATAAAATCTGATAATCCAATAAAAAGCTATAGATATTATGATAAGTCGTATTTTTTCATTAGAGTAGAATATGATGAAAAAATAAGACTTATTCATCATCTTGCTAACCGGGATAAAATCACTGAAAATTTCACAGCTTTCAATAACGATATTTCGTTGTTGTTTATATCCCTTAGATCCGGCACTCTCACCCGAGATGAATTTATCAGTGTCGTAGAAACATGTAACAAAATCATCAATGACATGGAAACATTTCATTCACAAATTATTCAAGAGGTATTAGGTGACAGTAGTCCTAAAACAAGAGATTTATTTGCAGTAGACTATAAGATCCGCATAGGAGATATTGCAACATTCAAACTACCAGGATATAATCTCTTAGAACTACAAAAATCTCTCGATGATGCCATCGATGAAGGTTTCAAAATAATCCATGATACGTGGAAAAAAACACCATCACAACCACAAACAACTATCCTGACACACAATAATGACCCAGATGGTGGTGGCAGGCATATTGCTCCGTTCAATGTGAATATTTCAACGGTGATTGCGCTCAATTTAGTATGTGATGTGATCGAAGGAAGCTATCAAATAAATTTAGAACGATCAAATCAAGCTCAGCAGGGATATATTTTGTATTCATTTGCACCAACAGCTCCTCCAGGGTTTTTAATAATTGAGTCCCCGGTGAATCCAGTCTATATGCGATGTCATAATAATTCATTAACCAGAATTAATTTCAAACTCACTGACCAGTCTAATAATCTGATTGATTTACAAGAGGAGGTTTTACAAATTAGTCTATTTGTAAAATCGTAGTGATTTACATGATCCTCGAACACGATATCGTATCGGACTGGATCAAATATTCGGTTAACCCCAACTGAAAGTTCTAGCAGCAGAGAGTGTGAGTGACAACGATGTTGTAGTCCCTTTTCCCAAAAAAATCGATGGAGGATTTCATTAATTTCATTGAT
This sequence comes from Unio delphinus, assembly GCA_029339505.1. Lineage (NCBI taxonomy): Eukaryota > Metazoa > Mollusca > Bivalvia > Unionida > Unionidae > Unio > Unio delphinus. The sequence goes on along the minus strand of JAQISU010000091.1, from coordinate 2,153,202 downwards.
TTTTTCATATTTTTTTTGGGGACCTAATCCATGAAACGATATCAGATTCACACACACATTGGGGCCTGATGTCACTGGTTTCATTGTTTTTAAGCGTGATTTTAGTGAAAACTTGTCTAAAAATGTTGTCTGATTCGCCCCTTCTGCTGCTTGGATTTAAACGGAAACGGGCACGCACTGCAAACGACACAGAATTAGATGATGCTGTGTACACCTGGTTCACACAACAACGTGAACAAAGTGTTCAAATTTCGAGAACAATTCTCAAGGTCCAGGCAGAGAAAATGGCAAAAACTATGGATACTGAATCAGATTTCATGGCAAGCCATGGATGGCTTTGGAGATTCGAGCGCCGACATGGAATTAAATAAAATTTATTGTCGGGAGAGATACGCTCAGCAAATCAGGCGGCCTCATCTAGTTATCCCAACCAACTCTGAGAGATACTGACCCGTGATGGATATACAGACGACCAAGTTTATAATTGTGATGAGGCTGGTCTATGCTATCGGATGATTTAAATATTTTTTTAATATATTTTTTTTTACATGTCTGACGTTTAGACCCATTAAATTCATGGTTGGTAATGGTTTATCTTTGTAATTTTTTTTTTACATTTTACTCTATCTATCTATCTAATCAATCTATCTATGTATCTATTTAGTGATAGCAGAATTTTATGTTTTAGATCAACACAAGTTTCGACGTTATCGTTTTTCGATATGAATGTTATCTTTTTTGATAAAATAAATCTTGATTCATTTTGATCAAACATTAAAACTAGAATGTATCCAAATCAACACAAAAAGCAGTGACGTAATACACAATGTGTTTAGCGATACACATGTTAAGAATATTGATACCTCGTGGAATAATGTTTGTTTTTACGATCTTTTCAAGATATTTTTTCAAGAAATTAAAGGTAATTTATAAAGAAAAACGAACAACACCTTTATAAAGAAATATTTATTAACAGTTATTTTCTGCACGATTATAAAACGAGTATTTAACAATGCACCACCACCCCCTGTCGCCTCTGTCGATCTCCCATCACTTTATTAGTTTTTTTTATAGGTCCCTCGGTAACTCGCGCCCTCGCTTATAGTGCGGTCGATGTTTTTGGACCCCGTTGTGCGCGAGTTATCGAGGGAGCGGTGTAATTAGAAATAGAATGGTACTAAGGTAATTTTGAAGTAGAATGGTACTAAAGTAATTTTGAAGTAGAATGGTACTAAGGTAATTTTGAAGTAGAATATTATTAAGATAATTTAGAAGCAGAATGGTACCAAGGTAATTTTGGAAGTTGAATATTACCAAAGCAATTTGAAGTAGATTGATATTCAAAGTATGTATAAGTTTATGCTGAATATAGTTAATATTAGGGAACACAAATCAAAGTGTTTGTCAATGTTGTGAATGTATCTTTTTAAAAGTCAAAACTGTTTTGTTACAGTGAGTAATTACCTGCAATATAACAGTCATTTATGTCTGCAACTTTACATTTAAAAAAAACCAAAAAACAGTTATCAAGGAAGCCAATTTCTGTTGTTTTGTTTCATCTGGAATTACAATGTAACAAATTAGCAACAGGCTGGAGGAATGTATTTTAATTATTATAATGGTTAAAACTTCTCTTTACTTTGCCTCCTTTCAACTTAATCAAACAGAAACTGTAGCATTACCCCTAGACAACTGTTCAGAGTTAATTGCACATCTGGGTACTTGGAGCAAGGTAAAATCTCTTATGAAGGCACCTGATCTTTGAGACAAGGCATTCATATGCAATCCACTGGATATTTACAGTAATATTTGCATTGCAATCAGATACAGGAGCAAATGATGTTGAGTAGATATCCTAAATGCATGTTTAATATTAACATTACTAGCAAGTACCCGTCATGCATTGCAATGCCATTCAAAGAAAGAAAGTGTTTGTGTTTTAATCCTGACATGCGTTGCAATGCCACTGAAAGAAAGTGTTTGTGAAAGTGATCGGGCTTGAGCAGTGCGAACTCGAACGGTTTCCAATCTTGCTTCCCGTTGCTCGTCTGTTTCAACTATTACAAATTCACGCCGTGATTGTTTGACGTAACCAAGGCGCGAACCAAACGTAACTAAGTAAACATGACGTATCTAAGGCGCCTACAGTTCACACCGAAAACGCGCGAAATTAGGTATCGATACAGACCGTGTTCGATCACGTTATGTATTTAAGGCGCCTACTGTTCGATCACGTGACATATCTAAGGCACCTACAGTTCACAGCGAATACAAGGTAAATGTCGCAAAAACACATTTGTTAATTGTTACAATTTAAATGGTTGTACTAATTCAGAAACCTTCGTGGGCGTGCTCAGAACAACTCACCAAAGTTTTATCGCAATTGGATGAACCAAGTAGCAAGTACCCGGCATGCGTTGCAATGCCACTCAAAGAAAGAAAGTGTTTGTGTTTTAATCCTGGCATGAGTTGCAATGCCACTCAAAGAAAGAAAGTGTTTGTGTTTTAATCCTGGCATGAGTTGCAATGCCACTGAAAGAAAGAAAGTGTTTGTGTTTTAATAGACTATTTGACTGGTTTCTGGAAAGAATCTCAGATTATTTAGTGGTATTTATCGAGCCCACATAAAGTGTTTATCTTACCGAAGGCGTTTTAGGTATCGCTACCGATTATGAATTTCATACAGCTGTTGATTTACGTCATCATAGTTTCAGCCAATCCAGACCGTGTTCGATAACGTGACATATCTAAGGCGCCTACAGTTCACACCGAACACATGCAATTTTAGGTATTGCTACCGATTATGAATTTCATACAGCTGTTGATACTCACCAAAGTTTAATCGCAATCGGATGAACGGTATAGGAACGCATAACGCAAACGTAACTAAGTAAACATGACATACACCGATTATGAATTTCATACAGCTGTTGATTTACGTCATCATAGTTTCAGCCAATCCAGACCGTGTTCGATCACGTGACGTATTTAAGGCGCCTACTGTTCGATCACGTGATTTACAAATTCACTTCACGATTGTTTGATGTAACCAAGGCGCGAACCAAATGTAACTAACTAAACATGACGTATCTAAGACGCCTACAGTTCACACCGAAGACACGTGAAATTAGGTATCGCTGCAAACCGTGTTCGATCACGTGACGTATCTAAGGCGCCTACTGTTCGATCACGTGACGTATCTAAAGGCGCCTACAGTTCACAGCGAACACACGGTAAATGTCGCAAAAACACATTTGTTAATTGTTACAATTTTAATGGTTGTACTAATTCAGAAACCTTCGCGGGCGGGCGCAGAACAACTCACCAAAGTTTAATCGCAATCGGATGAACGGTATAGGAACGCATATGACAAACAAACAAACAAGCATTCATTTTTATATATATAGATTCCTGTTGAAATTTAAGATAAGCAATCCGAAAGGAGGGTGGTGTGCTCAATAAGGGGCAAGACTGTGCCCTCCTAGGACAAGCTAGGGACAACACTGAAATGTATATTACTCCAGATTATAACTATTCATGGGGGTATTTTAGGAGACCATCATATAATGAAGTACATAATTCATATAATTCTTGTACAGAATAATGAAATGGGATCCATGTTAATTCATAGTGAGACCATCATATAATGAAGTACATAATACATGTAATTCTTGTACAGAATAACGAAATGGGATCCATGTTAATTCATAGTGACACTATGCTATAATGAAGCACATAAAAAATAAAATTCTTGTACAGAATAATGAAATAGGATCCATGTTAATTCATAGTGAGACCATCATATAATTAAGTACATAATTCATGTAATTCTTGTACAGGATAATGAAATAGGATCCATGTTAATTCAAAGTGAGATCATGCTATAATGAAGTACATAATTCATGTAATTCTTGTACAGAATAACGAAATGGGATCCATGTTAATTCATAGTGAGACCATCATATAATGAAGTACATAATACATGTAATTCTTGTACAGAATAACGAAATGGGATCCATGTTAATTCATAGTGAGACCATCATATAATAAAGTACATAATACATGTAATTCTTGTACAGAATAACGAAATGGGATCCATGTTCATTCATAGTGAGACCATCATATAATGAAGCACATAAAAAATATAATAAAGTGTTGTAATAAAGTGCTTTTTAATTGAGACTATGTTTTAATGAAGCACATAACAAAACATAATTCTTATAAAGAATAATGAAATGGGATATGTGGCCATTCCTGTCTAATAACAGGGGCTATGTTATAATGAAGCATAAAAATAAATATAATTCTTATACAGAATAATGAAATGCGATCTGTGGCCATTCATGTCTTACAACAGGGACTTTGTTGTAATAAAGTGCCTTTTAATTGGGACTTTGTAATAAAGTACCTAATAATTGAGACTATGTAATAATGAAGCACATACAAAATTTAATTCTTTTACAGAATAATGAAATGGGATCTGTGGTCATTCATGCCTTACAATAGGGGCTGTTGTAATAAAGGGTCTTATTATTTGTCATCATTGCATGGAGCTTATATAAAGATATAGTTCATATATTGAAGTTTTAATTGAGACACTTTTCTACCACCCATTTTGTTTAGATGAATGAGGAATCCACAAAAAACGATTGTTTCAAAGAATAGTGGGGTGAATTTATTCACACTAAATGTCATTCCGACCTGATAAATTAAGATTCTTGTCTGCATTAACAAGGTTTGATATTAAACATTAGTTATGTCTGTATGAAGATAATTTTGTTGTTAATTTTTTCCATCAGGCTGTGAAACCAAGGTAAAAAGTAAACACAAGCTTAAGGAGCATCTACGAAGTCATACTCAGGAAAAGGTTGTTGCCTGTCCAACATGTGGTGGGCTTTTCTCCAACAGAACCAAGTTCTTTGATCACCTCCACAGGCAGGAGGACATGCAAAGTAAGAGAATCTTTCAATTTATTGAATTTTATGCCAGATATGAACAGCATAGCATCAGAGGTAACCCACAGATCAGAAAAATTATCAAGAACTATTGTCAAATTTAGTTTTTTTTTTTTGTAGCAAACAGTTGTTATTGGAATTCTCAATTCCCATGTTTTGTTGGGGGTTTTCTTCAGCATATCAGATTGGTTTTGATGCCTCAGTATATTCATGTTGCAGATCTGGTAAACTAGTTCACCATTTGGAATATACCTTAGTCAGTATCCACACAATACCAGTATGAAAGTCCAGCTCTGATGAGTTGATTTATTACCAGATGGTCAGTGTTCTTAGCTTTCATTTGAATCTATTCAGTGTGTGGTACACAGTTTTTCTGCATAGTCTGCACTATAATGTGGCTATGTGTGAAGCATGATGCAGGTCTCAGTGGCAATGGTGTGAAGGATATATTAGATAAGAAATCCAGTATTCTAATGAAAATAAATTATGAAATCACGCGTCCTTGTGGGGGGGGGGGAGGGACTAGAAAAGCGTGTTAATAGTTTGCTACAATATTGTAGCTTCAGCTGCTATTTTATATATGTTGAGGACCCCACTGATGGATGGATAGGGAACTAATATTATTACCAGTTTATAGAGTGAAATTAGAGACTACCAATATTGATCTGGTAAAGTCTGCTATTAAATATGCTTTAGAATAGAATTTGCATTTGCTTTAATTAGTGTTGTTCCGATTATCGATTATAATCGATGATCAGTTGGTTGAGCAAATCAATAAGATAATCGATTGTGAAACTCCATAATCGATTGTGTGCAAAGGGAGACTACTTTTATGTGTAGGCAAAGCACAAAGGTTAGTAAAACTCCCAGCCACTAAAGTTGACCTGAAATTTATTATTCCCTTCACAACTACAAATAAAAAAACTTATGATTCATAATTAGGAATATATAGTTATTATTACATGGTCAAGTTGTTAAATTGTTGAGTTAATACATTTAAACATATTTTGTTGATTGTTTCAGTTAAATTGCAACATCTTTTGTAGTATTTATAAACAATGACAAACAAGAAAATCATGTCCTTCTATACTTTAAATTATAGACGCATCACATATGAAGGAAAGAATTTTGGGGGATTGTAGCAGTATTTCAGTTACATATGACTTATCAGCCATAAAAAGTTTCGTTATAAAACAAAAGTAACACACAATGTAATATGATTGTCAAGTTAATGAATACATGTCATTAAAAGAGATTACTCCTGTACATTTATAAACATATTGAATTCTTGATCAAAGATATAACTAACAAAAATTTTAATTTGCTCTTAGTAACCGATTATAATCGATGATCAGTTGGTTAAGGGGAACCGATTATCGATTATGAATTTCTGACCGATTCCCATCACTAGCTTTAATCTTATTTTTATTGCAATGGTGAGCATACAATTGTACTGAAGAAAAACATTGTTAACATCTCCTTTGTATTTTACCTTGCATTCCCTTAATTCAGTAGATAGCATACTTTTCTACTTACCAGATTCAAGTGAGCATTAAATAATCATTATGGCCCAAAAGCATATTTTTCCATTCATTTGTGGGAAAAGAATTGTATTTAAACCATCAGGTAAACACATTTTATTTAGTTTGGAAAATAAACCAAATTCAGTTTGCCCCTCTGGTTCTGTAGAGGCATTGTTCCCGGGCCACAGTGGGGGGCTTAGGTAACCTCATCACCCCCAGTCAACTATCAGCACCTTTGCTTAATTCTGATTTTATGGTATATCATGTGATGGTAGATACGGGTTTGTGTACTTCTCAAATGTATGCAATTTATACTTGAGTAAATAAGATGAACCCATTTTTTTCCACCTTTTCCTTACATGTTGGCTGGTGTTTTTTCATGGGTCTGATAATGTTCATTAGAAAATGGAAAAAAGTGGGGTCCAAAGGTCCTTATTGGGTCAGAAAGTGAGATTACTGAGAAATAAATGGGTTGCAAATACCAGTGATTGTGTTTTGTTTTTAAACACATTATTTACTCTGGCACTCACATGGATTTATTAGTTTCTGCCATTAACTTTTCCAGCATTATATACTTTGATTTAGTCATTGTAGAGTCCAATTACAAAATTACACTGTTCATGACATGGTTTTTGTAATTGAATAGCAAACTGTCATAGCATTAAAACCTGAGCTTCTTTGATTGTCACAGTCTGAGTAATAAGTCTCCTCTAGAATTTATTTTGGATACTTGTGCACACATTTGTTCCTCACTGAATACTGTTTTGGAAATAATGAAGCATTGTTTTTATTTAACATGAGTGATTTTATTTAAGATTTCATCTGCTTTACATTTTATATCAAAGATCATGAATGATGTGCTCTCAGTTGGTGAGCAGGCCAATTAAAATCAGGAAGACATTTCTGGCTGCCAATGAAATTGATAATCTTGTGCTTCTTGACAAGTGCTCTCCATTCTTGATTTAATGAAAAATCAACTTTACAATCTTATATATATATTTTTTTTCTTTTTTTTTTTTTCTTGGGGTCTTTTTAATGCACCCAGTGTTTGCCATGATGGAAACTTTAATGTGCCAGGGATGACAAATAAAGGTCATTGGTTATATACAGTAAAATCTTTTTTGAAAAAAACATGCTGACCTTATTTACCTCATCTAATTGCTGTAAAAACAAAATTTCATTAATCAGCAGAATATTTCTCACTGGTTAGATTACAAATAATTGAGATTTTTTTTTGCCTGCAAATAACAAGACCATAGTATCACTTTTTTCATTATCAGTATCGCAAATAATTTTAACATGTTGTATAAAAGTATTTGAAAGTCACATCAGTTGCCATAATCAAATGAAACTTGATTAACCCTTTACCTCGTGGACTTGCCTTTGGACGCCTCTACCCGATTTGCATGGAAGCACCTTTGGATGCCTCCGCTTCATTTGCATGGTAGCATCATTCACGCCAATGTAGTATCTAATATAGTGTTGTCCCCAATGGAAAAGCCCCCTATTAGATACTTCATTCATTGATTTGGCACCATTTCATCAGATCACATGGTGCTTAAGCACAAGTCATAATCTGCTATGTAAAGTAATGGAGTTGGATTCGCCACTCTCCAAAATGGAGTCGGCAAGTTTCATTCAGTATTTCTGGAGTTTGGTGAATTTATTTTTTCCACAGAAAATTGGATCATTGTCTGATAAGCATAATTGAAAAGTGTTTGAGAATATTTTATGGCAGGTTTCACCTGGAAGTGTAGAAATTGGTTAATTCTGTGTTACCCAGGTAAATTTGTTTAGGTTTCTGGTTCAAGTAGATATTACACAGTGAATTGATATTACACAGTGAATCCAATTTTGTTTAATTGGGTACATATGAATTTCATGATTGCTATATTCATTTTAATATTCAGTGTCAGATATTTTTGTCATAAATGACACCAGATGATATATGCATATTATGTACTGAGGAAAATGCATTTTATAGCACACTACACTGGGTAATTTTTCTACATGTATATCAAAGGGCTCAAAAACCACACACTCAATGAGGTAAAGGGTTAAGGAAGTAAAATACAAAGTTCGCCACATCCATTCTACACCTTGTTTCTTTAAATATGTCACCCAATTATAATACCTTAAGGGAACTACTACTAACTCACAAATCCAGTCCTCCCAGATAACATTTGGAGCTAAAAGAAGCAAGAAGTTATCTGCCCACTTAAGTGGTGGCAAGGCAGAGTGATTTCCCTTTATATTTTTATATATATATATATATATATATATATATATATATATATATATATATATATATATATATATATATATATATACTGAAAATGCCCCATAATTAGGTGTTATATACTTTCAAAGTTGTAAGTCGTAATGTTGTCAATAATTTATTCAAAAAATCTTGAGCATAATTGTGTAGTATAGTTTTATTTTATAAACAGATTGAGTAGAAATCTTTTAATCATGTAAAGATGATACTGACACTTAATCAGTAGCAGATTCCAAATAGAAAATGACAAATTTTTAAGCACATTATTTAACAATTATGTATCCTGTTGTTTTCTAGTTTGGCCCAGCTTATTATTTCTTAGAATATTTTTATATTTCACAAATATATTTTCACTGTTGATTTTGGGGGAAAATGTATGGCAATTTCAAAATCTCTGATACATGCACATACATACATACAGGCATACATACATACATACACACACACACACACACACACACGTTTTGCAGAAACCGCTCCAGTGGCCTAGCGGTTAGAGTGTCTGCCTTGGATGCAGAAGTTCATGGGTTAGAACCACGGCTGAATCATACCAAAGACATAAATATAGTATTAACACCTGCCTCGCTAGACACACAGCATTAAGAGGTTAGTATTAGGACTAAACTTGTACCGATGTCACTTTTTGCCAATTATGCCAATACCGTGTATAGCCAATTATTAAAATTGCTGATACCGATTATGAGACCAATTATTTCATTATCACAGTATATACTCATGTATAAGATGAATAATTTAGGGAAAAATAAAGGCCTGGAAGAAGGGGGGGGGGGTGGCTTATCCATGGGCCAATGCCTAAACTTTACCGTTTTTATGTCTTTTTGTTGACTATTGTAATGACTATAAATCTTGGGACATGAAATAATAATTTTTTCCATGTTCTAAGACATAGGCATGTCTTAAAAGTAACTGTAGGTGACCCGACAATTATTAAACTGTTATAAAGTACTATGATAGATTTTGTTATTATTTGCATGTGCAATTTTCTGATTTCTCCAACACAAAATTAAATAAAGGTAAATACAGACTTCAAAATTTGCGGGCCAGTTGAGTTTACCAGGGAGACCATGTACTATAATGTAATGTACTTGCACAGTGCAAAGCGTGCATGGTGTCACTTAAATAATTATTTATTCCCAAACATATTAGATTTTGCTTTATTTGTTGTTTCGACCAAATTGTATTCTTCTAGATAACATTTCAGCTAGTCCTTAATAGCTGTTTCATTTACAATGAATCACCTCTCACGAGGTACTCATTTTCAATGATATTAACGATCCTACAAATTGAGGTAATATGTTTAAAAAGGTGCACACATTTGATTGTACAAGGCACAAAACCATCATAATTTACATGTTCACGAATAGTAATAATAATAAAGGCAAAAGTTATCATAGATCAACTAAGATCAACATCAATCAATTTTAGTTTTGTCTTTTGGCTGAACAAACATGTAACTTTCCACACAATGGAAAGCTTGATATTTCGTCGTCTCCTTTGTTGATAGTCTGTGAATTTATCTATCGTTTTGCGGCAGCATTACAGGCTAGTTAATCATTAAAATGCCTGAAACTGGCTTGTGATCAGATGAATTTTGAATGGTAACTGTACCAGTACATTGATGTGTAATTGCCTTTAATTCCATATGATTACCGTAGTTTTGTAAAACGGGGTGTAAGGCATACCTATGAACTTTTTCATAAGCCAAGTAGGGAGACTGAATAAAAAATATAGAGACTCCTTAATTTCCACTATTTAATTCTGATTTAAAATTCAAGCCATGTCAAGATGAATGTATGGCCTGTCTTGTGATGAAAAAATGGTGTTAAATTACACAAAACATCACTAAATTAGTGTTGTGAAATCACTTCTTTTCATAGTTTTTTTTTAATGGATTTTGGATTTGCCATCAAAGAGTGAGAGCCTACTATAATGTGATGGTTGCATCAAAGAATGTGCCATGATGTTGTGTAATGTATCGTGTAATATCAAAACCTATCATTTAACTAGATAAGTTATTATATATATATATATATATATATATATATATATATATATATATATATATATATATATATATATATATATATATATCCTTTTGACATTACTACCTAGGGGTGGGAGAGGACAAGACAGGTTTCAGTAATGCAGTTAACTTAAATTGATGAATATTAAAGAAGAATTATTTAAATCAAACTAGATTTAATTCCAGTCTGATAATCAGTTTCTTACTAATTAATTTGCACTAACCTATGAAATACTGTATAGTATAATTTCTGGAATATTCAAGCAGTATGTGTCCAGTGGCACAATCTTGAGTTTTTATCAACTATAAAATACCCAGAAAACCAGCATTATCAGTTTATGATAAAAACTTGTGTTTATGGTAATAAAAACTAATTAAATGAAACTCTTTCATTATTGTAGCAATGAATATGAAACTGCCTCAGATTCTCAGTAAATACATGTAGAACATATAAATTCTGACTATTCTCAGCGGGCTTTAGAAAGAACCATTTGACTTAATGTGTAATGAGTGGTCTTTAACAAGCAGTCTAAAAGACAGAAGCTATTGATGAAATAGGCCCTGTATTAAATGAAACATGTTTTGATACTATAACTTTGTACAATTGCATATCAAAATAGTAACATGCTTGAATAAAATGGCAGGGTCCATCCATTTACACAAAAATCTGGCAATGCTGACTACTCCCCCTATCCCTGTAGACATGTAGAGCTGTACCGATTAATCGCCCGTACGCGTAATCGGGCCGATTATTAGCACAATCGGTATAATCGGGTATCGGCAAAAATAATCGGTGCCGATGCAAATAACTTTTTTAAATAACCAATTTTTCCTGATAAAAGTTGTATATACAGTCGCGTTTTGACTGACCGTAACTTAATCCTTTGTAACACTAGAGCTCGGGATATATGCAGTATGCAAAGAAGTTGCTCATTAACTAACACTACTGTATAGTCGAATAACCATATATCGAGATAAACACATCGAACCATCAATTAATCTTTTGTAACAAAGAGATTGCTCTAATAAAGTATTTAAAAAGAATTTATCATGCTGCCAGTTGTGCGAAATTTTCAACTCCAGCGTCCGGTAACATTTGTAAACTGCAGTAAACCAGACTAATGTACATGTCGCTAACCGCCATTGTAGTGCCAAAGTCATGTGAATATCCAGTAAGATTAACATCAAAGGGAGTAATGATGGATATATACACACTCAATTTTGAGGTTTGAGTTTTTTCTTTATCTTTATGAAAACTCACAAAACACCGATAAGTCCTTATGTCCCAGTGAGAAATTGTTTGAAAGGGCTTCAGTGTAGGTTTGAGTACGTCGTCTGTCTTTCAGTTAATCCGTAATGCCTGGAGGGTGAACAAACTCATTGTCTTTAATACTAGTAAGTGAGAATCATTTCCGGATTTTTTTAAATTATTTTTTATTTCTTTTGTTAGAGTTTCACCAAGCCACCATCTGGCAGAAGGGGCGGTCTCTCATAAGTCATAACAGGTTTTACTGTACCTTTGAAGCACCGACATATACTAAACAAATAAAACAATTCTATATCAATGTTTTACAATTATCTGATGTTGCCGCAGCAATAACGAGTATTTGTTGTTGTCAAAGTAAGCCGACGACCTTTGCTCATAGAAAGTCGGCAATAAACTCAAAAGCATTGCCTCAATTTACAGTGATTAGAACATATTTATTGTGCCGCGAAACTTTCCTGTTTGCACCCACCCCCACCCCCATTCCAGGCCTTTATTGTTTTCTAAATTTGTCGGCTTATACCCGAGTACATAATATGATAATCAAATAATCGGTCTCATAATCGGCATCGGCAATTTTGATAATCGGCTATACGCGGTATCGGCATAATCGGCAAAAAGTGACATCGGTACAGCTCTATAGACATGCATACTTTTTTACACATACACACACACCACTCCCCCACATACATATGCTTGATGCCCCTACCCCCACCCCACCCTCCGAATGCTATATAATGGCCTATATTTAATCCATACAGAAATGATCAAGGATTATTAATATTAACGTGTTTAATAAAACATAGTCCTCTGATGTTGAATGTCTATCTGCATCAAAGGAGTAACTTCAAAAGTTTGTCTAGTGTCAGCTAAAATTTGAATGCTGACTGAACCCAGTTGAACAGGTTACTATTATTAGTGAGATTTCACACACATTTCCTATGCATATGTACATTATCAGTAGATCCCTCCCATATGCATTGGGTTACACCACCACCACCCTCCATGCATATATACTAAATGGACTGCCTCTCACTTGCCAACTGCACTACATGTAACGGTGCTTTATTACAGTGACTTGTGTCAGATTAATTTGAAGCTGATATCATCTGTATTTCTGACTTCATTAAGAAAAAAAATCGTTCGAATTTAAGAATGTCGGTATATTCATATGATGACCTCAGAACTTTCATGAAAAACATAATGTGAGAATATATTTATATTTTTGACTTTAACTTTCAGACGTTAGGAGAATTGATTGTGGCGAAGGGGGTTGAAAGTACATCCATATTTGTTTATTGTAATATTGAAACTTTTCCTCACTGAAGTTTGAGGACAGTCAGCTAATTGTCCAGGCGTCTGTATTATATTTAATTTCATACATATCTCATACCATTTTTTTAGAGAAAGACATTAGGGATAGAATTTATTGTTTAACAAAGATCTGATTTCAGCTGCTGGTTAATTGATCATGATTGACTGAATATGGCCTTAGTATATGTATGAAGGTAACTTGTCAATATTGACATGATATATATGTATGAAGGTAGCTGTCAATATGACGATGTCACATACTTATGAAGGTAACTGTCAATATAACCAAGGCACATATGTATGAAGGTAACTGTCAATATGACCATGGCACATTTGTATGAAGGTAGCTGTCAATATTGCCATGTTATATATGTGTGAAGAGAACTGTCAGTGTGATGTGACCATTGCACATACTATGAAAGTAACTGTCAATATGATCATGACACATATGTTTGAAGGTAACTGTCAATATGACCATGTCACATATGTATGAAGGTAGCTGTCAATATTGCCATGGTATATATATGTATGAAAGTAACTGTCAATATGACCATGGCATATGTGTTTGAAGGTAACTGTCAATATGACCATGTCACATATGTATGAAGGTAGCTGTCAATATTGCCATGGTATATATATGTATGAAAGTAACTGTCATTGTGACCATGGCACATATGTATGAAGGTAACTGTCAATATGACCATGGCATATGTGTGAAGGTAACTGTGGCAGCTTTTTATTTTTAATAATGCAGTATTAGCTAATTGTTTTTTATAAATAAAAATTATATGGCATTAATGTTAATGATTTGAATTGATTAGGTAAGTAATTTTTTGATCTGGTGATAAACCTTTTTCAACAATATCATTGTTTAGTGCATTGGTTGTGTGTATCTTAATTAAGCAAGCACTGGTTGTTTTACTTTTAGTCCTGTTTTTTTTCCTTCGTCCATATATTGAAGGCAAACATAAAAAAGACATGGCAGCATTATTGTTGTTGATTCTGTACTAATTAGATATTCAGTTCTGCTTTTTTAAGATCTGACATCATTAAGAAAAACAAGATAACATCAAAGTGCATTAACAAACTCTGGACATATTTTGTGGCAAACATTCAAAAAATATGATGTCTAACATCTTTATATATATAAAGAGAAGACATTTTTCTTTGAGAATACTATTCATATCACCAGATTAAATAATCAAACTAATGTACTTGGAGAATTTTTACTTTGGAATTATTCAATCATCGGTCAGGATTAATTAGTAAGGAGGTACAATTTTAGGAGCCACACTAAAACTATGTTGTTTCTGAATTTGTGGAAATTTGTTATTGCAGGAGTTCATTGTATTTGGGCTAGTGGTGGGGTGGTATTTCTCTTCCAGTCCATACATTTTAGCAACAAAATAAATGGGTATTTTTTTTAGCAAAACCATGAAATTTTATACCTGTGAATAAATGAATTTATGGTATATTATAAATCTTTGTTATTTGAGACTATCCAATGAATTTTAGAAAATCAAGTTTGATTAATGAAGAAAGATAAAACCAACAAGCAGTTATGCAAGTAACAGTTTATTTTCCCAGAGAAGAAAAAAAAAGTAAATTATTTCAACAAAACATGAAATAAAGAATTAACAATATTATAAATAGTTCACACACAAAACACATGAGGCACATGTTAACGAAAGTGCCATTGTCAGCACATTTGCAAAAATCTCTAAACATTAACTATGTATCACAGATATATCTATCTAATGATATGACCCATTGTCTGAATACTTAATTCATACATCATTTATTACATGTTGTAGGTCATAAACCTGAAATACAATCACTGCCATTTATACAGTGCTAACCATAAGCAGCTGGCTAATATACATGTATTGGGACAGTTTAAAGCATTTTAAGGGAAACAGTTGGTTGAATGATAAAAAAATTTATTTGATGGCCCAAAAAATGAAAGTTGATTAAATGGGAGAGGTAGATTTTGAAGAAACAGTAGTGGGATGATGAACTTTGAGTGATGAACAGTTTTTTTCTTCATAATTTCTAGGTTCAGGACATTTTGTTTGAGTAGGGTCTATTCTCGAACTGAAAATGTATGAGCAAATATGACTCAGTGGGATCTCTTGCTACATGTCTGCCGCATGATGCCCCAGTGCTAGACATCACTTTAAACTGCCACACTGTTGACATTGTAGCAATATGACTGAATTTTTTCAAAGCTACGTTAAAAAATTTAAATCATGCATGCACACACACACGATTTAATTCAAATGAAAAGTGTAAGGCCTTTACTTCCAAAAGCACATATTCTGTTTATGGATATATTTCTGCTAATATAACTAACTGCTAAATAAGCAGGCAGGGTATTAGTGCTCAGAGCCTTCATGAATTGGGCATCTCTGAAGTGCTACTTTAGCACATGTGCAGATAAGTCACTTTGCATGAGCTGGCTTAAGGATAGATAATATGCTTTCAGGCCAGCCAAGACCTAATCTGAATATACATAGCCACTGTTCATTTAACTGATCAATCACCTGTGTTAAATTAAAATACCACTCTGAAATCATGTTTTGAGTTTTTCCTTGTATTTACAGTTAAATGTTGTGGTTACCCTTTATCCTTACATGTGGCTGGCACAAATACTGTATAATCCCTTTTTTCTTTAAGTGAGACACCAGACTTTTTCTGCAATGTGCTTTGAAAACAATTTAAGGCCACTGTACTGAGTAAGGGGAAGCAAGTCACATACAGAATTCATACAGGGTATCAGAATTCAGTCAGCAAATTGAATCATGGAATCCTCACTGCTGCGTGTAAGTTGCTGCAGTGTCACATCCCATTCACTTAGAAAGAGTGTTTCACAAAAAGGTTTTCAGTCATTGACTTTGTTCAAATGCCTGATCACTAATTGTTGTGAAATATATGCTTTGACAGCATTCTTTAAGAACACCTATCAACCTAATTACTTGTGATGACAATAGTTTATTATTTATATTAGAGCAGACATGAGTGGAAATATCCACATTATGGCAGATGCAAGCAATGAATAAATTAATCAACCTAATTACTGCAGCATGGATTAAATCCTTAGCAAATGAATTTTGGTGTAATCATTTACAGAGACATATGCATTTAAGTTAGGTACCCGTGAATATGTTTTTCACCCAGACACAAAATTTGAAACTGATGAAAATAAAGTGTTTCACATTAATCAAGGCAACTGATGTACAAGTGTGATTGTCATGGTCTTTCTATCCTAAACAGTACAAACATAAAAGGTAACAAATCAGGTGTAGGAGGGAACCTAAGCCATGGCAAGTAAAAACCTAGAATTAAATCATTTTATTTTGAATTTCTAAACTGATTCTAAAAGTAGCTACCTTGTTTTAAAAGTGTCTTCCCTAGGTATCATGTATGTTTTTTATGTAACAGTTCTTAGCTTATTTTTATTTAAAAGCAGTGTCAGAATGGTTTAGCTTGCCAGACTCCTGACCAAGGGGATGCAAGTTCAAATTG
Source organism: Unio delphinus (assembly GCA_029339505.1). Lineage (NCBI taxonomy): Eukaryota > Metazoa > Mollusca > Bivalvia > Unionida > Unionidae > Unio > Unio delphinus. Next base: position 2,136,299 of record JAQISU010000091.1, on the reverse strand, counting down.
GCATTTAGAACAGCATGGGTTGGCCACTGGGCAAGTCACTTTAGTCTACTTGCCCTGGCATGATATAATTGTCATATTTTCTTGTGTCAGAACACCAAAAACAAACCAAAACCTGTTTTGATTTATATAAATATACAATGAAATCTACATTAATCCAGACATTTTGCTTCTGTCCTTTACATATTTATTGGCATGGAATTTGTAAGAATGAATCACTTAAAAATTTAAAGGAAATTTGTTACCAGATAAATGTCATACATGTTCTAAGATTTTCTATTAAACTGTATGGATTAATAAGTCTTACTGACATGAGGTAGGTTGATGGGGTTTTGTAATTACATGTAGAATGATGGGCCTTTTGTAATAACACATTCTCAATAGCACATAGTTTGATGGATCTTGTATAATTAGATGCTGAATAATGAGCCCCATGTAATGACACATAGGACGATAGGCCTTTTGTAATGACACATTGGGTTATGGGCCTTTTGTAATGACACATTGGGTGATAGGCCTTTTGTAATGACACATTGGGTGATAGGCCATTTGTAATGACACATGATGATGGACCTTTTGTAATAATATATTGGGTGATAGGCCCTTTGTAATAAAACATAGGATGATGTGCCTTTTGTATTAACATAGGATGATATGTTGTTTTCTAACAAAACATAAATTGATTGGCCTTTTGTAATAACACATTAGATGATAGGCCATTTGTAATAAAACATAGGATGATGTGCCTTTTGTAATAACACAGGATATGTCATTTTCTAACTAGACAAATTGATGGGCCTTTTGTAATAACACATAGGTTGATAGGTCTTTTGTAAGAACACATACACTGTAGTTGATGTGCCTTTTATAATTTTCCAGCATAGACTGATATGTCACTTGATACATTGCAAATGGGGTCTAGTTTCTGTATCTCTGGTGCATTCACACTAACCTCATTTTATTGTGAAATATAGTAATGGGAAAATGGGCAAGGTCATGTTGAGAATATTCTACAAGTTTCTAGTTTTCATCATAAGCGAAGAAAAAACATTTACTTTATTGGTCCAAGATACATTTATCTCTCTATACAACTTTTTTCTCCTCAGAAATTCTGAATTTTCTGAAATCACTAAAGAAACTTATTAAATTAAGCATTGACAATTATTTGTGAATTTATTTGTGAATTCAAACATGTGCAATGGCCATAATTTATCCCTGAACTTTTTTTTCCTATTCTAGTGATGATGATGTTATATTCAGTAAAACAAAAAAAAATGCTTTTATAAACACTTGTTTAATAGTTTGATGAAATGTAAAATAACAGACTCTGGTCTGCTGTTGTATATTGTACCAGCTGATCTGGGGTTTTGCATTTTGTTAGGATTAGTAAAACAAACAATACAGACCACAGGTTGTTTTTTCAAATAGTAGCGCTAGCATAGCGTAACATTTTCATGAATTAACTAAATGCATACATATGTTTTGTGTGAACAATATATGCACTGTACATAGTTCATGAAAATCATATTCAAAATATGCTGTATCAGCAGAATATGTTACAGTAATTATGCATACATATTTGCTTTACACTGTCCCAAAAACAAATGTTGATTTTTTTTTACCATTGGCCAAAAAAAATGTCTTAATCAATGTATTGAAATTATGGAACAGTACATAAAAAAATGCAGAAAAGAAGATAAAAATTGCATTGACTTTATAGTTTATGAAAATTTTTCATTTAAAGCATAATTGATAAAACAAGATTATTGAATAAAAATCATTGAAAACCATATATCACATTAATAAAACATTTATAATATTTAAAAAGTGCAAATGCACAGTAATGCTGTCATGGTTACTGAACTATGATCACTGCTTTTCCACATTAATGTCACACTGAATCATATATATATATATATATATATATAAGGGGGAAGGGGGGCTGTGGTAATAATCACAGGCAAATATTCTTCCAGTATGCATAGCTCACCAAGTACAGTATGACCTCGTGTATTCTAAAATAAAATAGCCTTTGTGCCTTGTTGGTCCAAATTCCAGACTTGTTTTACATGACTGAGACGGTTATATGATGAATCGTCCACAACAATAGTATGGCATATAGTGTTGGCCATATTTATTCAGCCATTCGTCCATCTGTCATAACATGGTTCAGGTTTGCATTTGGGTCTGTTCTTTAGCACTGTGGCGCAGCATCTACATTCCTAGAACATCTGTCTAGTTTATTTTTGTCTACCATTAGATTTATCAGCTAATAATAAACTTCTTATTTCTTTTGTATGAGGAGTTTGTATTAATTGCCTTTGATTTGAGGTAAGTGTCATAGACTGTACTGTACAGAACTGTCGCTACTATTACTAAACTCAGAATCATGCAACTTTGTCTTTAGAAATGACTAGATTACTGTATATGCTTTTATACAACATGCAGCTGCAAAAACTTAGAGGGTTTTCACCAGTTGCCACATCGATGTACTTGCTTATTAGTTGAATCCAACTGACCTATATATGTAGGTGCATTATGCTACAGCAGATCAGGATCTCTCTTGTTTGTAATTTGATTCAACTTATAAGTGAGTATATCTGGTATTATTCTCATGAGCCCTGTGCAAAAATAAGACTAAAGATGAGGAACATTATATATCTGCATCTTAAATTTGGCAAAGAACAAAGTGTAAATAACAATCTCACAGTATCTGATTCCATATGGCTACAGGTATCTAAGCTCTCTAGCCAGATCTGCTCTCACGTAATACACAAGCAAACTCAGGTCTTCTGCTCTTCGTTCTGCAATACTTACAATTTCATTTAAGCAAAATAGACCCAGATCTTCCTGTGCTTGGTCTGTGTAATAGCAGATTCCGATCTATACTGACCATATTTGGGTGGACTTATGTACAAGAAATACTATATTATCGCCTTACTGAGACATTTTCAATGTTATGCTCTATGTGATCTTCTCTGTAATGCCTGGGGCTGAAATTCAAACCAGTCTGCGATTAGTTTCATTACAAGGTCTCCCAGGCATGTAGGGAGATGGAGGTAGAGAAAGGGCAAAGTCCTTGCCAGAAATCCTTTGTGGTACAGACTACGAGGGTACTTTGAAGTCAGGGCTTCCACCATGGTGTTCACAATTGGAGACAAATCTGCACTCTGATAACTCTCGTGGTTCTTCTGTTTGAATTTAGGTAGGAAACATTCTCGCCCATAGTCTTGTTTGACAACATCACTGGCTGATCTCCACCATCTTTCTGCTGTGGCCTTTCTGTCATAGCCCAGAATTCCTACACAAACAAAATGACAAGTTACTCATGGTTTTTACTGAACATTTATACCAGTAAAGAATTTCTATTCCCATAATAGTTCATTTTTGCTCAGATTGTGAGGTTTAGTTCACCTGGCTGTAAGGCCAAGTGAGCGGATGGTTAGGCCCTTTGTCATACATGCAGCATCCATCACCCATCCTTTGTCTCTGGACAACTGGTATTTTCAGCTACAAACAAATTCTGGACAAATTTAAACCAAACTCTGCTGAGAGCATCCTGATATGTAACAGAATTATGCCAAAGTAGACAGAAAGCAGCCTGGTATGTTTCAAGATTAAATTAATAATTCTTATTCACTGTCAAATGTGACTGCCACCAGTTAAATAGAAGAACTTTCAAATTACTTTGTGCATTAAAAACCTGACAGAATTCAATCAAATTGGTATGATGTATCAGCTTCCAGCGGATCCTGGCATAGAGATCTTTCATTGCCAATTCACCATTCAAGATGACTGCCACTACTTAAAATACAGAATAAAAATTTACATGACTTCTCACAAACTTAATCAGAATTAAATGAGATGTACCAGAAAGCATTTTGGCTTAGGTACTACAAATTCATACAAATTATGCAGATCTGACATTAGCTATTACCATTGTTACTAAAAATAACAAAAACTGCTTCAGAAAGACTGATCCATAACTGTTGAACACAATTTAACCAAATTTGACAGTTTTTTGTTTGTTGTTGTTGTAGGGTTTAATGCTATTTTTCAGCACACGATAGACTATACATGGCGGCCAGTATTATTGATGGAGGAAGAACCAGAGAAAACCCCTGGAAAGAACCACCGACCCATGAGAAGCTACTGGCAAGCTTTCTCACATAACTACATTAGCCGAATCTAAGACTTGAACCCATGCAGACAGAGGTGAGATGGCAGTGATCCGTAACGGAGAGCGCTTTAGATTACTTGGCCACTCAGGGCCACCAGATTTGACAGAAAGCATACAGGCATAGAGACCTTTCAAGTTCTTACAAATCATCCCAATCTGTCATCAGATATGGCCACTGTTACTAAACACAGAAAACCCTTTTTGTTGGTAAACATAATGATAACCAAGATTTCATTTCCAGCTGACCTTGTTATTAACTTTAATTTATATGTCACTTGAGAAATCACAGGCCCACTTGTGTCTCTCGGTAAATCTTGATGTTTCTACAGTGATGGCTAGATCAGACTACAAATAGGCAAACAAATACATGTACACAAACTATTTATGTGTGTGTTGGATTTTTAATATAGGTTTAAGAATTTGTCAGTCATATTGCTACGATATCTGCAGTGTGGCAGTTTATAGTGATGTCTGGCACTGGAGCATCATACTCCCTTTAGCCAGAATAGGGAGAAATTGGTGTAGAAAGTTACAAAAAGTATTTTTTTGACATGTGCTTTACATAATTTCATGCACTTTTGTTAGTATGCAGTTGAAATAGTATTAAAAGTTTATTTACAAAACATTTAACCTTTTATATATTTTGCTTTACCACATTTGTTGTATAATAAAAAACAGTAAGCGCGAAATAGGTTTGAGTCGAAAAGCTGCAGCAGCTTAATTACAGAAGTTCCAGTCTGTATGATGAAATATTGGGTACAATGATTGATTTATTATTAATGGACTGGACACATCCATTGAGTTATAATGACCTTCACTGGGCTTAAAAAATCAGTTTTTCTTGTATTTTTCAAGGATCAGGTGTAAAATTCTGTCTAGACTTTCACAGATGTGATTTCTGGTGTTATGATCATAAAATTAGCACCATAATTTATTATAGGACATACGACCTTTGCTATCTTTTCATCTTTCTGCCACTTTGACAGAAAAATTTATACAAAAATCTGTTTTATTTTCTTTATTAATGCATTACATTGAAACTGAATTGGTAATGTAAAATCAATGCAAGGTGAAGTGAACTACACTTTTTGGCCCTGTATATGTGAAAAAACTGAGTCTAAGGTTACTATTTCCACTGAATCACATCCCTGACATCAGATGACATTATCTGACCTGTTTTGTATCCACTTGGTACAATAGTTGAGACTTTAATTCCCCATGCTTTCAGCTCATACCTCCACACTTCTGTCATTGTGGCAAGGGCTGATTTGGATGCACAGTAGATTCCCATCAGGGGAACAGGGGCCAGACCTGATACAGAAAATCTTTAGAGTTAATCTGTGATTTTCTATATTATGTGTGACTATGATTAAGTCAGTTGATGCATTTATTCCCAAAAATTAACAAAATTAATTTTATTCTGAATTATTTGAATGATACTAATTAATTAATTTATAGATTGATGAAAAATTAAAAAGTAGAAATAATTTTCTGTATACACTATTTTTTATTGTTCATCAATATAGAACTCAAAAGAAATCTGTTTAATCAGATCTAAAAGTGGGGGAAAAAAACACATTACTCTTTGGCACTTGAATTTAAAAAATGCAAATAAACGTTTTCATTTCAAAGATTTTGAACCTCAGTGAATGATTTTAAATTTCTTGATCTGATAATAGTATAAGAATAATAGAGAAAGATACCATTTATTTTTTTATTGTGTGCATTTAAAATAATGTCAATTATTATGAGTAAATTGTAATACAAACTAATTTTTGATCCTCTGATTTTGCAGGTACTGAACTTTTCTTTGAATAGATAAAGGAAAATTGTTTCTGGTAATATATGCTCATTTTTTTCTTATCTTTTGATCTCTTGTTCTGTTGATAAGAATCTAAAATATAGAGTGGGAGATTCACATCCCAATTTCTAAATAGAGGGGAAATACCGATCCCATTTTATAAATATGGGAGGGATTTAAGGAAGAAATAACAAAAGAGCTCTTTAGTATGCTGTAAAAGTTTCACTCATTTAGTTGATTTTTTTGTAGCAGTTGTGGAATGGGGGTGATATTAACATGAATCTTATGTTGGTGTCTTTGAATAGATCTTGGTTGATGCAAGACACAGATAATTCTCATAAATTTGGTCAGTTACCCTTATTCATTATTGTAATACTGTAGTAGTAAATAAATTGTGGGTTTAATAAATAAGTTGTGGGTTCAATTCTTACAGCATAACCTGTCTTTAAAGACCACCCTTCATTCCCAATGCAGATGGTCTCTCAAGACAGTTGGTTTCCCATAACAAAAGTGGTCATTCTAGGTAGGTTTATTGTACCTGCATTACTGGCCACATTGACGAGTCTTCCCTTGCCACGGCGCAATAGAGGTAGAAATGCCCTGCACACATTGATAGGTCCCAGGAAGTTGACGGCCAAAACCTTCTGTATGTCATCATCAGTCATTGTTTCAATGTGTCCAATATAACAGATCCCTGCATTGTTCACAATACCCCAGAGTTCTGCAAGATTATTTTCATGCACAATTTTACTTGACAGAATAGGGAAATAAAATGACATACTATCAGTTCAAGTTGGTTTTTACTTCGCAAGAATTTAAGAACAGTTTAGTACAGTGCTCCATTATTATGAGGTGTTCTGAAGAAAAATAAAAAAGTGTACTGTATTAGATCTGTCACCATATGATGTATATTTCACCAGCATAATGGAGGTATGTTGTTTTATGAAAGCATAAATAGACAGGGCATTGCATACACATCTAATTAGTTCTAACCTGCCATGAACTACTGTATCTGCTAAAGTATAAGTGGGATCCACCTGTAAGAAACACAGACCCTCATCTTCTGTTAAATATGCATCAATGCAAAATTTTCACCAAAAATCCATAATTAAGCTGTCATCAATATGTACAGGTAGGTAAGCAGCAGCAGTGGTGGAACAAGAATTGTAGGCGCCCAAGGGCAATGTTCTTTTTTTTTTTTGTCAGTTGTCAACTTCATACCCCCATCAAAGTTTTTTTTGGAAGAATTACCCGTTACACTAAGGTTAGGTGAAACACTGAAAATTTCTGCTTCAAAATAAAAGAGCTCCCTTTGTCCTGCTCCCCCACCCCATCTGCCACTGAGCATTCACGTGAAATGTACTCACTTTTGTCACCAAGCTCCTTACTGACTTGGACTGCAGCTTCCCGTACTTGGGTACTGTCGCTTACATCAAGTTTCAGAGTTGTTAACTGGCTAGAGCAGCTTTTCCTTAATTCCCTCTCTCCTTCCTCCTCCATAAACAAGCACCCAGCAAACACTTTGAATCCCATGCTGTCAAGTTTCCTAGCCAGCTCATGGCCTATCCCTCTGTCACAACCTAGAGAGAATTAAATGTTTTTAATTACTTGATTAGAAAATACAAAATATGCATGATTTATGTGTTACTTGCATAAGCAAGGTAAGATATCACCACCACCCACCGTGTCCTCAATACTAGTTACTTTAATGCATAAGTGCCCATTTTAAAGTCCCTCTGTATGCCACTGACTTGCCTTTGAGACGGATTTGGCCATGGATTCATTAAATTGGTCTGTTGTTATGCCCAGACTTTGCTGAGATGCATCTTGGTGGTTATTCCCATCCTTATGTCCATCCGTACATGTTTCCAAAACACTTGTGCAAAAATCACTCAGTGCAGACAAATGAAGGCATATTTGTATGCATTTTTACATGATCTTACTATTTGTTCTGGCCATCGTAGCTATTAAAAATTTTTTTATTAACTTTTCGAACACTTTGGATGACAATCATTTTTGCATAATTAAGTTAAATCATTCAGCAGAGATAAATGAAATATTATTTACACTTTTTATAGATGACGGGATTAAATTTTCAGGCCAATACATCAATTGTTTTTACCGTTATGCACATTTTTTTAACATGGGAACTCGGACAGATTAAATTTTTGGTTTTACACACTGTTGTATCTATGTTGCATTTTCAGGAGTTTAATTTTGAACATTTTTGACTTGGTGTATATGGTCTTTATTGAGTGCATGTATACATGTTTTGCATTTATATTTAATTTCACCTTACTTTAATTGTGTTCAGACATCTCTCAGTAAATATCCCCCCCCCTCAAGATATCTTACTATATGGGCATTTATGAATGACACATAAAAGGGAGTTCTCTGTCATTTTTCAAGCTGGTGTTGATGCTGTCCGTAGTGTTAAGATAGAGTGAACCTTGTATTGAAGGACCACCCATTTTGCCATTAAAACAATTGTCTTTCGTGATGTTTTTTCATAAAATGGTTATTTAGATGTAAACAAAATTAATCCCTTCATTAAAAGAATCAAGACTACATTATGCAGAACACCTGTGTTTGAGAAATGTAATCGATTTGCAAAAACTCCTGTAGAGATGTCTAAGCTGACTTAAGGACAAGAAGAAATTATATAAGCCAGAGATTTTGAAGGCATTGTAATATGGGCAGGTTTGCATGTATTAACCTATCTGTATAACTTACATCAAAATGAAAGCATTTTCAAGTACACAAATACTGAAATCTCTGTTATTTGTATGTTCTGGTGTAGATAAACTTGTGGATTTGTTCCTAGACCTGACCCTGTATATCTCTGGTCAGGCAAATGTCAAGGTTTTGGTTGATAGCTTTAGTAATAACCTTGTTTACCTTTAGTTATCTTCTAGTGTTGCACCAAGTGTATGAGAGACAAGTATGTTTGAACTAAATGATCGTATTTATATGTGTAAGTGTTATTGTACTCTTGCATCATGTTTTCATTGGCAGTATTAAAACAGAAAGAGGCTGTTCTGTCAAAATAAAATAAATTGCCTGCAAGATGGCTGTATTCCTTTTTATTTGTTTTATTTATTATATTAATAATCATGTAATATCTTTCATTTATTCTATGTTTGGTAGAAATTTGACAAATTTTGGTCATATTAGAGTGACAGAGACTTCTAAAACTACTATAAGCAACTGATTCAATACCACAACCTGCTTGACCAGTATTATCAAATTTTGACATGTTGCATCCTTTCAAAGGTTCTTATTTAGTGTAAACCAGATGAGTGATATCAGACTCACCTTGGCCTCATGTCAAATGTATTGAAACTTCTCCATTAAAAAAAAACTCATGAGATTGGTCTCTATTTGCAGGTGACATTTACATACAGACTAGTAAATGTGCTGCAACTTTCATACTGTACCTTCATACAGGTGGCTGTTCTATAAAGATAACACCTCAGGAATGTTTGACTATATTTGTTACTGATAGTCAAACATCACTCATTTAATTGGCACTCTGGACAAGAAGAGCCTAGTGTATCAAATAATGAGTCCACATTTGATAATAAGCCCACCAATTATAAAAATGTTTGACAATTATTTTCTTGGGATATCAATATCTGATATCATTCATATGCCTTACTTTTTATATGCCTGCCATAATGTTGAATGTATTATTTTACAATGTTGCCTGTCTGTCTGCTTGCAGTTTGTTTCTGCTTAATAACTCAAGGTGTTCACCAGCTTGCACTTGTAATAAAAAGAAACTACTGATCTCAGGCTCAAAAGCTTAAAAGTCAAGGTCATGCACTAAAAGAAGAAAAACTGTTTCTGTTTAATAAGTTACGTTCTCCTACAGTCATCAACTTTTGTGGATGTCTTGCACTTTGGGTATAGACCAAGCCTGTTGATATCAGTCAAAAAGTTTAAGATCAAGGGTTAATATGACTGAAAGAAGAAATATAAATTTTGCACATTAACCTCAACATCTGCAGTTGCCAAACTTTGTGAATGGCTTGCACTAGAGCCAAGAAAGCTATTGATCAATATTTGTGTCAAATTGTCAAAGGTCAAGGTTACTATGAATGAATGAGAAAAATTGGTTTTGACACAATGAATTAATTTCTCCATTATTTATAGCTTCCAAACTTTGTGGATAATGTTCTCTTTGGATAGGGAAACACCTTTTCATTTTTGGGGTCAAAAGGTCCAAGATCAATTTCACGGACTAAAAGAATAAAAATGGTTTCTGCAAAATGATATTAGTTCTATGTTGCATACCTGGACCACACTTTATTTATGGCATGCACTAGGAATAAGGCCAAAGCCTTTCATATTTTTTTGTAAAAAAATGTTTAAAGAACACAGTCCATGCAACAATGTTTTCAGTACAATAACATTAGTTTTAGATCAAAACCATGGACCAAACATTGTGTATGGTTTACACATGGGGTAAGGAGGAATCCTATAAATTTTGGGGTCAAAAGGTCAAGGTCACTGTACAAGAAGAAAAGATACTTCTGCAAAAAGGTGTCTTAAACATGCATATAAGCCGTTCAAAATACTCTTAATAATAGATTTTTTCACTTTGACACTAATCATAATGTAACAGAAATACTGTTTAGTTATCAATTTCCAGAAGGAAGATCCCACATTTATACAATATAAATCAACATGTTTTTCATGGCTAACACAGGGTTCGAAACTAACTTTTTTATTACTAGTCAAGCAGACTAACAGGACAAAAGACATAGTAGTCAGCAGCAAAATCCATTGGCCCGTAAATTGGAACATCCAACTACAAATTAGCTTTGTTTTTTCATCTTCCAATTTTGAATGCTTTCTGCAGACACTGCAAAACATGGTATTTACTTTGGGGTTAAAGTTAAGCCACGGCTGACCTCGTTTCCACTTCTCTAGAAAAGTTCGGTTCCTACTTTATTTATCATACTGTTTGTCACTTTCCCTTTTGTCCTTGTTATTGTCAGTCTTCTGTCTTTTGGCTGGATCTTCCACACCTTGAACAAATCGCCACAATGTTCTCTTTGCTTTCTTAACCACTCCGGTGGCCTAGTAGTTAGAGTGTCCTCCACGGAATTGGAAGGTCATGGGTTTGATCCCCAGCCTAGTCATACCAAAGACTTAGAAAAGTGGTACTAACAGCTGTCTTGGTTGACGCTCATCACTAAGAGGTTAGTGTTAGGCATGGTCGGCCTGGTGTCATGATAATGTGACTGGGTGGGACATCGTGCTACATGTCTGCGGCATGATGCCACAGTGCTAGACATCACTATAAACTGCCTCACTGCAGACATTGTAGCGATATGACGGAAAAATTGTTTAATCTACGTTAAAAATTCTAAACAAACAAATAAATGCTTTGCACACCATTTGTAATGCTTAATATGAAGCACCTAGGTGATCTGGATTTACAGACATGAGTTGCAACAAATTCAATAGCTAGAAATAGCAAGTTATTTGCCCGCATTTCTGTTATGAAATTCATTTTAAAAATACCAGGAAAGCAAACTTTAAAATAATTACATGCATTCATTTTTTATTAGTCAGGCGGACTTGTATTGGAACATATTTATTAGTCTGTGAGGAAAACTATTTGTCACCAACTAACGGACATGCCTTAGTTTCGAACCCTGCTAACAAAATATGTGGAATGAAAACTCCAAAACTTAGGAACATGAATCCCACCACTGGAGAATTACATCTCAGAAACTAGGTTATTGTGCTGATGACATATCGGACACACTCAGAAGGTTGAACCTACTGTCAGTGGAACACATTCTTGTAGAGTTGTTTTTCTTTCTTCCTTTGAGACAAGCATTTGGATGTTAAATCAAAGAAGAAACTTTATGATGAAATATCACCAGAGAAAATCTTGGACTTTTTGTGGGAATGCAGTTTATTTAAAAACTTTTGACCAACTGTATTAAGGACTTTTTACTGTTTCAGCTTTCTTTTATTTTATATACTTTTTTAGCATCATACCTTATTTGTTTTTGACTGTCCTTCATATTTACATTTTTTGGAATGGTTTATCTTTCTAAAGATTTTCTGCATTTCTTAAATGTACATTTTTTTAAACTTCACCTTTAATTGGCAGCATATAGTTATTGTTGTACCGAGGTACCATAAAAGATTGCTATATTAATATACATACATACAGTATGTAAGCCACCTAACCTTTTCATTTTTTATTATTACATTTTGACCCTGGAAAAATGGTCTGTAAATGTATACTAAAAAAGACCAGGTGCCAGTCAGGGAATGCAGTGTTTACTTGGGCTGATTTGGGTTAGATATGTGCTGTGTATTTCAATTTAAGATTTGTCAGAAATGCCTCCATTATCTTATTGCACTTGTAACCCTAATACCCCTTGTAATACAAGATAAAAGCTTCTCAATGTTTACAATTCAGCAATGTTATCTTCATCTAAATTGTATAAACTTCTGGTTTAGGTTATAAACAAACTGAGCACATTTTGTGTGAATACTTAAAATTCACTTTCTCACTCTTATCATAGTCTTGGCCTACCTGGACATAAACTTTGGAAGAATAAATTTGCAAGATATTGCTCAAAGAGTTTGCAAATGTGAAATTCAAGGGACATAAAGAGGGAATAATTTAGTGCTGTTAATCTAAGCTTATTTGGTAGTGATCCAACTCTAATATAGAAGTTACAGCCTTCATTCTTGTTGTAAGAGTTATGGTGATGTCCAATTTATGACCATGATTTGAATCCTGCCATCAGTTCTGCCTGGGTCTGCTAGTGTGATGTGTCCTTGGACCAGACATTTTGCTTCATTTGCCTCAGCATTAAATAACTTTATTGTGTTGATGTGCCATCAAGCACCAAACCATACCAATCCAATCTTGTTGCAGGGTGGCCTCTTTCTTACCACTGTATTAATTTTTTGTAATTTTGTTTGGTTTTTTTTTTTCTTCCCTACTTTTACTGTAGATGGTGTTGATTTCATCTCTTCCTTTGATCCTGAAACAGTTATAAATAAATGACACTTTGTGCATAATATTTTTGGCACCTTTGGATCACTCTGTATATTATAATACACTGTTAAGAAAAATATATAGCTATGAAGTGAAAGTAAATATGGAGGGATGATTGGTTTAGTTAACTTGCCATCTCAAGGATTGCACATAAAATATAATGTGTTTATTTATAAATTACATAAAATGTTGATTCATTTTTTTCCATTGTTACCTGTGAAGTATATCCCATGTTATGTGGGGATCATCTAGTTATTTATTTTATCACACTTTGGTGCAGCAGCCATCCTATATTTGGTGTTACTTGGACAGTTAAGTGAGAAATAAGACTGAAACAATTTTGAAGACGTGCTATCCTGTACCTGATACCAAAGAACTTAATTGAAAAGTGAAAAGATGCTTTCCATCTGACAGGGTCTGATCTGACAGGATCTGTTGTACAGCTGAGAATTTACGGGATAATTGACCCATTCGCTTAAAATATAGGACGGATTAAATAAATAGTTTCTTTGTTACACATGATTAGTTGAATAATCCTGAGTCCCGCAGTAGCGTTTCACAGAATATATCCTGCGAGGCTGTGATAACTTGTCTTAGCTGTATAAATTTTTTTCACATCTTATATGCGTAACACTGCCATGTTTCCAAATTCTAGCCATAGCAGTTTATATGATCAGTAGGAAACCATGATTGATTAGTTATTAGGGCATGTATTATCCATACAAATTAGTTTGGATTATGCCATAGTTAGTGTTCCTTAAACACTTTACACCTCCTAGGTAACAAATACTTAGTCTGCAGCCTCAAGTGTTTCCTACAGGAATATCATTATTATGGCTCAAGAAGTGACCTCTCCTGTGAGCAAGCATCCTGTATCCTCTTGTGCCCTCACATGACTGGTCAAGATATTTCTTATTGTCAGTTACCATCATGTATATGACGAATTTTAGCAAAATTGCTCATCAAATTTGAACAGTTCCAAGTTGATTGGAGAAGGGTGGAGTGTTTGAATAGTATGGATTTATGCATAGGGTAGTTGTTTCCAAATTTTGTAGGATAATCAGTGTACAAAAATGCAAATTTTGAAAATAATTTTTGGGTTGAAAATATTAAGTATTTAATCATTACAGACTTGTGCACACAGGTTACTGTGAATTATTCTTTGTGCATGTAAATTACCATGATTTGTTGTTGTTGTTGTTGTTGTAGGGTTTAACACCATTTTTCAGCACACGATAGGCTATATATGGCGGAAAGAAACACCGACCCACGAGAAGCTACTGGCAATCCATGATTTGTAAAACAATCTAATTTTTCTTTGCACTAAAATGTGAAGATATGCTGCAGTTTTTGGAAGTGGTCTTATTTTCTTCATAGATTGATTTTTTTTTTTGGTGTGAGATATGGCAGCATATCAGTTATTGGGCCAGACTCGCAACCAAAAAGAGAATACATTTGAATCCCACCATCAGATCAGAACAGGTTAGCAGTGTAAGCCTACTTATATTGCTGTACCATAAAACACCAAACTAAACCCCGACAAAATATTTTATTTATATGGCAGATTTAGAGCTATGCAGTTTTTTGATCTGCAACACGTTTTCTGTAGCAGATCATATATATATATATATATATATATATATATATATATATATATATATATATATATATATATATATATATGATTTGTAGCAACCATGAAATTTTTTAAAACATGGACCCCTTCTGAAAATTGATTTCATGAAAATTAGTATCCTGTTAAATCGGTCTCGTGAAACTTGGTACCCAATAAAAACTGAATCTACCATACATTTTTATACCATTTTGTAATACAAGATATTATCATTATTCAGATGCAATAAATGGGCTTAATATTGTATTGACTTCATGGCACAGTTTTTGGTAAGATTTAATGGGTTGGTTTGGTTTGGTGTTTCATGGCACAGCAAGACAAGCTGGTTATTTACTGTCAAGGCATTTCTCTATATCCCTTCCTAGTCATCAACTCATTCTGGTAAAACATCATACCATATGTCAACCAGTACAATCGAAGTTTAAGTTACAGCATTAGCCAATAGACAAAATAGATGGAACGACTGATGGAAATGATCATTAACAATGTATCTCTGAAATGGGAGATATGAGAAAACGCACATCAATCTTTTACCTGTTACAAGGATTGCTTTGTTGTTAACTGGGAGATGAGGATATTCAAGGCAAGTTCCATGGATGTAAATTCCGACAAGAACACAGATCAGTCCCATGAAACCCCAGTCTAGACTCTGAATAGTCATTATAACAAGGCATAATGTCACAAAGTTCAGTAATGTGCCTTGCGACCATCGAATATCCTTATGAAGAACCCTGAGTATAATATATCCAGCATATAGCAAAGTTGGAATAACGTAATAGGAATATCCTTCCAACATCATACCTTTTGTGTAGTAACTAGCAATTTCTACTTCGCTTGGTACCTGTGCTTTTCTGGTCAATTGAATGGTAGATTGAAAGATATAAAAAAGTGAAATCACCATTTTATCTTCTTGTTGTTGTTATCAGTTCAGTTCATCTAGTTTTTATTTTATCATCCTAAATTTAAACTGGATCATAAATGGAACTACTAATGAACATCAGCTTCTTTTACTTTCTGGTCTCTCTTTTGATTCACTGGATAGACTAAATATGGTTCTTATTGAACAGTGTTGACAAAGTTTATTGTAATTATCAGCTGGAATAAAAGTACAGATTGGTCTATATTTGCTTGAATGATAACCTTATGTACTGTTAATAACAAGTAGTTATTTCATCATAGTTTCTTTCATGTGCAGATCATACAATAATGATTCTTAGGTTCACATGTCCTTTTACATATGATGTTGCAGCTGCAGCCTCCAGCATATTTGGTGTTCATTGAAGTTCATAATTCTTTTAATTTTAGCAGCTTCTTTGTTAAATATCTCTTGTCTGAATAAGTTAGACTGATATATTATTGAATTTTCTTTGTGCAGTCTAGTCATAAGTCTGCTGGAATCGCCTGTAATGAAAAGAAAAAAGAAGGTTGCAGCATAAATAATTTCACAAAAAGCAAAAGAGAAGATCTGGTATAGCAGCAATTTGAGGATGTGATTGCTTTTTTTTGTCACAAGACATTTAGGATGCTGAATAGTTTTAATAACCTTAATCTGTTATAAACCGAATTATATATTATGGCCTTAAAAAATTGCTTATCCAACCAGAACTCTGGAGGACATTACATCTGCCCACCTTATTACATAGGTAAAGTCATGTACTAAATTGATTTTAGTCATGTGCTACAATTTTTTGTTTTTTCTCCCTTATTTGTAGTACCTCCTGAATGAGAACAAGTAATTATGAAATTTTAAATTATTAAAGACCCTGTTTATTGGTTTTATTGTGCAATATGTACTTTAACAACATGGCAGTGTTAGAATGTACTTCAGTATATGGCATCTAAACTTAATAACACAGGCCAAATATTATTCCCTGGAAGAAGGTTGTCAAGAGCCTTGCTTTGGAGTATTTTTGTGTTTTTTTATAAGCAGTTTTAACACATTATTGGTTTTATAATATTGAGGAGCTACTAGTAATTTCCTGCACCAAGGATACAGGGATCAGCTGACCCAGCCTGACCAGTGCAGATATTGAACCCACAGTGCTCAGATTACAATTCTGGTGCTTGACCAATGGCTTCCTTTGTAAAGATGAATCACCTTGTTCAACTTTATATTAATTTAAAATTATCATTTATTCAGGAGCTTCTGTATAACTTCGTGTCTCATGAACCATCTTGGATCACCTGGGTCATAACCATCTGCCAGGTTTACCTTACACAGTTGACTATCACCAAAGATAAAACAGCTAGTTGCTGTTACATAGGTACCAATATGTAGGAGTAAATTACTCCCACATGCTGTTCCATATGACCCATAGATTACACTATTTTATAATGAAATACTTGATACATATAATTTGGCTACCATTTAAGGACATTGGATTCATGACCATACCTGCCTTATAACTGTATATGTTTATAAGGAATGCCTTGTTTCGGAGAGTGCTGTAGCTAACAAGGGCCTTGTGTTGGAAGAGTGCTGTAGTTAACAGGGGTCTTGGGTTGGAGAGTGCTATAGTTAACAAGGGCTTTGTGTTGGAGTATGCTGTAGTTAACAAGGGCCTTGTGTGGGAATGTACTGTAGTTAACAAGAGCCTTGTGTTGGAGAGTGCTGTAGTTAACAAGGGCCTTGTGTGGGAGAGTGCTGTAGTTAAGGACCTTGAGTTGGGGACTGCTTTATTTAACAAGGGCCTTGTGTGGGAGATTGGTGTAGTTAACAAGGGCTTTGTATCAGAGTGCTGTAGTTAGCCATTGTTGATGATGTGTAATGCATGCTTAGCTGCAGGAGGGCATAGACTGAGATCTGTGCTTGAAAAACATGCCAACAGTACCATGAATCCCAAAGTCTTCAGTTTTGCCAGTAAAATATGCAAGACTTTTTTTGGTTATTCTGTTTCTGATTTGAAGTGCATTATGGAATCCACATGAGGACAATCCAAATAAATATCAACCTACTGTTACAAAATTCTGATTTTAATAGGATGACATCTTTTATACATAACCCCCCACCACCACCACCACCACAAAAAAAAAAAAAAACATGAATGAAGGGGCACTGGCTATTTGTGATGTTACAATAAGCATGCCATGTAACCATTTGTTGATCTGTCTGAACTGAACTGAAAATGGTCAGTTCATGAAATTATGAGTTCATAAACCAATACATCACAACTGTTCTTGAACAGTTCATGAACCAATACATCACAACTGTTCTTGAACAGTTTATGTATATTCATGAACTGTTAATAAAAGTCAAATTGGTTCATCATCATTCATGAACATATTCATGAACTATGATGAACAAATTTTCACTTGAATGATTCATGTCTTCATAAACAATTCCTATTTACAAATAGTTGATTATCTGACAAACTCACAAACAACTATTTCATCCTGAATCATCACCTTAAATGTGGGGGTTATAAAACAGTAAACTGCAATATATTATCTAACAAAATGGTATTTAATTTCAAATAAATCGCTAATATTTAACAAAGAACATGTATTGTAAATTGGCAAGCTATATTCTTTTTTTTTAAATATTTGGATCTTTAACATTTCTGCAGCATTCACTATTTAATGTCTCTTCCACTTTGCCCATAGAACCATCCAGTTTTCAAATTGTCCTCCATAGCTCACAAACTTCTTCCTCTAATAATTTTACTTTTCTGCTGTCTGATCTGAAAGATAAAGTTAGTTAATTACAGATAACCTATGAGTAACTTTTGTCTTGAGCTTTTACTAGCACATTTTTTTGTACAACACTTCATTTACTGGAATAATTATGATCCAACTCAAAACTATTTCATCCCTGAACTAAGTCTTAACACAACATTTGAGCATTTATATTGGAAAATTTTGTCACTTAGTTTTAATATTTTAACTGAAGTTGGAATCATGTTTTAATCAATAGAATATGACAGACTGTTTTGACAATATCGTTACACAAAATATCCTTATATTTTTTCATGCTTTCAAAGCTTTTCGCCATTTTCTATTGATAAAATATTGACTTGTGTCACAGGTTCTTAGTATGCATCCACTCCAACTTCACGTGTAGCTTATATCTGCTTCCGGTTTCATCCCGTTGTCATTATTGTGTATAATTTGACACATTAACTAGTTTAGTTTTCTTGTTTTAAATTACCAGATTACATCAGATCATAGAAATAGTAATGTCAGGAAAAAGAAAATGATATCGATACCAGGTCTAGTATCGAGATCGAAAGGGGGGGTGGGGGGTTTAGTGATTTTCAAACTTAGAAGAACACGTTTAAATTAGGTCTGAATAAAATTGTGTATCATTAGTTTGGTTAAAACTAATATGACATAAAAGCCAATACAATATATATTTATATAACTTTCACTGAAATAAACACAAAAGATCAAGAAAAAATTACTCACCATAATTTTAACGATCCTAGCTGGGTACGCTATTCCGACTAATTTTGCTCTCTCCGAATCATTCCCTTCATAATCGCTTCTCAGCACTTCTACTTATTTAAGAAAATGTTATTGAAAATATTCTCATCCATGGGAATCCACGGTGTTTTGTTCAAGGTTTTAACATGTTAGAGTTGACTGCGCGCTTTTTTGTTAGTGGGAAAAGTCGGCTCAGCAGCTGAAATCTTGTGCGTATATTAACCAATCACATCACTTCTTCTTTCACAATCATCTAATCAGGACAATCATTGTTTACATAGTTCGGTTTTTATGGCACATTGGTAACCAGCGACCAAGTCAATATAATAAATTATGCAGTTTATGACAGTAATGGCCAAAGACATTTGAACAAAGTCATTAAAAGCTTTTATAGCAAATACATTTTGTTCATGCTGGCCAGAAAATATTTTCCCATATTAATAGAGAACTATTCAGGTTAAGAACACAATTATGAACATTTCATCATATTTAAAAATGAAAAAAATATTTACATTTATTTATATTCAATAATATTGTGAGAAGTTTGTATCATGAATTTTCATGAAATTTTTATGAATATAATTATATAGAAATTTCAATATACATTTGTTAATAATTTCTTGCTGGTGCATCAGAGTACTTTGATGATCAACCAGATTTTTCAGGACTTAAAAGATGTTAAAATAGTTCATAAAATTTCATCAGTGTGTTCATAAACTTCATGTACATGATTCATCAAAGTTCTTGAAGTGTTCATGAACTTAGTTCATGAACGTTCATGAATATTTGTTCATGAACTAAAAAATGATGAACTGATCATGAACACTTCAAGAACGTTCATGAACATTCATGAACAGTTCATGATTGTTCATGAAGTCATGAATTTATTTTCGTAGGGGAAGTTAGAGTATAGTTTTCATTAACAAATTACAATACTGCTCCGGTGGCCTAGTGGTTAGAGTGTCCGCCACAGATACAGGAGGTAGTGGGTTCGATTTCCCAGCCGAGTCATACCAAAATACTTACAAAAATGTTACTAACAGCTGCAATGCTTGGCACTCAGCACTAAGAGGTTAGTGTTAGGACTGGTCGGCCTGGTATCGGGATAATATGACTGGGTGGGACATAATGCTACAGTATTTTATGTTTTACATAACACTTTCACTGTTAAACTTGGTACTGTGCTGATCATGCATAGGACACGCATACTTGAAGATGTGTCACATGCCCCAGTGGGGATTCTCTCTTCAAGGTTAAGGTCACAGCTGAGAATTCAAGTCTTCTATCTTAATTCCACTCTAACTTTAGAGTCTTTTGAGATTAAGGGATGAAACTTGGTAATTTTGTTTACATCATCTTTAACTCTTTCAGCCCCAAGAAACTTTTCAGTAACTGTTACTGTGCCCCAGCCACACTAAACTATGACTAGCTGCTTGTGCCCCAGAGTGTTTTACCTGTTTGGAAAATTTTGTAGAAATCATGCACATGCATTCACATTTACTTTAATTTCTCTTCTTATATCCAATATTAATCCATGATAATTTCACCAATTAATCAAAATTAATTTGTCTACACAGTGATGTATTTTTCTTTCTATTTTTCCAAGTCTTTCACAATTTATTTATACATTATTTTACAAATATACATTATTTTTACAAAATTATGTGCAACATTGTTAGGAATATCACATCATCAGCACTTAAGTCTATGAAAATAAACCAGGAAAATTTAATATGTGATATGGTTTGAAACAATTTGTACATACATTACTTGGCAATGTTCACATCCAGTTTTTGGTTAAGATAGAACTTTGTTCAATAAACACATTTTGCAGGTTGGATACTACGTTTGTTTGGTGATACCAATGTGCCTTTTTAGGCATATAGATTGGTTTCGTTTGCGATGTCCGTGTAGAGTTTCTCCGGAAATAATAATAAGTGAAAAAAGATATATTTTTCTTTTTTCCTTGTCTATTTGTCATTGTATGTTGTAGGTCCAGGATTCATTCCACTAAAATCATTGATTTGGATAGACAGAAGACGATCGCTCTAATCTGCTAGATCGGCAGAAACTCTTTCATTTTCGCTATCAGCATCCGCTTTGTCTGACTATTTAATCTCAAGAATCTTCGATGTCCCATTCGAAATTTCGCAAATTATCCAACTGTCGAACATATCTCTCCTCTAATTACTCAATATTTTAGAGATCAAACACGAGAAACTCCTCATTTTCGCCCTCACCGCCATCAAAAACCACTCGTGCATCCGCCATCATTTTACGATTTTTTTAAGAAAAAAACCCACGTGTATTGAAACGATCCCAAGTAGTAATCCTTGGTTTCTGAACATTTAAAGTTTGCCCAAACGAACGTAAATTCATTTCTGATTGGCTACAAGTGGGTCTGATGCTAGGAAAATCCCCATTTGTAACCAGAGATTTTCTTTCGACCATACATTCGGACCGCCGAGCAGCGGTACCGGCCATTGAATGCAGACGAAAATTTTCACGTAAAGGCGGTATCGGCCGTTGAATGCAGAAACTGCATTACGCGTACAGGCGGCATCGGGGCCGAATGAGTTAAGTATAAGTGAACCAGCTTTGGTTCAATATTCAAGGTCAAGGTCGCAAACCAATATTTTAAGTTTTTCATCACTTTCTTTTTATATTCACTTGCAAAGGTTCTGATATGTTAACCCTATCTACACCTTGGCAGATTGTTGAGATATCTCAATGCTTTGGGTCTGTGAATTTCATTGGATTTGGTGGCATTACACCACATCCAATAAAAATCAACTTGTGCAGATTTGAACTCTTCCTACATGATTGAGATAACAACTGGAATGGACTCATAAATAGGTACTTTTCCACTCTCTGTCCATGTATGTACATGCTGAAATACCAAATAGATCTGCCAAGGTTCAGATAGGGTTAATAAATTGAAACCTTGGCTACTGAAGATGACTTTCTTTTCTGTTCTGTAACTTTACAGCTGTTTTAGATTAGGAGATGCAATGTGGTATACAGATGTGTTATCATTAGAAGGTGCTTTGCATACCACATTAAGGGTCATGTGTTTATGATCAATGTTATAATGTTGTGTGTTCTGTTTGTATTACTCTTTCTGTTCCATTTATATTGAATCAATTTTTCATCACTTTGAGGTGTGTTGTGTACCACATTCATGGTAAAGATTGTGTAAAATTATTTTAGATACCTCCTATGTCTGCCCAGTATCTTGACAGTTTTGGATTTCATTATTATTAACTTCCTTTATCTCACCATTGTAGGTACATTACACAAAAGTTGCAAAATTTTCACAGATCAAAAGATGTATTAATTTAACATGATGCCAATATACAATATTTCCAATTATAGTGATATGTATTCAGTCCAAATTTATTCTATGCTTGATTTATTATTTCTTTCTTTAGAAGTTTAAAAATGTAAAAAATATCATAAAAAGATGAAGAAGAAGAAAAATATATTCCTGTAAATTCATAATGTTTGTCAGATATATTTAATGAAAACAAAGTCGCAACAGCAGCTTTGTTGTTCGATCAATAATTAAAATGATAGACAATTCCTGGACAAATGATTTTTTTTCTAATATCACTTGAGCAGTACAAGTAGATCAATCAAATTTGCTACCACAACCACATGTATAATTAAAGCATTGTTAATTTAACCAGGCAATTTGTTGAGAGCTGATTTTGAAAACCTCATAGAGTATAAAAATAGCTTGCCTGAGATCAAAAGATGATTACTGATAATGCTCAGAAAATAATCTTTTTGATTCTTTTTTATTATCACTGTTTTTGTGTTTTGACTAAAAACATCACTTTGTTTCATCTTCTGCCTTTATTTCCTCACCTTTTTTTTTTATATAAAATTCAATTTATATTGTGACCAAATTATTTGGGTTTTGCATTATGGCTGCCAAATTTTCAAGTAGGTCACGCTATAAATAATTAAGTTAGATACTAGAAGTTAATCTTCGCCATAATGCCAATATAAAGAGTGCAGTGACATCTTTGCACCTGGTCTACCTAAAGACAAGTTTGTAACTTAAAAGACCAGTAACATGGAAAGCAGTTGTAACAGTACTAAAAATAATGCAGGGTATGCAAGACTGCAAGTTCTGGCTAAATGTGTCAGGAAGTTTCTAACAAAAATTTTGTTTTATTGCAGCTGTTTAAGTATATAGATAGAGGTACATGTATATTGTTTTAAGAAGTGACAAATTGTTAAAATTGAAATCCATAATTTCAAATCAGTTTGATATGTCAAGAATTGCCTTGGTTTACTGTTACATGTATGTAGTATCACAACATTTAGAAGAGAGCTTTTCTTAGTTATGTTTCAGCAATTGATGTTCAAATTTTTTAATGGATGCATTTCAGGAAATTTAAATTTGAATGTGCATGATTGACTTTTAAGAAAGTGATTGCTACTCAGTCTCTCAAATGTGTATTCTATAATGTGTCCATCACTTAAAGATGAAAAGAACATTGAAAACGATGCACAATGCGTAATTTTTATAATTAGCCACCCTTCTTACATTGAGGTATTCTTTACTGAGATTAACTCGATATATGCACACAGAAATGCTGATTATTTACTTAACACATTAACCCTTGGAAGTTTTTGCTGTTTTAGCATGAAATGCAAGTAGGAGACACATTTTGGGGACTACTTCTGAATATATCCTAATACATCGACTTTCCAAGCAATTTTCCATTAGCCCAATGCCTAGTTGTGCTAAAAGAATGTTTTCCATTGGTTAGTTTGCTGGCGTATGAGCAGAAGGTAAAAAGTTCTCTTTTTTTTTTTTTTTGCTTGATGGACCCATAATTTTCGCATGGAGAAGACTCTTTATTCAAAATGTGAACCATATCCTACTTTTTGCACAGATTCACCTGTCTGTGTGCAATTCAGACCAGTCTGCCTTAGATCTGAGGCCATAAGGTCTAAAATCTGGAAACAAAATTGGATTCCAACCGTGGTCAGATTTTGGGTGGAAACAAGACAGGTCCAAAAAATTAGGTTTTGCCCTCTGTATTTTGTAGTGCAACTAAAATATCCAGATTATTTGATATCTTTGTAGAGCTAAATCTAACTTTCTATAATACCACCCACTTTAGTGTATCATGCATGACCTCGACGCTACAGACCTTGGTAGTAGTCGACTACCTCATGCACTTTAACTCGGCGCTAGGGGTTAATGTATTAATGTATATCCATGTTGATGCTTACTGTATAGACATGCTTAAAGGTTGGAACTGCAAACAACAAAGATTTTGTTGTAGTAAAATACACATGCAGATCTGGGTCCATGTTATTGGTTCTAAAGATTACGACTGCTCCTGTGGCCTAGTGGTTAGAGCGTCTGCCGCTTAAGCAGGAGGTCGTGGGTTCATTTCCCCTGCCAAGTCCTACCAAAGACTTACAAAAATGGTACAGGGGCCCCAAGTGGTCTAAAGCGCTGTCCGTTATGGATCACTGACGTCTCATCTCTGTCTGTTATGTGAGAAAGCTTGCCAGTAGCTTCTCGTGGGTCGGTGGTTATCTCCGAGGTGTTTCTCGGGTTCTTTCTCCACCAATAATACTGGCCGCCATGTATAGCCTTTGTGTGCTGAAAAATGGCGTTAAACCCTAAACAAAAATGGTACTAACAGCTGCCTCGCTTGATGCTCAGCATTAAGAGGGTAGTGTTAGGCCTGGTCAGCCTGGTGTCATGATAATGTTACTGGCTGTGACATATGCTACATGTCTGCAGCATGATGTCCCAGTGCTAGACATCACTATAAACTGCCTCACTGCAGAAATCATAGTGATATGACTGAAACATTGTTTAAGCTACGTTAAAAATCCTAATCAAACATAATATTCTGATTACTCCCTCCTAACAAACTGCACAGACCCAGATCTGCCAGTGCATTGTGTGACTGCAGATCTGGCTCTGCAGTTTACAGTTTGACTTGCCTTATAAGGAAGAATATATGGTAATGCGTGGAAGGTGTAATCTGAAATGTTATTTGTTCTTTAAAGAAAAATTGTACAGAAAAATATTGTATGGATTTTAATAAAAGCAACAAGTTTTCTATAGAAAAACATTTGCCATCACCTGATCATAGTGGCAACATATGTTTATTTATTGGTTTTAATAATCATGCTTACATGACCTTGTACTCAGTGATAAATGCTTACATGATCATTGTATTCTATGACAAATGATTACATGATCCTTTGTGTTGTACAATAAATGCTTACATGAACTTTGTGCTATATGGTAAATGCTTACTTGACCTTTGTACTCCAGTAATAAATGCTTACTTGACTTTTGTATTCTATGATAAATGCTTCCATGACCTTTGTGTTCTTTGATAAACGCTTCCATTATCTTTGTAATTAATGATAAATGCTTTTAAAGAAAAATTGTGTAAAATTGTTTTAAAACTTTATTGTGATTTTCTTTTTTTCTTTATTTAAATTGAATCAGTACAAAATAAAGTTTTTTTGTCCATTTTCTTGAATATGTCTTTTTGCACAATGTCTTACATTTTCTCCATTTAAAAAAAAAATATTTGAACTAAGCCAGATGAAAAGGATGGAATTGTGTGTATAGGTTACCAAAATCATTTTCTATGCCCTTTGAACTTTGCATACAGAAAATATGTATAGTCTATATCTCTCTTTAGAGCTACATTTATAACATTATATTTTATAATGGAAACTATAAAAAAAAAATATTTTGCAATTAGTTTAGTTAATTGCATTTTAACTCTGAAAATGAATTTTTGGTTTAAAAAAATCTGCAATGAAGCAGTAAGTAAAAAGTGTATTTAAAAAATCATCATTACTCACTTCTATTTTGTCTTGTCACCAAGTCCACAAAGTCCTTCAAGAACAAGACAAATAGTCTACTGTTGCTGACATTAAATGCACAGTAACTGTTAATGACATACGAGTGTCCAACCCAGCTCTTATATACCCAACATCTGAATGGCAACATGCAGGGTACTGTGTGTACATACGTTTGTCTCTATTGGTCTGGTGGCTGATTAGGATTAGATGCCATATGTCAGTGCCAACAGTAACAGTTGATACAATATCCACAGTAAAGTATGGATTGCTTTCAAGGTAGTAGACTTGGCACACATACACACACAGTCAAGTCAAGCTGCACCTGATAATGGGTCAGAGGCCAAGATCAGGTACTTGCTGAACTTGCTCTCTGGCTGTTCTAGATGACACTAAGATAGTGTGGAAGGTGGATTGTTAGATATAAACTATCCATCATTTAGCACTGACTATTCATAAACAATCACTGCTAAACCAGTTGAAACTATCAGAAATAGCTTGCTAATTACTGTCTGGAATTGGATTTCAGAGGTTAATGCCAAGAAAAAGAGGGGGTACAGCCCATTCCCCAATTCCCCCAAGTGGGTCAAGTAATATATTATGCCATCTTTATCTTTCCCCAGCACCTTGTCAGGTGTTTTGTTAAATTGTAGTTACTTTTTTCTGGAATTTCTCAACATACTACCGGTAATTGGTACTGTAAATGACTTTACATGTGCCTTCATATGCATGTCCACTTAAGAAATCTGGTATTATAGTAAAGCCTGTCTATAAAGGATGCCTAAGGTCCATTGGCTTTCTTGTCCTGTTTGAATAAATGTACTTTATGCAAAGATTTAATTCTGCTAAATAAACTTTTTATGAGCAGGTGCATTGGAGGTGTGCACTAAGGCAGGTTTTGCAGTATACATATCTACAGGACATTTGAATTGCCACTCTTGGTTTCCAGTCTCCTTCAGAGTAGTAATCACTTCATGAACATTATAATGATAAGTAATGCAGAGCAAAAGCAACTTTCAAACACTAATGCTATTTAGAACATTTTATGTTTTTTTAATGTTGGCTGATTTTTGGCTAGATTTGTGTAATACAATCACCAACCTGTTAACTTCATGCCAGAAACTAACATTTGAATACTTACATTAACAACATATGTAGACCTTTGATTGAATTCTTTCAATACCAGACAAAGTTCAGGGTTGGACAAATTTCATAATCAGATGGTAACCCCAGTTGGTGGGTTACCAAGAATTAAACCTTGTAGCTTGTGGCACCTGAATGTAAAATGGTTAGCTTCAAGAATATCCAACTTACTTTTACATATGTTATTACAAATTAATTTCATATATGTCATTAAGAATTATCTTTTAAAAAGTATTTTTGTTGGTATATTTTTCTTTTTAATATTCAAAATTAATGATGTCACAATGTAACCCACCATTATTAAAACCTGAGTGAGCCCATGGGACATTCTGCCACCCCAAACTGCTATTGTCCACTTAAATTTAACAAGTTTTTATATATTGATCACTGTACTGGGATAGGGATAAATACAGTTGCCCCTGATAACACAACCATGGTGCAACACTGCATAATGGGCTACCTTACCATAGTATATAGTATATGTTAGCCCAATATCATGCTAGCCACTGTAGTACTAACGGGGGGGGGGGGGGGGGGGGGGACAAGGTTGTTGCCCCAAATCTTGGGGTGACAAAACCATGGGCAACAGAGGACCTGGGGTGCCAAAACCCTTTTGGGCCTTCATCATTGCCCTGGGCACCATTAATTACCCTTAGTATGCAACTAGGTAGCTCCATTGGTCCCTAACGGCATAGCATAAGATTTATCACATTTTTAGTTTATAATGATGTAGGCCACTTCAGTAGTTTGTTTGTTTGTTTGATTAGGATTTTTAACGTAGCTTTAACAATTTTTCAGTCATATCGCTACGATGTCTGCAGTGAGGCAGTTTATAGTGATGTCTAGCACTGAGACATCATGCCGCAGACATGTAGCATGATGCCTCACCCAGTCACATTATCCTGACACCAGGCCGACCAGTCCTAACACTAACCTCTTTATGCTGAGCGTCAAGCGAGGCAGCTGTTAGTACCATTTTTGTAAGTCTTTGGTATGACTTGGCCGGGGATCGAACTGATGACCTCCCGCTTCCGGGGCGGACGCTCTACCACTAGGCCACCGGAGCGGTTCACTTCAGTAGTAATTGTCTGTGTGTATGATTGAGCTCTAAATAAGCTTCAATAACTTAATTAATATACAGTGTACTGTTAATTATTAGTGAAACTAATTATACTTGTAATAAAACAGTTTGTAATTGTCTTTTCATTTACATCTGCTTAACAAAGGCCAGACAACCGAAAAATCAACATTTTACAGATAAATTTTCAACTGAATGCTTCATCACTGGATGTGTCACATGTTAATGTATTTAATTGTCTATCCATGTAAGGCATGATAACTTGGACCTAATGCACTAGCCGGATGTAGAAAAAATAAGGGAATTATAATGCTTGATGTTGTTTCTTGCAAGAGAAACCTGTATTGTTTTTTTTTCCTGCAACCAATTGTGTTCACAAAGAAGTTTTGTTCATATGTGAAGAGACAAAATTAATGAGATTGGAAATTAATGTCTCTTAGTACAGAATGATTATATTTTGACTGAGTACGTTACTTTGCCTTTGGAAAGATAAAGGGAATTTGAATTTAAAAAAAAAAATTTTCTTCATTTTCCTTTTAGATGGCTGAGCTTTTTCACCATGGCAGATTAAATTTTAATTGTGTCACCATGACAGCTGGTTGTCAGAATAAATTTTGATCAAGTAATTTCTGCATCTTCTTTGGATAGAACATGGGAAATGAACACAACATTTAAAAAAAACTCCTTTTTATTTTTTAGGACTGCATATGTAGTTTTATTGCCATGCCATTGAACTGTGATGGGTTGTTAGTAGAAAGTGACAGAAGGCAATAAAAGAGTTCACCCAACAGATTCATAAATAGATTTTGTCAATTTGTGACTGGAGGAGAAAATATGCAATTCAGATGAAGAGATAGTTAAATACATAACAAAATTTTCCTATCTTGCAGATGATAACTAAATAACATGTATCCAGAGTAAAAAAGTAAATGGACCCTTTCCTTATAAATATTTTGAGACAGTCAAGAAAGTTAGATATTTTCTCTTTATAATTGCTGTAATTAGAACATATATATCTTTATTATTGCAACACTTCTCGTATTGGGAAATTTCTGGTTCAGTCCAGATATAAATATTCAGAAGGACATGGCCATATACAATTGATATGCATCCTGCTTTTCTGATGGACAACTTCCTATTTAGATATTTCAAACTCTTTCTTACATTGACAAAGCTAACAAATGACAAAGAGAGGATTCATTTTCCTTGTACACATTAATTGGGTAACTGCATTTTAATTCTGTAAAACAAAAGGTTATCATTTAGGTATAATATTTAGCAGTAGTATGTAGGTAATTTTTTAAGGAAGAGGTGGGGGGGACAGACTGAATATATTATTGAACTTTACACCATATACATTGCTCGTCTTCCATGATGAATTACTTCATTTTGTTAAGAATTTTATATTGCTTTCAGAAGCCTTCTTACTGCTTGACTACTGTGTCACGGTCAAGTTACTGCTTACATTTTTGTACTAAATTAAGCTTAAGAACACAGCGACTTCTACGTGTACTTATGAGTTATGACCAGTTGTGGTATTTTATTGTTTTACAATTAACAATTGATAGTCCTCAATCTGACATTGAACTGAAGGTCAAAAGTCTTTGACACTATTGGCTTGTAATCATAACAACAACAATGACTGGATTTTTTAGAATAGGCAAGTCCAAGGTTGTTGCCATTGTCAATGAAATTATTAACTTAGGTTAGCTGTTTCTTTAAATTGTTTTATTTACTATAATTCATCTTGGAGGTAACTACTCACCATGGGCAAAATAAGGTAGGTCACTGTCCTACTTTCCATGCACCAGTTATTACATTAATTGCTACATCTATTATGGTTTCTCAGACATAATCCTGGTTTGTCTTTTTATATATAACCCTAACCCTATTTACATAAAGAATCAAATCATGATTATGCATTCAATGGTGTTCTAAAAACCATACTAAATGCAGCAAATTAATGTAATCACTGCATGGAAAGTGGGCCTGTGACCTATTTTTATTATTTATTTATTTATTCATTTATTTATTTATTTATTCATTATTATTATTTTTAATGTCACCTTTAACACATTATTGATTCAATCATTTAGAAGAAATGGAAGCTAAGTGCCTTTCCCAGTGACACATGAGGCAGCCAAACCCTGGCTGGTATCATAAGTAATGGATATATATTTAGTCGAGCCTCGTTAATCTGGACACCATTTATCCGGAAACTTCGCTATCCAGACGCAATTCAATGGGAACAGAATTCCTAAACGTTAATTTGCTCCGTTAATCAAGAAATCCGCATTCCAGATTCAGAAATCAAAATTGGGGACCAAAGTGTAAAATTACATTAAAACTTGTCTCTATAATCTGGAAATAATCTGTCCAAAAATAAGAAAATTCTAAACATCGTATATGAAAATAAAGTCAGTAGAATAATACATAAAACACAATAGTGAAGCCCTTGAGAATCTATGGCCACTATCAATAACTAAGTAGCGAGACCATATTGTAACCAGCGATTGTATAAGCAATGTCTGTTTTAGGTAGTTGCCAACTGGGGTGTTAATAAATAAATTGTCCATGTGAAGTGTCGTCTAGTAGGGGTAGGGTTCTTCCTATAGACTTTAAAGAATTATGAGGAAGTTCCCCTGGTCCGCATTCAGAATGTTTACTTCTAGACAATATATTATATATGGCTACGAGCCCCCAGTCAGCAATGCCGACAGTTAAATTAAAAGGAATACAAAGATGAAATTTAAACAACAATTTAATAAATGAAAATTTTAAAGATATTAAGCAATCAATGTCACTCTTGACCCAATGATCCCTAGATCATCATTTGAACCCAATGATCCCTAGATCATCATTTGATTTCATTGTGAGAAATATTTTCCCTTCTTGAGTGTTACTCATCTAAATAAGTCTCCTTTCGTCTTTCTCTCCTTCTGATTCCTCTACTTCCGTTTCCTCTTCTATCTCTATTTCCGTTTCCTCTTCTATCTCTACTTCCGTTTCCTCTTCGACGGTATCTCTTGAGGTCACCCGAAATTCACTCGGTATCTCTCAAATTCACTCGGAATTCTTTCCACGTCATCCGGAATTCCCCCGGAATTCTCTCAACGTCACCCGAAATTTCCCCGGAATTCTCTTCAACGTCACCCGAAATTCCCCCGGAATTCTCTCAACGTCACCCGAAAGCTTCCTGTTGAAAGGTATAATGCATTAGCATATGGTGATGAATATTACCTCACACTAAGTCACTGAATTGAACCATCAGTTTAAGGCGGGACATTTTTGGTCACGCATGCGCACACATCGAAATTCCCATACGCTTCCGCCGCTTACAAAATGGCGCCACAACACAATCTCACAAAGAATTCAAACATCTACATACTGAGCCCTATCAGTATATACATACAAATATTTCAAATATCATTGTATTATAATATTACTACTATTAGTAATATGACTATCAATATATTTATATATATGTCCTACACAAGCGTACCGAATCCACAATATTCACATTCAAATTGCAATAACAGAAATCCGTTAACTCAAGGCAAAATATATCATTACGTAAACAAAGTGCTAGTCTACCATAATATACCTACACAAAGAATTATAATATTAATTCTTATAGCGGCTAGCAAACAATACAATTCTTCACGAATACAAATCGTCCTTTCAAAAGGGTGTAACGTAATAATTCACTAAATAATATGCACACCTATTACTAACAAAAGAAAAGCAACATTTTACCTCACAAAATAAGGGGTAATATAATATCATGGAGAAGATGCAACGAATTTACATCATAATCAATTGCAAGCAAAGGTACTAACGAACATCACGAAAGATGCAAAATATTAATATCATAATTAACTATTCATACTACAATACAAGTAAAATGAATATACATACGAGAATACTTCCATTCCGCAGACGTATCAAGCAGAAATCAAACAAAAATCACACTGACCTTTGAAGCTATCTTAAGATTTCCTTGATTTCCAAAATCTGAGTCTGCCACCAATTTTCGTCTGGCCGTACGGAGTTCTACTCTCTTCTCAATTCTTGTAGCGAACTGACTAATTCCTACTAAACATTAGGTATTATCTAAAATTTCTTGAATCAAGTCCCACCCACATTGCATTTTGATTGGAGGGCGATCGACTCTGGTCAGTCGTTCGACTGTCAATCATCCGAATGTCTGTCTGTGTGCCTATCAATTGTTACAGTCTTCTTATTTAGCGCTGTCCTGTCCTTTGATGTGGTTACGTCACCCGTCCGCGATGGACACAGTCTCCTCTCCCCTCGAGAGCTAACAAAGACCATCTTATGTAAGGGGATTAGCTAACTTAGAACAATTTGAAACATCACAGCTGGGTCAGGCAGACATACAATTTATACATGTACAAGGCCAGTCAGAATCACAAGTTATAGTAACTTATACCTACATACAAGGGGTTGGGGTAAAATCGTCACAGTCCATGCTTTTTTATATAATATATGGTAAATAAATTAAGTGTCATTAAGCCTCTTTGTTGTTTACCAAGTGTATGTAACAATCACAGTTTATTGATTGCGGTACAAATACAGTTGACATATTTGAGCTGTGGACAGTATAGGGTTTCATTTCCGAATAAAATGGGGACGTCAATCATTAGCAACTGTAACAGCTGTAAAATACGACTTATAAAAATGACTGCATTTTATTCGTTTACCATAATGCATTTAACTGCAAGATAACAGTTTGTTTTCGTTGTACTTATTACATATATTATGGCGACACCATCAAGCAAGCGTAGATGAGATGAGATACCATAACGACAGCGTGGGGTTCAGTGACACCAACAACAATCTCAAACTGCTTTAGACGTGTACAGATCATACCGACACTAACCACTACTATTGAAGAAATTGATGATGGAGATGACATGCCATTAAGTGAGCTCACAGATTTAATAAGAAGACTTCTCAACCAGACTGAGATGTCTGCCGAGGAATATGTATGGATAGACGAAAAGGAAGAGACAGGGCAACAACTCAGCGATGATGATATTTTGACCCTGGTAACTTAAGATGAGGTTCCAGACAATGATAATGAAAACTACGATGATGACACTACCGACCCAAAGGGAAAAGACATTACCATCAACCAAGCCAAGGACAGTATAGAAACATTAATTTCATATTTTGAGCAGACGTCAGCAATATTCACAAGTGATGACATAAAGCACAATAGTGTAGCCCTTGAGAATATATGGCCACTATCAATAATCATTGCAGATAGATTCAACAAAGAATCAAAAACAAAAGTTACAGATTTCTTAAGAAAATTGACATGATAAATGTATGTACAATTACATGATAAAGGTACATGTACAGGTACATAGTATGCTGTGTTTCGATGTGTTGTCTAAACTTATATTTACTGTACATGTACGTACAAGCGCATGTTATAATAATGTGAAATAAACACAAATTAATACCAGTAGATATATTTATAAATATATTTTGATCATTATTGAATATACAGTACATTACATTTAAAGTAAGCATATACATGTACATATAAATGGTGTGATGATATCGTTTAAAAAAAAATGGGCATGATTCAATTATCTGGAAAACTTGTTAATCCGGACATGTTCTCTGGGGATGAATGTGTCCGGATTAATGAGGCTCCACTGTACATGTATTCATATTTAAGGATACTATTTACCACAGGCAAAGTATATCATGAACTATATGTACATTTAATAGTTTATGTATTAGCTCAGTTTCTTTGACATTCCTTTATGTACAGTAAAAGCTTTTTGGAAATTTTTAATTCTTTTGGATACTGCTTACCATTGATCTAGTCCCCACACTAGTGAAGTTTTTGCATTTATCTTGGTTTCTCTGCATCTTGTACACAGTTTTGAAACTTTGTATTTATCTTGCAGATAGCTCAAACCATAAGCAAAAGTAGGTCACATTGATTTGCTTTGCCTACTCTTGATTTTATTTAGCTCTTCTCATAGTGTTGTTCCGATCATCGGTTATAATCGATCATCAGTTGGTTGATAAGATAATCGATTGTGAACTCCATAATCGATTGTGTGTAAAGGGAGACTACTTTTTAGATGTATGCAAAGCACAAAGGTTTATAAACTCGCAGCCACTTAAGTTGACCTGAAATTTATTAATCCCTTCATAACTACAAATATAAAACCTTATGATTCATAATTAGGAATATATTGTCATTATTACATGGTCAAGTTGTTAAATTGTTGATTTGTTTCAGTTAAATTGAAACATCTTTTGTAGTATTTATAAACAATGACAGACAAGAAAGACCTGTCCTTCTGTACTTTAAATTATGGACACATCACATGTGAACGAAAGAATTTTGGAGGATTATAGCAGTATTTCAGTTACATATGACTGATCACCCATAAAACATTGCGTTAATTTAACAAAGTTGTAGAACAAAAGTAACGCAATGTAATATTATTGTCAGGTTCAAGTATATGTGTAATTAAAAGATATTACTCCTGTACATTTATAAACATATTGAACTCTTGATCAAAGATATAACTGTGTAACAATAATTAAAATTTGCTCTTATTAACCGATTATAATCGATGATCAGTTGGTTAAGGGGAACCGATTATCGATTATGAATTTCTGACCGATTCCCATCACTATCTTCTCCTACTCTATTTTCTCTGACTCTTTTTAAAAAATCACATTTATGAAACTCGATTCATTGTATTTGATTCATGACTGGTCTTAAAAAGTACAGCAAACCATAGGCAAAACAAAGTCACAGTACAGTCATTTAAAGCTGCCTCTCCTGCTATAGCAGCTTTTACAGAGGTTTTGAATTATGCCATGGTAAAACAACATTCTGCATAAAGTTTTAAGAAAATATTTATGTATGAAAGCAAACCTTGCATGTGGGTATATCTTAAGATTATGTCTGTCTTTTAATGAATATAATAAACTACCCTTCAGAATACATGGTTCTGGTTACCAAAGACCAAACAAATTTGGGACAAAAAAAATGAACACCGTGATGTAACTAGGATTGAAATTAAATTTAGGGTACAAATGACATTTTTATAGTTGTGCTTGATTTATATCCATCCATCCACCTCCCCTAAAAATTCTTTCAAAGTAACCTTAACCACACACATTTTGTTTTATTTTACCTTATAACGATAGCCAGATTGCACTGACGTTAAAATTTACGTTTTAATGGGCACCTGTGGATGTGTTCACGCAGACACACACACACAGAGACACACGCACACAGACACGCACACACTGTTTCAAATAGATTTAATGTCTTGTTTAGCTAGATTCAAAAAACAAAAACAGTTAAGTTCCAAGATAAAGACTGTTTGTTTATTTGATATAAGAGTATAATCAGTGATTTCCATGAAATGGTACTTAATTATTAACATGTCACTTGATGACTCTAATGTAAATCAACAACATTTATCCCTTTATCAAAATCTGCATCTGGCGTAAATATCCCAAAAATAGGTTTGCACTCAAAATAGACAAGTTAACTACACTCAACATATATTCTTAATGGATCTGTGCCATAACATAACTTAACTGCCCTAGTGCATGCCAGATTCTTGAGATTCTTTCAGTAAGTCTTCCCCCCAATTTTATTTCCTTTTGCACTCAGTGACCCCATGTTCTTCGATTCTTCTAAGAACTTTCTTCACCTCCCTTTTTCAGAAGTCTGAAAATCAGGTTGCCAGTCTATCAGGCAATGCACAGAATTCCATTCCTGCTACCTCTATATCTATTTCTGTGATGACATAGCAGAAATTACAAATGAGACAGATGAAGAGCAATCACAAATTAAATTTAAATGAGCCTAATTGCAAAATTAGATGTGTCAAAATTATTTATAGCTTCTAATTTGAGCAATTACTTATTGATAACTTAAATTTACTCCAAAATGATCAAACTTCCTCTCACCTTCACACCCCTACACACCACCTGAAACCAAATTATGGGCTTATGTAATATTATTAGTCATCATCATAATTAAGTACCTGCTCCCAGAACTGTATGTACTAACAGTGTTCTTTTGCATACCCACTCCTCCATTGGCTGTAGGACTGGGTATCAGTCTTTTGATTACACAGTACATTTTATTGAGGCCAAGACAAGTAACTTGTGTGAAAACTGCAGCATAGGGTATATGACTTGAAGGCTGACAACATCCCACCATAAAAGGGAGACCATTATCCATTTGCTTGGTCTGCATTTTTTTTTCTTTATCCTGGAAATTTGTTGATTACTGAAAACTAATTGGCTGTTAAACTTGAAAACTACCTTATTTAGTGATTGATATGCCAAGATATATATTGTTAGCTTGCTTGTCATTGTTAATTGCTTGTACCAGGAAGCTAATTAGCCTATTACTGTATTCACTAGACCAAGAAATTAACATTTAGGGTGTTCTGTTAGTTACATGTTGTTTGAAATATGCAGGTAACTTTACATGACCAATCATAGACGAAGAGTAACGCAACCATTTCAACAACTGACCAGTTTTAAACCTTGGCATTTATAGCCAATCCTGTCTTGCATTTTGACGTGTATAAAACTTAATTTGTAACAAAATAATTTTAATTATTAATGGAAAATGGAAATTTTGCTTCAAATCTTCATCTGTTAAATGGAACATTATTTACCTTTAATATAATTATTTTGGCATTATGAAATTTTCAAAAGCGAAGTCTGCTGTTGTTACCTGATTTAAATGTGTGCCCAAGTGTAAACATTTTTGACCCAACTCTGCAATTATATAAACACTTTCAGATCAGGGTCATCTGTGTCAGCTCAATATCCTAATTAGAAAAGTAGAACAGTGTCATTTTAGTCCTACACAGATGCATGTATTTGACATAACAGAATAAAAATGCTATGCCTTAAAGCGCTAAGATGAATGCTGACCTTACTTTTCCACAAAACATTTTTTTTTATTTTAGATGCCAACCTCACTCCTGTCCCCCTTCATAAGCAGAAGATTTGTGAGGAAATGTTCTCATTACACTAATGTGAAATTCTGAAAATTTCTGCAACACAAACAAAAATCCTGACAGTGCCCTGCCACCATCCACCACTCATGCTACCACTGAATCACCCTCCCTACACTCTCCCCTTTTACACTTGTAGCTTGTTACATTAAATACATTAGAAATTAGCCTGGTTATGATCCCCTGATTCCAGCACATAATTTGCCTGAAAATTTGGATATAGATCATTATTTGACAGAAAATCAGGATTTTGGACCATTGTGTAACAGAAAATATGGATTTAGACCATTGTGCCACAGAAAATCAGGATCTCGAACATTGTGTCAGAAAATTAAATTCTAGACCATTGAGTGACAGAAAATATGGACCTGAACCATTATAAGAAAAATTCTGTGTGACATTCTGGATATAGATCATTGTGTGACAAATTCTGGATATAGATCATTGTGTGACAAATTCTGGATATAGATCATTGTGTGACAAATTCTAGATATACATGTAGATCATTGTATGACAAATTCTGGATATAGATCATTGTGTAAAAAAAAATTTGAATCTGTGTCACAAATTCTGAATTTTGACTGTTTGCTGCTGGGAGCATGTTGTGCACAGATAAATAATGTACATAATTTTGTGGATCAAACTTTGAATATCTACAGTAATACATGTACTTAGTGGCAGTTGAGACTGGTGATATTAGCTCCATGGTAAGAAAGGTGTTATCACAGCTTCCATTCAAGATTTGGTGCACAGAACCAAGTGACCAGTCTGTTGCAAATTAGCAGAGAATTTCCAGTTCTCAGATATATCCATTAAATCTTGCTTATCAAAGAA
Source organism: Unio delphinus (assembly GCA_029339505.1). Taxonomy (NCBI): domain Eukaryota; kingdom Metazoa; phylum Mollusca; class Bivalvia; order Unionida; family Unionidae; genus Unio; species Unio delphinus. The sequence continues at coordinate 2,098,264 of JAQISU010000091.1, read as the reverse complement.
ACATCTGTTTTTGCAGGATAATCCCTCTAAAGCAATTTTCACTGGTAAAAGTCACTGTAACCAATAATGTACCTTTAGCTCTTTGTAACATTGCTTAAAATCAAGTTTTTTTTTACCAGTCATATGATTTTACTTGTGCTTAAAGCTTTCATAAGCAAAACTTTTCCATAGACTTGAATATACATGGATTTACAATAATATACAATGCTTTGCTGAAACCTTCATTGTGTAGTGGTATTATTCCTATTTGATATTGATTAAACTGCTCAATGACATACACAACCAAATATAAAGATAACCTGAAGTTTTCAGGCCCATACTAAGGATTTCATCAGCAAACTGATTTATCTCTACTGACTGTTAATATCACCTGAGGGAATGGAGAGCAATGTTTCTCTATATTGTTTGTGTATGTGATTAAACCGTTTAAAACATTATCAAAAAAGAAATATACAGTGGCATTTCTTCATGATCGTCTTCATTTTTGATAGTCTGCAGTTGGTTTTCAGCAAAAAAGTAAAACATCTAATGATTTTTATTATTATTTTAAAACAATTGATTTTTCTAGTGGTTGTGGCATTGCATCATCTACATTTAAATAATATATTTAAAAATTCCATTCTAGAATCAACATCATTTCACAGGATTTTGTTATATGCTTGTGACAGAACCAAAGCATCAAATCAGTAATCACAGCATTTTGATTGGCTTCTAAATCCATAAGATTTCTTATGAACATGGAAATTTTTATCAAACATTTTTTCTCTTAATATTGTAATAAAACATTGATCATGAATTTTGATTCTGATCATAATATCATATTATTATTTAAAATTAGTCAGGGTACTGTCAGTTAATGAAAAAAGAAAGAGTTGTATATCGCATAGTTAACTGCAAACATTTTTAAAATAAAATCCACAATCATATTTTTCTCACTTCACATACTTACTGGTGTCCACTGACAACAGTTATTGTTATTATTAAGTTTTCTGGTAGTGATTGTGATGATGTCTTCAAATGTCTGGTGTTCTTTCTTCAACCGTATGCTATCTCAGAATGCACATTACAATGAAATACACACTGCAGACTCTGGACTGCTAGCCTTAAACTCTGCCAAGCTTGTAATATTTTTTTTTAACAATGGTTTTTAACTCTCTAGGTCATTGACCAAGAGAGTTTATGGGATTACATGTATTACCACTCCTTCAAAATTACTTTGAGGATTAGAATGAAACCTTATACACACATTCAACCTAAGGTCTAAAATAGTCCTAAATGAAAATGGTGCTGCTTGGAAATCCAATATGGCCACTACAGCAGCCATCTTGAAATTATTTTATCTATATTTCATTATTGGATGGTCATATTAACATATTTTCACTGGAAGACTTATTCATGGTGTCTAGTTGATTCTTCATGAAATGCTTCCAAAATGAACCACTACAGGCATCTTGAAGCTCATGCTGTCACTTGTTCTCTTGCACAAAAGTGATATTTTCATTGAGGGAAAGGGGTTGCAAAAATACTGATTTTGATTTGTGATATTTGCATTGGGGGAAGGGGGCTAAAAAAAGTACTGATTTTGATTTGTGATATTTGCATTGGGGGAAGGGGGCTAAAAAGAGTACTGATTTTGATTTGTGATATTTGCATTGGGGGAAGGGGGCTAAAAAAGTACTGATTTTGATTTGTGATATTTGCATTGGGGGAAGGGGGCTAAAAAAAATACTGATTTTGATTTGTGATATTTGCATTGGGGGAAGGGGGCTAAAAAAGTACTGATTTTGATTTGTGATATTTGCATTGGGGGAAGGGGGCTAAAAAAGTACTGATTTTGATTTGTGATATTTGCATTGGGGGAAGGGAGCTAAAAAAATACTGATTTTGATTTCTAAAGTCCTGATGCATCAAAGTGCATTGTATAAAACTCTCTTGAATAATTGGCAGTAATCCCATAATAATATTTTAGTACAATGAGCACTTTATAGTTCCAATGAATAATGTAAACAACTCTTTCCTCTTAAATAATGTCTGAAGACAGCATTAAATACATCTGCAGACTTTGATGACAACAAGAACACATGAAATAAGAATTACATGTACCAAAATTGTCCAGGTCCACATTCTTATATACAAGCATAAGGGATGAAAATGCATGTTGCTGCTACTAGCTACATGATTTTTTGCAAATATCCCATATTGTTGTTGTTGTTGTTGTTGTTGTTGTTGTTGTTGTTGTTATTGTTATTATTTTTATTATTATTATTATTATTATTATTATTATTGTTATTATTATTATTATTATTATTATTATTATTATTGTTATTATTATTATTATTATTATTATTATTATTATTATTATTATTATTATTATTAAACATTTACTCAAGTACTTGTTTATAGATCCTTCACAACCTGCACACTTAATATAGAACCTATACCCATATACAAAATTTAGCTTAGTCAGACAATTACTGTACTACAATTTACGGTCATGAATAAAATTTACAGAAATAATAGATACACATAACGCATAGTAGACCACATAACTCAATGCCTGTATTAGTAGATGAGGCCATGTGTTCATTTTCATCATGTCAAAGAACAAAATGTTTTAATCGGTCATTACAAGTACATATTGTCACCAGGCAGCCCAAATTAATATTGCCAAATCATTCTTAACAACAACAACAATAATAATAATAATAATAATAATAACAACAACGACCCTGGTGCTCATCTTTCCCTTCCTTTAAAACTTGGAAAATTCTGCATATTCATGTAGGACCTTTTTTAATCAAAATTAAAATTTTATTTATAAAACTTACTTGGGCACCTATCTTAGCTACCATCTATACCTGCTTACATTATGAAACCAACTGCAAACTGCATAGACCCAGATCTTCAGTCACAAAATGTGCCGGCAGATCTGGGTCTGTGAAATTTGTTTTTGGAGTAATCAGTAGAACAAACAACATACATGTATACCCAGATCTGTAAGTACGTTATGATATAGAAAATTTGGTTCTTTGCTGTTTGCAGTTTGAGTTAACTTATCAGTGAGTATATATGGTATAATATAGATTTCAGTTATGAGAAGAGAGGGACAAAAACAGTAATCTTGTTTAATTAGGATTATTATGCTGGAATTACCCGGGGGGGGGGGGGGGGAGATTCTTCTTCTTCTTATTCTTCTTCTTCTTCTTCTTCTTCTCATAATCATCATCATCATCATCATCATCATCATCATCATCATTATTATTATTATTATTATTATTATTATTATTATTATTATTATTATTATTATTATTATTATTATTATTATTGTAGTATGAAGACAAATGTAACATATCTGTGTTATAGTTACATACCCTTGGCCATATTCTGGAAGGAAGAGTTAATTATGTAAATAAAAATTTAGAAATAAAAATTTGCTTTCGTGAACCAGTTTTGTTCTGGTAATCTCTGATAGATACATACTTGGAGTCTTTTAAGTAGTTTTAATGAGGATAATTTAGTACATTAACAACTGGATGGAAAAGCCTTGGGCTCATTGACATGTACTTGATGAATGCATATATTTTTTGTCCCATGATTAGGATTGAAAGGATTAATTGATAAATTGATGCATGGATTTTTTTCCATATTGATACAGAAGGTAAATCAGATATAAAATGATACTTACCACATTTAGTTTAATCTTCTTTGGTTGTGAATAATTATTAGTTGTTTGCTTTTTTATTCTCCAAGTTGAAAATTCTCATGAGATAGCTTTCGCATGTGTATGAACTCATTTCTGTCATATCAGAAAGAATACTGAGAACACCCACTTGCCTTCTACATATGTGATTAACACATTTGCTTTGAAATGTGCATCCTCACACACACATATCATTTCCATGCTAATTATTTCATAATGTCAGCATGATCATCCACTGATTTTATTTATATATATATATATATATATATATATATATATATATATATATATATATATATATTGGGTTTTTTCTTTGTTTTAAAAAATAATTTTTTGGACATATTAGCAAAAACATTTATAGGATAATAAACCAAAGATCACTTAAGATTTTAATTTACAGAATGCATACCTCCAAGTCACTTGAGATCTTTATCTTACAGAATGCATACCTCCAAGGTACATAGATATCAACTTTGCAAACTAAAAAAATCAACAGTATAATGAAAACAAAATTAATTGGAGGTCCCAAAACGTATTCAATTTGCAAAAACAGAAATTTATAAAGACATTTTAATCTCTGCAAGTATAATTAACATTAATAAGGACATGTATATAAATGTGTCCTTTTCATTAATTTACTTAACATTTTTGAAAGAACATAAAGTTGAGTCCTGTCTATTCCTGCAAATAAAACTTTCAACTCCAACATCTAAAAGTTCATGTAGAAGATTTTTTGCTTCTGCTCAATAAATGTTTAATTTCTTAAAATTTTTGCATACATATGCTTGCATTGGATTTGTGGAAAACGTCTTGGTACGATGTAGACATTGACACTCGAGAGACAGCATATCAAAGTATGATAGAGATATTTTGTATGCAGTTTAGTTAAAAATTAGCAAAAACAGTAAACAGCTGCAAAATGAAATTCAGTATTAAGTTTGAATATAATCAAGGATACTAAAACCCTACCTTCTAAAGTAAAATATTTCCATCAAAGAAAAGTGGTACAAAATAATCCAAAGTTCACATGCTGACAGTAACCTTCTAAATCCAGCATTGGGAAATCTGACTTCTGTGTGGGTGGTTTTATACCACTGGGTCACAGCATGAGGGAAATAGGAAGGAAGGTGAATTCATTCATTAGGTACAATAGGTCAACAACAACATAAGCATTTGAATGCAGTTAATTGTATTGACAGTGATATTTACATTAATATCCTATTTGCTAAACAAATGTGCGATGCAAGTAAATTTGGAAGTTGTAAACAGTACAAAAATAGTTTTGAGTGGTATTGATGTTTACAGTTTGGATGTAATTTGAAACCGAATATCTGACACTTAGCATGTACCACACATTATTATTAGTTGTCATAAAACCTGCTAATAGAAAAGTAGCAACTGCATCCACAGGTTTTCTGAATCATTGACAGTTGTTACAGTCAGCCCAGGGATATCATTTTAAAAAGAACTTCAAAACTGTACCCCCACCCCCCACCACCCAATCACCACCCAAAGGAAACGTTTTATGTAACAAATCTGCAGTTTATCTTCTCTTTTTCTTACTTTATATTTAAAACTTCTTTTTTCCTGATTTTTGGAATGGGGAAAAGCTTAACTTTCCTTACTTTTAGATAATTTTTAGTTCACTTGGCCATGATATGAAGTGAGCTCTTGCTGTGGTTCTGTGTGTGTGGCATGTCAGTTGCCATATCCATCATTTGTTTGAGCTTGTAAAGAAAACGAAATAACACTGGACTGCAGCAAAACGTGGCACAGAGCATTCTATACTGAAATCTTTACAAAAAATATTTCATTTCTGTTCTCATTGATGTAGATTTTTCTCTTCATTTTTGTCTGGAAAAAAAAACATTTCTTCCTACTTTTCCCAAGATTTGAAAAAATATCAGGTCTATTTTATCACTTCTGTTTCAAAAAGGAGCTAGATTTTTTTTTACTAGTGTTCTTTGTAGATTAGAACTGTTTAAAATTATTTTTTTTTTTACCCATAAACATTTAGATCATCCTTTTCATTTTCCATGAAAATTGAACAGCTTCAACTCTCTGAAAGATGCTCGGAAGTAAAGGTAGTCATACTTCCAGACAGGTAGTTTTTGGCACATAAACATCGGTTTACAAAAAACAGTGTCATATAATGCAATGGATCTTGAAATTAACATAATTCCTATAACTTTTGTAAGGAAAAAGCATTCAAGAATTAATTTGGTTTCAGATTTTTATAACTATGGTTTGCATTGCATATAGGGGGCCCCGAGTGGTCTAAAGCGCTGTCCATTAGGGATCACTGCCATCTCACCTCTGTCTGCGTGGGTTTGAGTCTCGGATTCGGCCAATGTGGGTATGTGAGAAAGCTTGCCAGTAGATTCTCGTGGGTCGGTGGTTCTTTCCGGGGTTTTCCCCTTGTTTTTCCTTTACCATTAATACTGGCCGCTATGTATAGCCTATATTGTGCTGGAAAATGGCATTAAACTATAAAAAACAAAAAAAACATTGCATATAGTGATAGCAAGTCACTTATTCCATGTGAGGTCATGAAGTTGATTATGACATGATGGCCAGTCATTTATTCCTTGGGGGCCCCAAGTAGCCGAATTGTCTAAAGTGCTCTCCGTTACGGATCACAGCCATCTCACCTCTGTCTGCATGGGTTCAAGTCCAAGATTCGGCTAATGTAGTTATGTGAGAAAACTTGCCAGTAGCTTCTCGTGGGTCAGTGGTTCTTTCCAGTGTTTTTTCCTGGGTTCTTCCTCCACCAATAATACTGACCGCCATGTATAGCCTATCATGTGCTTAAAAATAGCGTTAACCCCTACCCTCTGAGACTCGAACCCATGCAGACAGAGGTGAGATGGCAGTGATCCATATCGGAGAGCGCTTTAGATCACTTGACAACTCGGGGGCCACTTCCAAGGGTCATAATTCCAGTACATGTACCAGCCCTTGTTGGCTACCTCATTATGTCCAAGGGAAATGCACCTAGCTTCCTATGTGTATATAGCTGTTAAAATTGCCATTAAAACCAACAAAAATAAAACAAAAAACAACCTGTTCATCTAGTTCAGCTTGTTTACTCCTTGAGAAATCATGTTGTTAACCCAAATCAGTATTAATTTCACTCATTGACATCAAGATTTTGAAAAATAACATGTTTTTCTCAGATTTAAAACATGCAATTGGATATGTGTTTTTGATTTTGGTTGGGTGTGATACAGTTCATTTTAGGTAGAAACTGTTTTAACTCGTTCACCCCAGGAGATTATTCTCATTTATATATATAAAGGCCCTACTCTAAATCTCAGAGTTATCCCACCTTTTGCAAAGATTCATCTGTGTGTAGTTTTAACCAGTGTTTTAGATCTTATGACAAAAAGTCTAAATTAGGACACAAACTCGGATTTCAAAAGTAAAATTTTTCTGCTGTATGTTTTAATGCCATAAGAAAGTCTACATTATTTGATATCATTGCAGAACTACATCTATCTCATTTTCTGTAATGCCACCCACATTGGTATCTTAAATGATGCTAACGTTATAGAATTCAGAAGTAGGGTACAACCTCATGATGCATAAATGTGGCATGTGGAGGTTAATGAGTTAAAGGATATATTGAATATTTTGTAGAAATTGTTTATGGGTTGTTTTACATTTTCATTGCAATGGATACACAAATGATGAAATAAGCAAGGAATATTCATATTTGGTGGTGTTATTAAAATTCACCCATTAAGTGGGCCACAGATCCTCTGGTATTAGCTACTGGAACAGGATAACACATGCTGTCAAATGGTTTGTTAATTATGGGTGAGCTGACATGTGCAGTTGTTATTACTATGCTGACCTTTTTGTTGGTTTCTATTGATGTATCTGACTAAAAGTCGCTGTAAATTATTTTAGATCATATATATATTGGGAGAGGGCTACTGGCAAGCTTTCTCACATAACTACATTTGCCAAATCTTAGACACGAACCCCAGTAGCTTCTCGCGGGTCGGTGGTTCTTTCCAGGGGTTTTTCCGGGTTCTTCCTCCACCAATAATACTGACCGCCATATATAGCCTATCATGTGCTGAAAAATTGGCGTTAAACCCTACAACAGCAAGGTTACCAAGTTCAGATCGGATATAACTCATGATGCTGTGTGGAACAAAGTGAATAAGACAATCTGAGTGATTACTTGAAACAATGGAATACTCAGACAAATCGAAAAATGTGTATTTGCATGTTCTAAATTTATATATCAGTGTACACACAGGAATTGGGATTTGTTTTTGTTTGAATAATATAAAGCAAAAATAAATAAGATGTGATATTGATGTGAATTAATTACTTTTTTTTCTATCTATATATATATATATATATATATATATATATATATATATATATATTATATATGGCTAAATTCATGTAATGGCATGACTCGGTTATACTTGATTTGACAGATATGATAAACATAGAATGGTAGTAATAAATACACAGAATGAAAGTGAAAAGGATCAAAAGTATTTGCCAAAATTATATTATATATTTACTTTAATTTTTTATTAATATGATTTCAACTTACTTACACTGTCCCAGAGATTACCTCTATTCTGGAATGATCAATCTTTATCATACAAACTCTACTCCAGAATGAAGAACCAGCCGTTTATGTTACCTGTCCAATAAAGTACAACCAATTGCTGAGTGCTATGACCAGGAAAAAATTAATAATTTGTATCAAAATTGCTCCAATTCATACTTTACTTTGCTCTTTATTACTATTCAAACAAAAACAAATCATAATACCTGTGTTTACACAGATATATACACCAAGAATATGTAAATACTTGTGTATTTTAGTGTATTTCGGTTTTTCAGTGTATTTCAGTGTTTATAGTAACAGCATATCAAGGTATTGATCTGGCCTCATCTTATACTCAGCATCAACTTATATATGGATGAAGGATGGAAAATTTTCAGAATTTGCTGATTTGACTTATACTCTGCACCAACATAGGCTGGTGAATATAGTACTACAATGTCCGTCCCTTTTTTTCATACTCCAAATTGAATGGATGATGGTTCAGAATTCACTGTCAAGTCCTTGCTGTTGCAAGTACATGTACAAATATAAAAAAACACTTTTGTTTTTGAGTTCCAATTGTACAGCGTCAGAAGGGAGGATAGTGATAGAGCACTAATTGAACAATTGGAAAAATGATACAAAATTATAAAGTACAGATGCATATTTTGGCCTGAAGGTCCTAGAGAGGAATTGTTTGACGTGTTGAAAATATATTGTATACCATGTGCAATGGACATGTTCATTTTAATATCAAAAATCTAAATACATTCCTGTTCTTACATGTACAATAAACATTTCATCTTTTATATAATGTTTACTTAAAAAAAGTCACTGTAAATCCCCTTTCCATGTATGTATGTATGTATGTATGTATGTATGTATGTATGTATGTATGTATGTATGTATGTATGTATATATGTATGTATGAGACAAAGAGAGTTGTTGAATACATTGGAGTTTGTTTTTTGTCTCAGTAAACTCCTGTATTCAAGTATCAGTCCAGAAATGAGAATATGTCTTTAAGAAATTTGATATCCGTTGTATGCATTGTTTCAAGAGCAATACAAATAACACTTCCTTTTGAGTTTTAGCAACACAATCACTGTGCCAACTAATATTTCAGTTTGAAGAAGAATATAGATGTGAACTTGCAATAATACATTGATGTCTTTCAAATCATATTGGTGTAACCTAGATTGAACATTTTTGGAGAGTTATCAATATCTTGAACTGCTTTGAAATTTTTCTCTGACATCAAAAGTTGCAATCTGTGTGTATATCCATATTGCATTGTAAATAACATGATTTTGCAGTTATTTGTCATGATCAAATAACAGCATATTTGTAAGTAGTCAATTATAAGGTGTCATTATTGTGCAGAATTGGTATTAAAGTTAGTGAAAGTTGTGCAGAATCACACTTACTCATCAAAACCTCTTTTAATCAAGTGGCATGATGTTGTTATGCTTTGTGTTCTTAATTTGAAGGCATCCACTGCTACATATGGCCCTGTCCATATATAAGGCCATCTAACTTGAGAAACTTATTTAAAAGATTTCACAAAAACCATTCAATATTAACATGAAGCTTGGCTTGAATATATGACCATAAAAGGTTTTCAGGTATTTACAGATAATTTATAATTTTGTACTCATTTGAACTTTCTGGACTTAGACTCTATCAAAAACAACGCACCATTAAACCAAAAGCCATTAGAGAGAGACAAATGAATATATTTAAGCTTCATTGTTTTCATATGCAAATGACCTCATTAGTTATGCGGGCAATTACATTAATTTCTTATGTGTACTTTCTTACATGTTTGTGATTTGTAGACTGAAGTTTTTTTAAACAAAACCTAAGTAGCACGATTTTGCAAAAACCACTTGAGTGATATTTCAAAGATATATTGAGGCCCGCATAAGAGGAATATAACAATGATCATTAAATGAAACATGACAGAAATTACTTTTTATTTTAATGTATTTAATATTTCATTACTAAATTCCTTTATGATTTATTAGAAACACATACATACTAATGATGTCTGTTCTTCAATATGGTCATATTTTCAGCAGATTTTACATGGAGTGGAAACTTGTTTCACAGAACATTACCATTATATTGGATGCTTTTTTTTTTTTAATTGCTCTTATCTTGGTTTTGGTGCTTGAAGGTTTCCATGAGACTGTTGGAAAAGGCCTGATCAAATCCTGAAGATACTCTGATGCAGCGCCATGTGCATATACAAGAACTGCCTTGTGAAAATCTATCATTTCATAATTTGTGACTGGCTTAATGTTTTGTAAATAGTGTGTTGATTGAATTATAATAATAATAATAATAATAATAATAATAATGAGGACTTTATATAGCGTCTAATCTTTCGAAGCTCTAAGCGCTTTACACCATCAATAATGATATGACTACACTACAGAAAAACAAATGACAAAAACAATGAAATTGGAAAACATAAAAACATGCTGAAAACATATAAGATACAAAACACATTATCCATGTATGCTTCTAAGATAATGCATGCTGCCCTTTTCTGAAGTTTATAGAACATGTCAGGCTGAGACATGACAAAGTTTCACCATACAGTCAAAAAGTAATTCATTGTTGGAAGAATATATAAATTGTAGTATAGATTGCAAGTATCTGTTGGTAAATATTTCTTGAATATTGCTAAATAGGGCAATTTCGGTTGATAGTGTTTTAGAAAGTTTGTCAATATGTTCCTCCCATTATAAATTATTACAAGCTTTTCATATTTGAAATTTCTATAACTGATGATTATTTATTGTGAGAGATTGTTCTGGGTTCCCAAACTTGTGTGCATTAGTGATGTCCCCAAAATCAATACATTTTGTGTTTTACCTTCATCAATTATGATCCTATTTTGTTGTGCCCTATTTTGAATTCTAAAAAGGTCAGAGTCTAATCTTTCTCAGAATCATCTGCAAACAAATCTGTATTTTTGGATTAATTAGTTAAGTGGTAGATTATTTACATATATAAGAAAGAGGAGAGAGAGCCAGTAACAGAGCCCTGTGGGACCCCTGAAGGAATTTCTGAGATAATATATTTCAATATTTACTTGTTAAGACCTTTGGTTGGGGCATGATCTAAACCAGTTTGAAGGAAACAGTCAAGCAGGTAACAGGTCAGCTTTTGCAGCAGAATTTCATGATCAACCAGATCATAGGCTTTCTTGAAGTCAAGGAAAACAAATTCAGTCATAGAACCATAATCCATTTCTTGTAGCCAATGAACTTTGTAAGTTCTGTTTGGCATAAGTGGTACTTTGTAAATCCTGAGAGAAAGTTAAAAGACCTTATAGACCTACACAGCTACTTGCTTTTCAAATAATTTGTATTATATTTAGGTAGAATGTATATTGGTCTGTAATTCCCTGGATCCTAAAAGAATCTTTTCTCGTTTCTTAAAGATAGGTGTAACCTTTGCACATTTCAAAGTATCTGGAATATATATATATATATATATATATATATATATATATATATATATATTGCAATTGCTCACAACCACAACTGGAGTTCCGAAACCAGGAAAGAAAAGGAATCTTACTGGATACGACGCCTTCGAACATTAAAACCAAGCGGTTTAAACCAAGAAGACTAGAAAAAGACAGCCATGCACAAATTTAATTATCTCTAAATTTGCTTAATAGCCTCTAACTACAAATATAAAATATCCGGAATATAATTTGCGCGTACATAAATTTACATACAAAAACATGTGTCTCTTTGGCTCATCGATTTCACATTTTACATCGTCCGCAACTTGTTGTAACATAATAAATTTCAAGGCTTAATTCCTGTAGAAACAGGCATGTAAAGTTCTGTAAACACGGTTTTTGTATTTTAATTGTCTGTCTTGTCTATGTTCTGTATTTGCCTTTGATAAAGACTCATTGAGAGTCGAAAGCACTCAGGCTAGAGTGATACTAGTTTTTGCACTGTTGCTTGTCAGTTTATTGCATTTTTATATATCTATCTATATATATATATATATATAGATAGATAGATAGATATAGATATATATATATATATATATATATATATATATATATATATATATATGGAAAAAGGTGCCAAGGTTGGCTAACTGGAAACATTTATTTTTTTTAGGCCTAAGTTATTCAGTTGTTATCAGCTATATTGCAAACTTATTGGAAGTGTTTGAAATCCCTGTATCATATTTCAGTATGGTGGCCATTCCTAGAGAAATTTGGAACATCTCTAGCTATACATCTGGATAGTGGTCACTTTTTATCCGTTAGTCTGGATGAGTGTTAGTTAATTGGGTAAAGCTGTAAGTTTCTAAGTTATTTATTCATGTTAATGTTGGAGTTTACATATAGTCAATGTTAAAATCACCTAATATGATAGTTTCTAAATCTTTAGTAAGGCTTTCTGAATTTTCTCCTCAAATCTATTATTTATTGGCTTGGATTGGGCAAGAGATACTTCTATCCAGATACCCTCCACCGCACTTGTCTCTTTTCAGAGGTCTTAGACATGCGGCCCACTGTTTCATATCCTGTGGCCTACAAAATGATTGGCATCACAAGGCGTCATGAAAGATAACAAAGATGGGGCTGCCCTCAGACCATCAAAATAACCTTCAAGCGGCCCTCAAGGTGATTTGAGTTCGAGACTCCTGCTCTAGATCGACACATCTGTTTAGAGAAGAACACATCCTATCCCAGGGATAGTCAATCTGGAGAGCCAAATCATCAGTATCATCAGAAAAGGATTTTTTTCATATAGACCCAACATTAATTTAATCTCATTCATTTTAGGGAGGATGTGTTTGATTTTAAGTTGACTACTTGCAGACATCTTTTGAAACATAGGACAGTTTTGATAAAAGTATTGATTTTCAGACATTGAATTATGCAATGTGTTGTTTTATAGACTTAACCATTTCATTTCATGACCTTAATTATTCACATTCACATAAACGCATGAAGAAGATAACATACAAAACTCGTATCCAGTACCATGACCACATCTAGAATTGGATATGTGACTGATTTACAAATGTGCAAGAATCCTTGGACATATTAGATACATGAGGAGCCTGAGAGGGAGAAGTAACTTCAACAGGATCACAGTTGTTTACATGATAACACATTTCACTTTGTACCAAAATCAGTGTTTCATCAGTTGGATATTTGTACAACATAGTACATGTACTTCTAATGTTACACTCTGTTTCTTGTATAGCAGAGATCTCAAACTCGAACCACCCTGAGGGCAGCATGAAGGCATTTTTGAAAGCCCAAGTGCCCACCACCATTGTTATCTCTCATGACACTTTGTGACACTAATTATTTTGCAGGCCACAGGATGCAGCATGGGGGAGCTCATGCAGCCACCAGCTGCTTGTTTGAAAACACTGTTTTAGACTGTGGATTTTGACAATTAAAATAGCGGATTGGTGTTTTGCATTTACACCTTGTTTCCTAAGTGCATAATTCTAATAAAATATTACACTTGATTTTAATTATTTTGTTAGTAGGCATGAGAAAAATAATTACCCGACATGAAATATGATTAGGATTCTCTTCATCCCCATACCATTAAAGATTATAGTTAGTCAACCTGAGTTTTTTGCTGAGTCAGTGTAAATATAATACCTGATGGCCATACTATGGTGGCAGGTTTCTGTTACATGGCCTGCTTGACAACAAATATGACAATTAGTGGATGTTTTCTTGATTATAGGGGTATAGCAGTTTAATTAGTGGATGTTTTCTTAAATATAGGGGTATAGCAGTTATTAAAACAACAATTAGTGGATGTTTTCCTGAATATAGAGGTATAGTAGTTTATATTTCTAAGTAATAAATCAGTACCTTTTGCACTCAGGGAAATTTTGTCCTTAGAATACAAGGTGGCCTAGTGGTTAGAGTGTCCGCCTTGGATGCAGGAGGTCGTAGGATCAATCCCCAGCCGAGTCATACCAAAGACTGACAAAAAGAGTACTAACAGCTGCCTTGATTGGTGCTCAGCATTAACACATTAACCCCTGGAGGTTTTTGCTGTTTACGCATGAAACGCGAGTAGGAAAGACATTTTGGGGACTATTTCTGAATACATCCTAATATATCGAATTCCAAGCAATATTCCATTAGACAAATAGCTAGTTGTGCTAACAAAAATGTTTTTCATTGGTTAGTTTGCTGGTTCATAAGCAGAAAGTGAAAAGTTGGACTCCCTTTTTTTTTGCTTAACGGACCCTTAATTTTCATATGGAGAAGACTCTTTATTCAAAATGCCCACCTTATCCTACTTTTTGCACAGGTTCACCTGTCTGTGTGCACTTCAGACCGGTCTGCCGTAGATTTTAGGCTATAAAGTCTAAAATCTGGACACAAAATCGGATTCTGACCATGGGCAAATTTTTTTTGGGGGGGGGGGGTGGCGGAACGGGTCTAAAAACTTATGTTTTCCCTCTGTATTTTGTAGTGCAATTAAAATGTCCAGATTATTTGGTATCATTTTAGAGCTAAATCTGTCTACCTTACTATAATACCACCTGCTTTAGTGTATCATGCATGATCTTGACACTACAGACCTTGGAAGTAGGCTACTACCTCATGCCCCATAAACTCGTCGCTAGGAGTTAATGTGTTAAGAGTTTAGTGTTAGGACTGGTTGACCTGGTATCAGGATAATGTTACTGGGTGGGACATCATGCTACATGTCTGTGGTATGATGCCCCAGTGCTAGACATCACAAAAACTGTCACACTGCAGACATCGTAGCGATATGAGTGAAAAATTGTTCTCAGTTTGAAGATATCCTCATGAAGCAACATGGCTTCATGGCAAAGAACCAGTTGTGGTCAGTGGGCAATCAGCAAGTTGTCATATACTCCATCTTGTCTTTACATAAGTGCAGCGACCATGCAAAATCCTCAAAGCACACAGAAATGAGCATGGTAACTACAAATGACCACATGAAGGTGGGAATTAAAGCATGATATTGTGTCTCAAACCCTATCTGCATTATTCTTCTTCAATAACATGGAGTACATGTGGGGCCTGATCTGAAATTTATAGTGGCACTGGGCATTAGGCTATCAAATGATTTTAGCACTGTTTGCTGAAATGAAATCAGAATCTGGCAAGTTCTATGACCACCAGACCTAATTAAATCAATATGACCTCAAACATCATTGGATTCACCAGTGAATAATAATGGCAAAAAACTTCAGCAATCATCTTCTTAACCTGATAGAGCAGTCATGTGACCATAGGATGTGTTGTTTCAAGCAGGATAACGGAATATCATTCACGTAGGAATGCAATCTTTCTTCCCTGGAAAGATACCAAGGTATAGATAGAATGCTCTAGAATTCCCTCAATATATTACGTATTAATATTAATATTATTGCGGAATGTATTCTTACAAGACAGCATGTATTTAATGTAAATTATGTTTCAGAAAATACTTGCCCAGTCTCATTACTTGAAGACTGTCTCTACCACCTCACTATGTGGCATCAGGTTGGTATAGCACATTGGTAGATTGATGTTTATGCTGTTTGAGCCAGTGCTTTGAACAGAATAGATTCCAGATCTGCCCTTAATGCACTGGTAGATTAGCATATCTGCTGCTTGACCTAGTATTGTAAATAGAATAAATTAGATCTGTTCTAAAATAATAAACTGGTAAACAAGCGATTTATGCTGTTTGACCGTGTGTATAAACAAAATAGATCCAGATCTATCCATCAGTAATGCAATGGCCTAAGTGCTGACCTAAGTCCTAAGTGCTGTGAACAGAATAGACTTAGATATAACCTAGAATAGTTCCTTGGTTGACTGGGGTTTATATTGCTATACACATTGGACATAAATGGTGTTCATTGTTGAGTGGATATTTTATATGGTACATCATTAGTACCTCAGACATCAAGAGTAATGACAGTGAATTTTTAATAACCACTAGAATAATAGAACATAGCCTCCAAGGGATCCATAATCCATAATGCAGTATTTGGTATTGAATTTTCAATTTTATATATATATATATATATATATATATATATATATATATATATATATATATATATATATATATATATATATATATAATCTGATGTGATTTTCTTGTCCATTTCAGTGCAACTTTACCAGTGTTCTCATTGTAGCAAACGTTTTGCAACAGAAAGACTGCTGCGAGATCATATGAGACATCATGGTAAGTGTGTTGGAAATGCTATATTAATAGCCAAACATGATTGTGATAGGATCGTATGGCAATACCCTTGTCCTTCAATCCTTTGTACTTAATGACCTTTCTTAATTACACTTTTGCATGTAGATATATGTTAGCTAACCTGGATGAAAGTCATGTGAACTGTATATCTCATGTGAGATAAATCTACAATAACAACTGAAATGGATGAGTCCATTTATTTGCAAATGAACAGGAAAAAGTTTTTTTAACTTAACGATTAAGATTTAACTTCAAATAATGTCTGAAAACTGGTGACCGAGTTGTGGCAGAAATTATTGTGCATTTACAATATTTAATCATTTCTAACTTCATATGTTACTTAGGATGAATTACTATAATAATTGTATGTCCCTGAAACTGGACCATGTCAAATTTTTTTCAGCAATATTTACATAAATCAGGAGTTTAAAATGTTGGCCTCATCTGGTTTCATTTCATGTAATTCGAACAGAAGAAGTGGCCTTTCAGCTGAACTGATTAGCCTTCTAAATAAGGTGAATCAGTAATCTGTGATATCAGATTATATTTAATCTGGGTCTGTGAGTTGACTTTAGTGAAATGTAAAAACATAGCTCTACCATAACTGTGTACTACTGTAATTTCACTGTGATAACAGGTTATATTTAATCTGGGTCTGTGAGTTGACTTTAGTGAAATGTAAAAACATACCTCTACCATAATTTTATACTACAGTAACTGTAATTTCACTGTAATATCAGTTTATATTTAATCTGGGTCAGTGAGTTGACTTTAGTGAAATGTAAAAACATACCTCTACCATAATTTTGTACTACTGTTATTTCACTGTGATTTGAATTTTTAATGGTCATGTTTAATTGCTACTGCATTGTTCACGATGTTTCAGGTTAAAGTTTAATGAATAAATATTGAGCTGTTCTTTTGCTCACGCTTATACCAGTGTAATGCAACACTAGTTTGACATGATAAGTGACAACTAGTATGAGCAACATTAGACGTGTAAAGAGAAATTTTATAAAGCCTGTGCCCTGAAAGTCTGTACCTTGAATGTCTGTGTCCTGAAAGCCTGTGCCCTAAAAGTATGTGCCCTGATTGTCTATGCCCTGAAAACCTGTGCCCTGAAAGTCTGTGCCCACTAAGATACCATGACTCTGAAATATTGAACCACAGTCATACTATTACTTAATATGATAACCTGTTATTCAGACCCTGTCTCCTGTGTAATGAGCAGCTGATATATGAAACCTTGAGGAGCAGCAGAGATCTTTGCTTTGTTGTAACTCTTATTATATGTACTGGTTGATTGAATAATTGTCATGGTCAATTATACTTTGGCATGTAGAGAGTAGTTTCTGAGTTTTTGTCATTTTTTTTCTTCAGATTTGTTTTCATCATCATGGGAAGAACAGCTGTTAAACTGTTTGCTCTTAAGCTAGCTATTGTAAGTTTGAATTTAAACTCAGAACGTAGTTATGTATGATGTCCAAGTTACATAGCTCATTTATTTGTCCTGTTCAGATATATTTTGTTCTTTTCTGACCAGAATTTCTCTTGTAAAGATATTCAAAACACTGAATGGCTTTTGATCGAGGTTTTGACATTGATTTGCAGAGTACTTTAAGATATTGTCTACAAAGCTGACAATTGTTGTATTTATTGACATTAGTGGCAACAAATCAACAAACTTACTTTTGTTGCAGTGATCAAGTGCTAATTTTTTTTCGTATTCTTCCCTGGTAGAATTTTAATGGCATTCAAATGGTCCAGACATTGTCCACCATCGCTGTTAATTGAGTTATTAATAAATCTTTCGAAGCGTTGATAACAGTGAGAAAAAGTCAAGCATAAAATATGGAAATTTCAGGAATCAGACTGATAATATCTCTTTCAAATATGTTTCTGTTCTTTTTTCATCATCAGCCTTAGTGCAGATCACATGGGCATGTGAAATAAGTTTTTACAATATTCACCTTACTTTCATTGATGTTTGAAACAATACTTGTTTCCACTACAGAATTATTGCACCCTGTAAAGTGTGGGATGTTGCTAGGTATTCAGTTAACACAATCCACAGATCTTGTTTTTCTCCAGATACATAAGTGCATTAAACTCAATGCTTGAAAATAGGCAAGTCTGTCGGCAATTCTCATCAGCCAAGAACCTCAGACTTGAAATTTTTTTAACCCCAGCATAAACACCCTGTGGATTTATCACAGCAGACCAATAATGATGTTGTGCAGCATGGACCTTTTAATACTGAGTAAATTCCATAGAAAGCAAAGTAAAATCTTGTTTGATCGGACCTTCAAATCTATTGAACCAGTATTTACTGGACTTTGTATAACTGTTTCTTTTTACAATTGTCTGATCACATTTTGTTTTATTGGAAAGTCACCACTAACACCACTAACAGCTATTACATTTCTATAGATATTAGTGGGGAAAAAAAGCTGACTATCTCTGCAATAGTTCTAGCTGTTTGTTGGGCATCGATTTTAAATTAATTATCAATCAACCATGCGTTGTCTGTACATATATGCAGTTTGTTTTTCTTTTTTATGTCTCAAAATCATCTTTATCATTTATTACCTACCTTTACAGAATAATTTTATGACATTCCCTGTTTGTGTTGTTAGTAGATATGTTAATATTATACTTGGGTAGATATGATAAAAAGGCGAATTTAGATTTGGCTAGACGACCAATCCCATTCAAAGAATTTTTACTAAAATATTCCAGAATTATATATGATTGTAGAGTATATGTCTTGTTTCAGTAAACCATTACAAGTGTCCATACTGTGAGATGACATGCTCTGCCCCTTCCTGTCTGAAAATGCATATCAAGTACAGACACTCCAAGGAGAAGCCCTTCAAATGTGACTACTGTGATTACAGGTGAAACTTTATACAGTAAAACAGCCCTTCAAATGTATCACTAAGAAATTTATTTAAATATATACAGAAATATAATATTTTTTTCTTCTCTATATTAAACATACTGATATTTGTTTCACAGAGCTAATAAAAGACCTAACTTTACTCCATACAAGGAGGAACCATTTATATTCATTTATAAATCATGTCAAACTGCAAACAACAAAGATCATGATCTGTTGTAGCTTAATGCATCAGCAGATTAGGATCTGTGTTGTTTGTTCCACTGAATACTACTAATAAACTGTGGCACCATGGTAGATCTGGGTCTGTGCAATTTGCGGTTGACTCAACTTATAAGTGAGTGTATATGGTAAGTACAGTGGTCTCCCTTTTATATGGCCACCCCTTCTACACAAGAAAAATGGCCTTATAAGACAGGTGGCCTTTCTGTAGGGGAACTACATTTTTTGTGAGATGTATATGTAATGTGCATAGTAAGAAAGCTACATTCTTCATGGCATTTAATATCTTCATTTTAAAGTAACATTAATTGTTAAAAGGTTCTTCTTATTATAATTATTGACTAACTTTGAATATACATTAATAGTTCTTATTCTTGCTGTAGGTGTGATATGTGAGCGGGTATTGTTGTCATGCACATTTTAAAACCATTAAAAAATGTCATTTAAATCTTGGTACAGACATAATTATCTTTCCATTTGCTCTGCTTTTCCACTGCTCTAGAATAAACTCCTTATCAGTTACAACATTGTTTATTCGAGTATTTTCAACATTAGATAGTTTTGTTCAAGTCTTTTCTACATAAAATTGCTCTGCAAGTCCCCCACCCCCAATGTTGGTGAGTCGAATAATTGACTTCATACAGTTCCATTTACATGGTTCCATATTTAATGATTGGTAATGATTTATTTGGCTGTTGCTAACTCTGTGCAATTTAATTATGCAGTCAAAACTTTTGTTTAGTGGATGAAATGCCTTCTTCATAAAGGAAGCGATAAATGTATTGTCATGTGATTTTTCAATATTTGTCTGGTTCTGTTTTGTTCAATGCTCTATGTGTGTGTTAATGCACAAAATCTATTTTTAGCTTATTTGGTCCCTGTTATGATCTTTACAATTATGTCCAGTTATAATCATCAAAGAGAAGAACTCAACTGATGTGTTAAGCCCAAAAATCAAGCATAACATTGTTGAGCCCATTTAAACCCCAAAGTTACAGATGAATTGCATTCCTGAGAAACCTTGCAGTTGTCAAATTCAATGGGTAGCCCAAACTTCATCCCAGTGAAATAAATAACAAAATTGAAGTTTTTGGGGAACCCATTCTGCACATTTGCATCAATAGGTTGGAGGTTAATGTTAATTTCTTAAACATAAGTGTAAATTGTTTTTTTTTAATACTGTATATTGAAAGAATGCACTCTTGGTATTTCTGTAGTAGTTTTTATAACATGGCTTTGGGAAAACATTTTCAAGCACTCATCCCTACCATCACTTTACTTGACACATCACCCTTTAAATGCATGGCCCCTAGATAAATAAATTAAAAGAGACAAGGTTTGTAACTCACTAAATTTAATTTTCACACCTAGCCATCTACTAGTTTGAAGTAATGAACACAGAATAAATGTAGTTTATTTCCTGTACCAGATTTTGCTTGAGACGATAATTCTGAATGGTAAATTCAGCAAGGCAGTAGTACCAGTAGCTGGTAATGTAGTATATAGGGTGGTAATATAATTATAAATATGTAAAACATGCTTTTCATTATTGCAAAGATGGGGACATATCATCCAGAAAAAGATAATGCAATAGTAGTAAGTAAGTATTAGATAATTGAAATTAGTTTACTACTCCACACACACACACACACACACACTTGATTGATTTAGTATATATATAAGCCATGTTTCTTATTATGTTATTACATAATAAGCCGTGTTTTAAAAGGGTTTAAATTTGATATCTTCAATACAAACATAATATATTCATAATTTTGTCTCATTTTAATATAAAGTTTGAATCCAGAACCTGTATGCCATATCTAGCAATGCTTAACTGGTGGACTGCTTGGGTGTGCCATTTCTAGCCCTGTTTAAGTGGTGGACTATTTGGATATGCCATCTCTAGTCCTGTTTAAGTGGTGGACTGCTTGGGTATGCCATCTATAGCCCTGTTTAAAAAGTGGACTGCTTGGGTATGCCATTTCTAGCCCTGTTTAAATGGTGGACTGCTTGGGTATGTCATTTCTAGCCTTGTTTAAGTGGTGGACTGCTTGGGTATGCCATCTCTAGTCCTGTTTAAGTGGTGGACTGCTTGGGTATGCCATCTCTAGTCCTGTTTTAAGTGGTGGACTGCTTGGGTATGCCATCTTTAGTCCTGTATAAGTGGTGGACTACTTGGGTATGCCATTCCTAGTCCTGTTTAAGTGGTGGACTGCTTGGGTATGCCATCTCTAGCCCTGTTTAAGTGGTGGACTGCTTGGGTATGCCATCTCTAGTCCTGTTTAAGTGGTGGACTGCTTGGGTATGCGATTTCTAGCCCTGTTTAAGTGGTGGACTGCTTGGGTATGCCATCTCTAGTCCTGTTTAAGTGGTGGACTGCTTGGGTATGCCATCTCTAGCCCTGTTTAAGTGGTGGACTGCTTGGGTATGCCATCTCTAGTCCTGTTTTAAGTGGTGGACTGCTTGGGTATGCCATCTCTAGCCCTGTTTAAATGGTGGACTGCTTGGGTATGTCATTTCTAGCCTTGTTTAAGTGGTGGACTGCTTGGGTATGCCATCTCTAGTCCTGTTTAAGTGGTGGACTGCTTGGGTATGCCATCTCTAGTCCTGTTTTAAGTGGTGGACTGCTTGGGTATGCCATCTTTAGTCCTGTATAAGTGGTGGACTACTTGGGTATGCCATTCCTAGTCCTGTTTAAGTGGTGGACTGCTTGGGTATGCCATCTCTAGTCCTGTTTTAAGTGGTGGACTGCTTGGGTCTGGCATTTCTAGCCCAGTTTAAGTGGTGCACTGCTTGGATATGCCATTTCTAGCCCTGTTTTAAGTGGTGGACTGCTTGGGTATGCCATTTCTAGCCCTGTTTAAGTGGTGGACTGCTTGGGTATGCCATCTCTAGTCCTGTTTAAGTGGTGGACTGCTTGGGTATGCCATTTCTAGCCCTGTTTAAGTGGTGGACTGCTTGGGTATGCCATCTCTAGTCCTGTTTAAGTGGTTGACTGTTTGGGTATGCCATTTCTAGCCCTGTTTAAGTGGTGGACTGCTAGGGTTAAAGCTGTACCGATATCACTTTTTGTCGATTATGCAGATACCATGTATAGCCGATTATTAAAATTGCCAATACCGATTATGAGACCGATTATTTCATTATTACAGTATATACTTGTGTATAAGCTGAATAATTTAGGAAAAAATAAAGGCACAATGTCTAAACTTTACTGTTTTTATGTCTTTTTGTTGGCTACTGTAACAGATGTAAATCTTAGGACATGAAACAATAATTTTTCCATGTCCTAAGACATGGGCATGTTAAAAAGTAACTTTCGGTGACCCGACAATTATTAAACTGTTATAAAGTACTATGATTGATTTAAAACAGAAAAGTTTATATTCGTCTGCAAAGTTTGACCCGTCGTCAGTGAGTAGCATTTGTACTTTGAGAAAAAATGGAAATTTTGAGTACATGAAGACAGAATCAGTGTGAAATACACTTGTATATTGACAAATTACATTCTGGTTACCTTTATGTAATAAAATCCACAACAAAATATTGCACTGATCACATCCTGATACGAAAAACAGTATGATATTCAATGTCGGCATTAGCACATGGTCGGATAGTTGTTATTAACATGCTTCATGTACATGTACTTAAATTGGCCTTGATTTTGGTCAGTCTCTTCCCATCTTATTGAGGCTACCAAGGGGATGGTGCTATTCACAGGGAAATGAAAAGCTGTCAACAGTACATGTATTCTCCACAAATACTTTTGTAGCGGATGCTATTACGATCATTAAAGCGACTGAACCAACCACTTGTTACAGTGAAGTTCTCCACTCTAGGTTTTTTCGCAAATGCTTCATTGAACCATTTTGTGGCTTCCTCTACGTCTTCAAATGTAGCAGTCCTTTGGGGAGCACAGTTGCCTTCAACTTAGTCTTTCTTTATAGACTCGGCAGCTTTCATCCTTCCAGAACGGGTGCTATTTTTAAGTGAAAAAATTTCACAGACTTCTTTGAGAGATGTTCAGCCCTCAACTTCCTTAACAGCCAGATATTTAGTTTCCAGAGACTAAATTTAATTTGCGTTTTACACTGCTGTTGGTAGCCATTGTAAATGTAAATAAAGTTAAAAATGAAACTTTCACAGCAAAAAAAAAACTTATTTTAATCACTGATCACTTTCAAAAGTCTCGGAAAAGCGTAATCACGCGTATTTGGACGCATTTTTTATATCTGGGATTCAGACAATAACGTATACAGGAGTCCTCATTACGCATCAATTTGCTGGACGGCAAATTTAAGGGCTTGCTAGACCTGCTTCGACCACCTCTTGAGTAGGAAAATGTGTTGGATTATTTTATCTGTTTACAATCAGAAAATTCAGTGGCTGAAAGACCCACAGATGTACATGTTGTCATTATAAGAGTACATATGAAGAACATGACCCACAAGATAGGCGGCTATATCAAAGACTTGACTATCTGCAGAGTGGTGAGAAAATTGCTGATATTTACAATGACTGATTTCAGAGGTAGAATGACCCATTGATGCACTTGTGTATAAGAAGAGTACATAAAATGAATAACTTTTTCCTTCATTACTTTCATTTGCAAGTATAGCAGTCTTGGTAGTGCTTGTGATCTCAAAATCAAGACATGTTGACAGTTAGACAAAATGCTGTTTGCAAGTTTTAACAAGAAGGGTTAAACGGCTAAATGCGAATATTGTAATGAAATTCAACAGAGTGTTAGAAGTTGCTAGAACTGACATTTCACGTGGAACACTATGTATGATGCCTAACTTTGTGCTTGGAATAAAACCTTATTTTGACCTGACAATTCACTCTAATGGACAAACAAGGACTACATGTCAGTGCTGTAAAGAAGTTTAAAAATTAAACTCGATGGCAACTGCTGTTTCTACTCGTCTGGAAATATAGCCATTTCAGGTATGCCCAGTTTTCTTCTGGTAGGGGACTGCAACGTTTACTGGTGGTACTCTTGAACTCCTAGTTTAAAATCCTAGCTGTACCTCTGTGCATTCTTTGGAAAATACTAGAATTGATCCGATTTCACTTCTTTTAAGTTGCCGCGAGAGGTCAGCTTTATAGGCCCAAACAAAAGCCTAGAGTGGTTGTTTTTTTTATCCAACCAGGACATTAAAGCCTGGCAGCAAGATCAACGAATTGTTGAACAAAGTATGGGTTGGAACTGGCAGCTTGTGGACATAAGTGATAAGAAAACAAAGGATTTGTTCAAGCTGGGACCAAGGGCTTTGTCGACATGTACGTTTATCTTTTATATCGACATCGACATAAGCATGACAATTTGGTAGTAATAGTAGACCAAGGGACTGGGACTTCGTTCTTTTGTCGACATAGGCATCTTGTCAATATAAGTAGTGTCGATTTAAACGGGTAGGTCTTTATTTAATTCTGATTTAAAATTCATGCCATGTCAAGATGAATGTCAAGATTGAATTTATACTTTGGAAATTTGTTATTTTTTTAAATTTGTTTATATCGGCACCAATTATTTCTGCTGATACCAGTTATACCGATTGTTCTAATAATTGGCCCAATTATGAGTACGGACGATTAATCGGTACAGCTTTAGCTATTGGACCATTTTGAGCCCTGTTTAAGCGATGGACTGAATGGATATGCCATCTTTAGATGATTTCTTGTTTCGCATAAAGAAATCAAATTGTTGATGTTGTTCTATGATACTTTTTAAAATATTTCCATTCATGAATGGATTTATACATATTTTTTAATTTCAAAAATGGCAAGCTCCATTCAAGTAAGTTAAAATCATATGACCTGACATCATTTACTTGTGAAGTTCTCTCTCTCCCTCCCTCCCCCCCCCCCTCCCCCCGGCGGAAGCAGGATGTCATGGGTTCGATCCCTGGCTGAGTCATTCCAAAGACTTACAAAAATGGTACTTACAGCTGCCTCACTTGGTGTTCAGCATTCAGAGATTAGTGTTAGGACTGGTTGGCCTGGTGTCAGGATAATGTGACTGGGTGGGACATCATTATACATGTCTGAACATGATGCTCCAGTGGTAGACATCACTATAAACTGCCTCACTACAGACATCGTAGCGATATGACTGAATTTTGTTTTAAAGCTACGTTAAAAATCCTAATCAAACAAACAGTCTCTCCCTCTCTCTCTCTCTCATGTTGAATGTATTCATTAATGTCATAATGGAACGTGCAACTTTGTTCCTGTCATATTGCCTTTGTAATCTAATATGCAGTAATGGATATGAATAAAATACATTTCAAATAACTCATTAATTCCTGGAATGGTTGCAGTTGCAAGGCTGTAGCAGACTTGAGAAAGCATCTTGAGACCCACAGTGTGGAGTCCCAGTTTGGATGCCAGGTACAAGGCTGCTCCTACATTGCTCGAGGCTATCATAGTTTGGCCAACCACTTCAAGCGTGTTCATCAGGTGAGTTTATTCTTTGCACAACTCTCTTTTAATATTACTTACTGATTATCTCCCTTTATATCCATGCAATGTTTGCATTAGTGACTTTCACAACCTTATTTAATTACTGCTGCAGCAGCTGCTAAGCTAGCCTAAGTAAGAATATGTATTGAAATTGAATACTGAGAATAAGCAAGTTTTTCTTTATATGGTTTTTGCCATAACAGTTTCTGATTAAAATGTTGCTTAAACCGCTCCGATGGCTTAGTGGTTAAAATATCTGCCGCTAAAGCAGGAGGTCGTGGGTTCAAACCATGGCCGAATCATACCAAAGACTTACAAAAATAGTACTAACAGCTGCCTCGCTTTGCACTCAGCATTAAGAGGTTAGTGTTAGGACTGGTAGGCCTGGTGTCAGGATAATGTGACTGGGTGGGACATCATGCTATGTGTCTGCGGCATGATCCGCCAGTGCTAGACATCACCATAAACTGCCTCACTGCTGACATCGTAGCGATATGACTGAAATTGTTTTAAAACTAAGTTAAAAATCTTAATCACACACACACACACACACACACACACACACAAAATGTTGCTTATAAATTGATCATCATTTCAGATTACCAAATGTCTAAACAAAGTGAAAGATTTTAACTAAGAATGTGCACAGAGGCATTCTGACACTTTGATTGGTGTCAATTTTAGGGTACATACATATTTCATATATATTCCGGAGTGATTAAACTACAATCAATTTTTCAGATTTACATCCTATCCAGGCATTTTTATTTTGGCTTATGACTTGTAAGAATAAAAATGTAATGAAAGGGTACCTATGTCTGTGGCATAGTTATCCATTTCCAGACTTATCTTACGTAGTACACTCATATATAAGCAAATTTAAACAAGATACTGCATTAATGCATGATGCTTTCTGCATATTTATATTCCATGAATGCGATTTTAATATTCGGTAGATGTTTTATAGTCCTCTTCAATGTCTTGGATATATTTTGGGAACAAAATTCTGTATGAGAAATTACTTGAAACTCGATACATCACATTCTTGGTTGTTCTTCGGAAAATGGGGAATATGTTCATGACCTCAATATGATGCAACATGAATGTTGTATTCTTGACCTTTGATTAGAAAACTTTACCCTAGTGTTGAAAATCTTCCAAATCAAATCCAGCCTAAAATTATTGATAGACTATGGTGGAAAGCATCAACCTCATGACGTCATGGAAAAATACTGGTAATTGAGCATGGGTTTGAATCTCTTCAAATATTTCGTCTGTAAAGCTTTTAGATAGAGTTACTCGGAAATGAAATAGTGAAAACAGATATTATGTATTATCACTTTGATATTTCTTTGACTCGTCCCCAATGGAAGATTTTCATGTCTTAGAGACTGTTGTAGATCTTGCTTGTTCTGGAAAGTCTCACCATATCACCAACTTTTGTCTGTGCCCATCTAATCAGGGGTATATGATGTAACAGTCTTTTCTGTCCATTAACATTTGTTCATCCGGCTCAATGGTTTTTTCGCTTGCAAGCCATTTACCCAAAACTTGGTCTGAGTATGTATAAAATGTGTGTAATGAAACTAATGTTTTGACATATTTGATTTAATCAGTCATATAACCTGCCTTATTACCAAGTTCCATTTTTTTATCATACAACAGGAAAGTCCATAGCTTTGAGGTCAAGGTGATAAGTAGAGAAAAGGTCACAAGAAGGACATAGAATTTGCCAATTGCAGTACCCTTGTTTTGCAATGTTAATGAGACTGACTAATCTCAGACACATACACATCCTGTTTCTTTAAAAAATATGACTTTTTATTTTATGCTCAGCAGTGAATTACTTGATTTTCTAGTTAAAATAATATTGATATTTCACTGCAGTGAAAAAATAACTATTTTTTCACTACAGGAACTACATTTTTGGGTCAAAACATACTTACCTCCCTTTTTTTCTGTTAGTGAACTACTTTTTCCTTGTGTACATGTACAAACTGGAGGTAGCCAATGTATGTGAGCTTAAAATAAAAAGAATATTTGCTTGAAACGAGTGAATAACGGATACTAATTTTCACTTGTGGCTTTGCCACTCAAGAAAATACTGAGTTTTTCATCCACTCGATGAAATATATCCATTATTCACTCGTTTCAAGCAAATATCCTCTATTTATTATGATGTATGTCCTCCTGTCTGTTCCCTTTTTTTCTTTAACTAGAATTCTTCACCAGCTATCTTTACTGAACTCTTTAAGTAGCCTGTGTTTGTGGCAGGGAACAAAACTATTGAGTTGAAAGTCAAAAGGTCAAAAGTCTTAAGTTCTCAAAGAAGGAATATTTTCCCCACACAGTAAATTGATGTGTATACCTACCAGATGCGCTGACCAAATTTTGTAAATGGCTTTCATTTAAGGTAAGGAAGATATCAATTGATTTTGGTGCAAATGGTTGTATGTCAAGATCACTTTGACTATAAGAAAAATGGATTCCACATTATTCTTGAAACTTTGTCACTCAGTTTGACCAGAATTTGTGGATGGCTCACATATTAATGTATGGGTGCAAAGGTCAAGGTCATATGATAACAAAGCAGGAACAAATAATGTCCTTCAATTGCTCAAATTCTGTATGAGATGCCAAAGCTAAATGGTTGCTTGCAGGTGAGACACAAATTGCATCTATTGGTTTTGGGTTAAAAGGCAAGTGATCATGGTAAGAGGGACTTTAAGAAATGAAATGGTTTCCACAAAAGAATTCTAGTCCTGTGTCACAAATGATGACTATGGCATGTATTTGAGACAAAAAATGCACCTAAAGGTTTTATGGTTAGTAGGCCACTAAGGCTGACAAGAAGGAAAACTATTTCTGCAGAATAACTTGACAAGGTGGGCATATTCTATAATATATGTGTATTGTGTTTAAAGTAGTCCTTTTTTGTTTTGCTAGGTACTTATATCCCAATTAGCTTTAATAATTCTACCTTTACCTGACATTCAATACAATATATAGCCAGCTTTTGAAAGGTCATTGACCCACACACTGGCAAACCAAGATGTTAGTTATACTGCATTTGTCCCTAGGTCCTTTAGCCTATCTGTTTAGCCACCAATTTGTTTTGTTTATACATGTTTATGTCTATTAATCTATTTGTCCCAGTAGCTAGCTAGCTAGCTACATTGTTTTATATATCAGTTCCTATCAATGCCAAAACACAAATGTTAAATGCAATTTTTTTGTAGCAATGATAACAGAACAGCATCATTAGATTTAGAGTGTTGACTATTGAGATGGTGAATATGGTATTGGACAGTATCTGTGTACTTGGTTTGTTTTCATGTGATGAGAACTTTGAGCCAGACATCATTATCTTAGGAAGCAAGATAACCGACTTGCTCCAGATGGCTGTATTTATGCACTAATATTTACTTTCTCATTAGAACAATAGAGTAGTACAATTTATGTACTCAGCTCTTTCAGAACTTGACCAAATGACCATGGTGATGCAGATGGTCACATTAGTATTTTATTGACATATGTATAACATACACCTGCATATACCACACACAAACCTAGATTTTCCTTTGCATAATATGCTGGTAGGTCAGGGTCTATACCACTGGAATGTCCTCTTCTATTTCCAATGCAAGTCAAATAAATTTGACTCTCTCAAAAAGACTTGGAGATGATCATTGTATAAGAGCCAAAATTGGTTGGGGATTTTTGACAGACACCTGCTATGATTCGTACAAAGAAGATCTTTATAAAATGATAGATGTTCAAAATAACACTCAATGATGTTTCAAAAATCAATGAAATGTGTGTACTTAAAATTTTAATGTTATTCCTGCAACTTTTTGATGAAGAATAAAAATTATCTGTAATCAAGTCATGGTGACGGCAGTGACATTTTTATGATGTAAGTTAAAAATGCATGTTTTTTAAATTGAACATCTTTTTGTACCTTTGTATATAAAAAAAATTGAGAATGTTCTGATTGGGCCTTAGAGAGGCTGAGAGTGTTCTGATTGGGCCTTAGAAAAGGCTGAGTGTTTTGATTGGGCCTTAGAGAAGGCAAAGTGTTCTAATTCGGCCTTAGAGAAGGCTGAGTGTTTTGATTGAGCCTTAGAGAAGGCTGAGTGTTTTGACTGGGCCTTAGAGAAGGCTGAGTGTTTTGATTGGGCCTTAGAGAAGGCAAAGTGTTCTGATTCGGCCTTAGAGAAGGCTGAGTGTGTTATGATTTGGCCTCAAAGAAGGCTTAGAGTATTATCATTGGGTCTTAGAGAAGGCTGAGAGTGTTCTGATTGGGCCTCACTTGTTCTACATGTGATTTAAAACCTACAACATAGACCCAGATCTGCTGTCACATTATCAAATAAAACTAAAGACCATCCATTTTGCCAAACAATTATGGTCTCTCATAACAGGTCATAATACTACACAAACACAAACACACACATTTTGTTGAGTAGTAAGATACCTAAAGGATATACAAACTCACTGTTTACATCAGATATTCCAAGATTGTTTGATGCCCATTTTCATTGAAGGAAATAAAGCTGATTGACTTTTATCTTGCAAATGCCAGAATAAAGAGTGTAAATGTGCAGGATTTAGGTGAATTTACTAATGAATTAACTGTATCCGCTTTATCGTCATTTATCTTCCGCATGACAAAAAGGTCATTTGGTTCAGTCAAGTCTTGTCCTGATGTAATTGAGGGTTTTGTTCGATAATGACATGTACATGTCACTTTTATCTTAATATAGATAATGTTTAGGTCACCTCTTTTTCATTTATGTGTATATAGGTTTTTATTCATTATGTATTGTCTAATAATTATGGCAAGAAAGCTTTGCTTTTGCATGAAGTTCAGAGGAATGCTGTTGGCTATAAAATATGATCATGAATGTAAAATTTGATTTCAGGTCTCAGAGAACCAATTATTTACAAGCAGTGGATAGTTGAATACTATAGTATGGTGCCCATGTGGGTCTGGAATTTTGGAAAAGGTCTTAAATTTTAAAATTGCTTTTCTGGGTCTTAAAAACATTGGAAAAATTAAAAAATGACTAAAATGTTTTGAAAAAGTCTTAATTTTTTAAAATTACAACTGTCTCAGTTGAAAAATGGTAATGTGACTGTTCTTTTGCATTTGGAGAGAGTTTTTAGTATATGAATTCAGAGCACTTCACAAGATCTGGAAATGAAGGGGGGGGGTCTGGAATGTTTTGTTTTTTATTTAAATTTGTGGCAAGAATCCTTAAATATTTTTTTAAAAAGTGAGTGACGGTCACCGATTGGCTGAAAATAGAAAATGTGCTTAATGACAGATAATATTAGGCTTGAACATAAAAACCATTTTCATTTCATTCTGCAACCAGCAGGTGCACTCGCTAGTTGCAGTGTCCATTAGGAACAAAACAGTGCTTTACTTGGCTAGTACCCAGATAAAGCTAAGTGTAACCTTAGATTCTGATGACCTCGCATGATTTTCAACAGTATGCATTTTGGCCTCTTTTCATTACATCTTAACACATTGTAATTTGCAATCAGAAATTGTGCAGCCAACAGATTAATAAATTAATGAAAATAAATTAAATGTGCAACTTATCATCAACTATAGCTCCATCACTCTAAGGCATCAGTAAACCTATTTTAAATTGCTAGTCAATACTTACTAATTCAGCTATACACTTCAAACTTCCCACAAATACAAGCCACGATTGCCCTTGCAAAGTTTGCATTCACAAAAAGACTAGGTTTCTTGGAGTTTTTGTTACATCACAGCATGTGCAAAATATGAACATGTACACAAGAACTAATCCCCCTACAGACATGTAATCCAAGGTGAGGTCAATGCAACAAAATTAGATTATTTCTTCTCCAGAGAACCATTTGCTGGAACATTGGATAATAGTTGTTTGGAACTTTTTTATTCTGTGCAATGACACTTCCGTTAAAAATTAATTATTTTATTTATTGTAATATCTTTAATTCTGATCACAAGTAATTTATTGTTTGACTGTTTATTCATCAATTTTTGGTATGTTATCACAAACCACATTCAAGTAAACAGTATATTGAAAGGATTACAATATGGTGAGGTACATGTCTTTAATATTCCCATTATTATACAGCTATACAATCAGGCTGAGACAAGACACTAATAACAGTGAAAGGGAAACTCATCTTTGATTCTTTTTCTTTTTTTTACGATAAAATTTAAGGTCATTGTCTTTTAAATACAGGTTTTATTTAATCTCTGGGCAAAATGTTAGGTGGGGCTTGATCATAAAGAACAGCACAAAGAGCATGGACCAATTAATTGTTTGGTTAAATAATTAGGTTTATTTTGGCTTTGTGGATTTTGACCAGTCACAGATCCAAGTTAGTAGGAAAATTTAATGTACATTTTTCATTTACATGTTTTATAGTCAGATTACACTTATTTGCCATTATACTATGGCATGTATAGGTTGGCTGTAGGACAGGTGGAAGCCATATATAATGACAGTGTCTCTCCCATAATAAACCCAGGGGCCAGCAACATAAATGCATTGAAAGTATTGAATATCCAACAAAGTTTCAGCCATAGTACATGAAAGTAATAGAAATATGCCAACATTCTCTCCACTGTGCATGTTGCAAATGCAAACAGTTTCACCTTACACCTGTCACTCTCTCAGAAAGTTCATATTTGTAGAGTGTCCCCTTACACAACTGTGTACTTTGGATTGACATAAATGGTTGTTAAGCTCAATTTGATTGGACATTGGGCCAAGGAACAAGCATTTTGTTGTAGTTGTAACCTTGAATTCATCAAGGAAGTTTTACAAATGCGCGTTCAACTAACGGCAACCAAGAAAACTCAGAATGCTTGACTCCCAACATCCTCAAATCACAATTTCATTTGGCAAATAATGGCTTATGACAATGATTTTTAAAATGTTTTAAAGTATTGTCAGATTATTGGAGCTGGAAAAGTGTTACTGGAAATACCAGAGAGTGATTGAATGCACGTCTGATGTACATGCTTGGTGGACAAAAACAGTAGTTAAATGTAGGAAGGGCAGAATACAAAGCCTAATTAAAATGCAAGCAGTTTAAAAGTTAAATTCAATGTACATTTGTTGTTCTCAATTCGGCACTAAGGGATCTGGTGTTTCAGAACTATATAGCACTCTAAGGGTCAAGATAAATTGAAAAATAAGAATATAAAAGAATTAAAGTAAGAATATTCATTTGATCAAAATTTCAAAGTCTAAAAAGGCAAACTATGGTATTGATGGACTTGAAACCCATAATATGGAACAGAAATCTGGCCTAGTAGTCAGCAAAGGACTGAACTTCAGCAGATGTGTTTTTAGATAATAAAATTTTTTTAATATTATCTTCTAAGATAGTTTGCTATGCATGTACCCTTTCAGAAAGCAGATATTTGTGTTAAGTAAATATTGAGTATTGCCATTTCCTCCTCCCATATTTCTATTTCTTCCTGCTGCCCTCTTATTTTGGTTCAGGCAGTATCTCTGATGAAGAGGGTTTTCTGCTCTCAGAGGTACCAGGTTTCATTGTCATAGGTGGGAAGGTCATTGTGCACAGAAGTTACATCTGTGCAGTGTTAGTATTATTTTTATTAACTGAAATTTGTTTTATAGCTCTATCTTTTTAGTATAATTGTCATAAGTGCAACGTGTCTTGCAATTAAAAGTAAAATGTGTTATCTACCATTACAGCTATGTCTGCAAGCATATCTTTGAGAACATAATTAAGTGCCCACTATGTTTTGATATTGGACTAGCAGAAGCATTTGTTGTATTGTTGCACTGAATAAAAAGCAGGCCTCCTTTTCTATTATCACATTAGTTATGTCGTTTGAATCAAATGAGGTGGAATTAACATAAAAGTTAAAAGGCATATAAAATTTACATGCTTAAGAACCAGCAGCCCCAGTCATATGTCAGGTAACTGACTTCAGTCGATCATTAGAACACTGTTATAAATGTTATTGTGTATGTAATCTAAATAAACTACCTTTAATTACCCTACTCATAACTGATTAAATATAGCAAACAACCAAGCGAAACGAGTACATCATAAAACAAAGAGCTTTGTTTCACAGATACAGACAATTTTGGGGAAAATGAGTTTCAGTGAATTTCTGAATTCGCACGTACAGATGTCCTCAAGGATGACAAGTTTCACTGTTACTTGCAATGAAATCATGCAATCAATATCTTATTAAGTATTTTCAATGTAGACGATGGTCTCACGAAATGTTGCCTTTTCTGATAAAAAGGAATCTTGTTTGGTAGTGTATCAACAGTTGGTCTGGTTTCTTGCTTGGAAGATCCTTTTTTTGGGGGGGGGGGGGGTACTAGCAATAACACTCCTGGAACCAGACTAATCAACAAAACAAAAAGCTGTGACATAATACAAAAATGTTTTTGGTCACAATGCAAGTTGTTGAAACCTGTTGGAATCATTATCAATCTTTCAGATGTTGAACATTTTAAAAATAAATTTAATTAATACAGAATAACGAATAACTTCATCAGAAAAAGCACTTTATTGACAATTATTCTTGACTCAATTGTTAAACAAGCATTCAGTCATCAAACGGCACAGTTCCTCCTCTCTCCTCCCCCCAACTCAACCTCACAGTTATCTGGATCATTGAATGTCTAGCAGCTGTTTTGGAGGTCCCTCGGTAGCTTGCCCCCTCGCTTATAGTGCAGGTATTTTAATTATATTACTTACTGAGGGAGAGGTGTACATATCTGTGTAATGGTGGAGGCAAGAAGAAAAAAACCCCACTAGATATGTATTGAGTTTTTGATAGCTTTTATTATCAAATAATGAAGTTTCATGTTCTCAGATAACTCATAGAGCAAATATTTGGTTCATAATAAAACCTTTATAAAGAGTGCCAAGTATACAAAGTTAGTGGGCTGGAAAAGGTAAATCTTTAAAAGACAAATTCACTCAAGTTAAAAGTCAGTCTGCCATTCTATAAAAAAGGAGACAATTTTTTTAACATAGGAAACTGACATACTGATATCTTATTTAGTATGAATAAATACCAACACTTACTGGTAGGAAAACTTGGGTGACTCAACCATAGTTTTTGATTAGAATTGCAATTAAAAAATGGTTTGTATGGAAACAGTCTGACAGCAGGTTAAGATATTGAAACCTGATCAAGACTTTTCAATCCAGCTTTGGAGAGCCTTGTAAATATCTGTAATCTTTCAAGTTTGTTTAGTTTTATTTATGCTCTTCAGTCCTTCTGTAGAAACACCAAGATAAGTGTCAAATGCTAGAACTTCAGAAGAAATTTGTTCAACCTCTTATTGGCATTAGAATTTTAACATGAATGACAATTACCAGCTTATTGGGGATTCAGATTTGACAGAAGTCTATGACGTCAATGTAATCATTTTATTTCTTTACAGTGTCATTCTTTTGCTTGTGTTGCTATATCTTTATTTACACAGCAGTAGAACCGTAGGCAGATTTCTTGACCCCCCCCCCTGCAGTGTTTATAATAGCATTTGTTAATTCTTGAAGAGATTAACAACAATGTTTGACTTGATCTCACTAAATCCATGCTTCATTTTCAGATAATTGATGCATGTCTGCATGTGTGTCCTTTTTGCGGAGTCTCTAAAACATTAAATGTATTAAAGTAAATAAAATGCATGTGGCTGTTAACATTTTGTGGTTTTACATGCCTTGAGGAAGATGAAATTTGTTGTTCCACACTATGTCATTTTATCTGTCCATCTGGAATGTGGGACACATAATCACTACAAAAAATAACGGTTGGAATTTTCACTGTTACGAGAGTAAATTTAGGACAGAAAATTAAAGGACATAAAGTCACACATTGAATTTTGTATTGTTGCAGTGTTTTTATGCAACTTAATTACCTGTATTTTCTTGATTGAGAAATTAACATCATAAAAGTAACAGCCATGTGATTTTTAAATATTTTCAGGATCTTTGCAACAAACTCAAAAGAGTATAAATAATACTTATAAGATAATAACATTTTTGTAACTGTAACTACTCTTGCAAAATATTTATTAATAATTTGACTTAAATGGTTAATCAAGTCTTGGTCCGATGATTCTGTTTCTTGTTGGTTAAATGTTTATTGGAACACCACAGATTAAAAAAATAATTACGGTAGTAACACAACATCTCAAAACCAGTTAGGAAAAAAGTCATGCAAATTATTTGTGGTTCCCACAATTTGTTGTACCCAATGTATGCTGTGAGTTTTTGTTTCATTTTTATTAAAGACAAATTAAAAATAACGGCTAGTCAAATTCAGTCTTTGTTGTCCATTTTACTCAGTCAAGCTATGCTAAGGTAAATTTATTGTTTGAATATAAGCATCTGTATGATTGAGATCTGCTGCAGTTTTTGGAGAAACTATCAAGTGGTTCAAATATATTTGTCTCCCAGAGGGGTATAGTAAACAGATCCATTGATCAGTCATAATAATTGTTTTGGGAGTAGCAGTCAGCAAGTTTTTTTAAAATGTTGAAATGAAGAGAACATATGTCTTAAGATAAGATTGTCTGTTATAAAATAGAACAAGAGGTAAGGTCTTGTGTTCTATCACTTTTTAAGAGGCAACACAAACTAAATACACAAATAGTTGGTATCTTATTCACAGCATATGGAACCAGAGAAGGAGAAAAAGAGAAGAAAAGAAACCAAAATTTCATGACTTGTGGTTGATTATATACAGCTGGTTCAGGAAGGAACCCAAAAAGTGGGATGCTGTGTGTTTTTCATCTGTAAACAGGACTATCCATTCACTAATGAAAATGGTTAACCTATGTTTGTCAAAAGATTGCTACCTTGTCATACAGCCTTGCAACAAAGTTGATCCTACAATAGAAATATCTCAAGAACATCATGATCGACTTGTGGAAAAATATATCAGAATATCATGATGACCAATTCCCTAATTTGATTAAATTAGCCGTGGTGGTTCTCTCATTGTGAGAGGATGATTATTAGTATTCAGATACAAAAGGGTTAAATAGACCATTTCCTGTTTTCAGTGATTTTGAAAAAGCAATGATAAGAAGCAGACAAGAATATTTACCAGAGTAGCAGACTTAATTCAGTATGCAGATACTTTGTATATTTGTTGTCAAAGAATTGATATGAACTCATTTAATGCTTGTCTTGTATTAGGTATGCATATATCTTATAATTATAATGTTGTCATTTAGCATTGTTACCCGATTAGTCCCAATTGGATGTAGTTGTAGAGGACTGCTGTCTCTTAAGAAAATTCTTGGCAGCATCTCTGCAACACCATAAAGAAACTGAAATGGTCATCCTGCCTGAAATACCATACTTTTTTCCCTATATGTTCACTGTTGCTGTGATAATTCAAATTGTTGTTGTTGTTGTAGGGTTTAATGCCATTTTCAGCACACTATAGGCTATACATGGTGGCCAGTATTAATGGTGCAGGAAGAATCCGGGAAAAACCCCGGAATGAACCACTGACCCATGAGAAGCTACTGGCAAGCTTTCCCACGTACTCATATTGGACGAATCTTGGACTGAAACTCACGCAGACAGAGGTGAGATGGCAGTGATCTGTAACGGAGAGCGCTTTAGACCACTCGGCCACTCAGGGCCCCCTAATTCAAACTGTGATTTTCTGTCTATTTACCATCTATCTGTCCCATATTTCCTGTTAGTTATAAGTTTATTTCATGCTCAGCAGTGTTACAAGGACTGGCCGTTACACCTCTCCCTTAATAAATCGAACATAGCAGGATTTTTTTTTTTAGCAAGGGCATGCTCTCCTTGCAAGATAAACGGCACTGTTAAATAGTTGAATACTAATTTATAATCATGTTGGGAATAACTGTCAATAATGAGCTTTTTCTAATGAAGTTGTTTGCTTTATTTTTAGTTACCCTTATTCTCTAGATATCCAACCTCTGACAGATCATTAACATTTTCCATCAGGTTTCAACAACAATCAAGTGTGCACAAAAACATTGTGCATCACTGCATTTTGCAGTTTTTACTTATAACAAAACAATTTTTTAAATTATAACATTATTTTGCGAACAACTGTCAGCATCTAAACACAGATTTTTGTAGGGATCTTTTAGAAAAATATTTTGATGCTCTAGCTTCTTTGTAAGAAACTGAAAATTCTTCACATCTTTGATTTATATCTGAGTGCCAATTTAAGAATTTTAAACTCACTAGAAACTCTGAAACTCGCTTCTCTATAATAAACCCTATCTGTGAAAGACATCTTTTTGTTCACCAGTTACCATTTAATTTGATGCCTAGCAATTTATGAATGAGTAGGTTACTTACAGGTATTTTAATTATATTACTTACATATTAATATTTATAACAGTGTTTGATTGATCAGTATTATTTATAAGTGTTTGATTAATCAGCTGAAATATATTAACCTGATACATTACTGTGACCACTAGCTCTTGCAAAGGCAGAGTTTGTATTATCTTTAATTATCTTATATCTTTTATTCCACAGGTTTATTTGATTTGATACAAAAGATGCAATTAACTTGATATTACATGTAGTTCTGCTTCTAATTGATTGTACAAATGTAACAAGTCAGAAATCAAAACACTGTTGGCTGTTAATTAGTTTATCACAGAAACACTCAGGCATTCCTAGCTGTAGATTGACATTTTTCACATTTGAATAAAAGAGGACATATTGCATTTACGATGATTACATTGAAGCAGAATTAACAAAACTTATTTACTTGGTATTTAGTTAAGAAAGAGTTGGAACTAGTAGGTATTAGTCATTGTCAATAATCGAAATATCATTGAATATGTTATTCAGCGTACTGTAGTTAGTGTATAGAAAGGAAATTTAACAAAACTTCTTATTAAAGGTTGAGTATTTCAGATCTTGATTCAAATTTCCAGGTAACAATCAGATTTATTGTGTTGATGTGATAAATTGTAGATCTTGTTCAACTTGCTGGGCAGAATGTTTTGACAAGTGTCTTATTTCCCCCCCCCCCCATTTTATTTATTATTTTGATCTATATAATATTTTGCTAGATCAATCAAATGCAAATTTTATTGTAACTTGTTTCTTTTTTTGTTTGACAGCCTCATGTTTTGTACAAGTTTAAATGACTTGTTTTTATGACAGATTCATACATAGTTTAGAGCTTTAGCACTAGTGAAAGTATTGAAGACCAAAACAATTTACTTGGTATGATGCTCTCAAATCTGAATTATATGAACTTATACTTTATAGCTGAGTGGTAGATATAAGCCGGTATTTCATACATGTATTTGAGAACAAGAAATATTAGCTTCCAACTCAAGCATGGATATTCACTGTAAAGGCTACAAATTG
Source organism: Unio delphinus (assembly GCA_029339505.1). Taxonomy (NCBI): domain Eukaryota; kingdom Metazoa; phylum Mollusca; class Bivalvia; order Unionida; family Unionidae; genus Unio; species Unio delphinus. The sequence continues at coordinate 2,058,731 of JAQISU010000091.1, read as the reverse complement.
GAGTAGTGTTACATTTTATTGGTTACATTTTTAATTTGATTGCTCTAAACTAATTTTCAACTGAAAAATAAACCAATGAAATGAAAGCATTTTTGTTTTTGCATAAAAATACCTGCATCAAAGAGAGTATTCTTAAATTTTTAGCTCATCTGGTTCTAAGGCTATGTAAGCTTATAGTCGGATGTTCTGTGTCCATTATCCATTAGGTTTTAGCAGTTGACTATTTCAGTTCTAAAATCAGTCGACCATTTTCAAACAAGCAAAAGGCATTATGGCATGAATTCTTTTCAGCTATATACAGATACATGTAAGACCAATCTGCCATAACATACATACAGACATTCACATGCCAAAAAAACATCCACTTTAAACTACTTGTCAAAAACCACTGAACACAGTTTGGTAATATGGTTCATGTCAGCATACTAATCCGGGTTTACAGTCCAACAGCTTTTAGGTAGACATCAAACAAATAAGTGATCTGAGGCCCATTTTGGGTCTCATGTTATGGTAATATATCATGTTTGTGCTTTCTATTGCTATTAAAATTTTGATGACAATTTGTATGCTTTTTATATGTCTGCCATAAGATGGGAGCATATTTATGTTACGATGTTGTCTATCCATCCTTCCATGTTTCATATCTGCGTAATAACTGTTTCCAAAATTTGTGGATGGCTTGTACTTGGGGTAAGATAGAACTACAAAAAATTCAGTGTAAAATTACCAAAGGTCAAGGCCACTATAATTGAAGAAGAAAAGATTTTTATCAGATATCAAAGTGTTTTTCATCACATAGACTGTAAATGGACCAAACAGTGTAAATAGCTTGCACCTGGGTAAAGTTAGAAATCTATGGATTTTGCCATCAGTAAGTCAAAGATCATTGTACCTGAAATATGTTAAATGGTTTCTGCACATGCATTTCAATTCTTGACCATTTGCTTCTTCTGAGTTTGTTTAGCATATTAGGTGAGAGAGAAGTCTAGTAATATTTTATTCTAAAGTTCAAGGTCACAGTGAAAATAAATAGTTTCTGCATAATAACTATTGTTTCAGACCACATGACTTAACCAAATTTGAGGAGGGCTTGCACATGTATGGAACAATAGTCCAATTAATATGGGAGTAAAATGATCAAAGGTTCTGTGCTCAAAGAAAAATGGGATTTACTGTACAAATTTTTCTAGAATATGGACTGACCTGCACTTACGGTTAAAAAGAAAACTTTAAATTCTGGGTCATAGTCATAGTATGGTAAGTCTGATAAGAAAATCATGGTTTCCGCACAGTAATTTTTTATTTAAGACCACATACTTTGACCCAATATTCAGGTCAACGAGACCTATTGGTCAATAAATAATAATAATAATGATAATGAAGACTTTGTATAGTGCCTAATCTTTAAAAGCTTTAAGCGCTTTATAACATATATAATGATATGACTACAAAAAACAAAACACCTTGAAATTAGAAAACATAAAAAATGCTGAAAATATTTAAGGTAGGAAACATTATTAGGTCTTTAAGTTTGTTCTTGCAGTCGAAAAGGGTATGTTTTAAGAGCGCTCTGGAAAGGGATCACGGTGATTTGTCTATTTTCAATGGGTAGTTCATTCAGTGGGCCCTGGTATGCAAAAGAACATTGTCCGTATAACTTCGTTTTCATAGTGGGAATAATGAGTATACGATTGTCAGAAGAGGAGCATTTGTATCTTGCTGGTGTGTACACATGGGTGAGGCCAGATAGGTATGTTGGACTGGAGTCCATCAGTGAAATTTAGCGATAAGAACAAATTTTGTGTTTGATTCTGGATTGAATGGATAGCCAGTGTACAGAGCAGTGGGGAGGTGTGCTCTGATCGTGGTACTCAGAGGATGATCCGAGCAGCTGTGTTTTGAACTTTTTGAAGTTTCTAGAGTAGATATTGAGATGAACCAGACAGAATTGAGTTACAGTAGTCCAGTCTTGAAAGTACTAATGAATACACAAGTGTTTTAGTGGCATCAGCTGAAAGATATTTGCAGTATAAACCCCATGCCAAGCAGACCTTAATGATGGTTACATGTATAATTGTAGGGGTGGCCATGTTTTTGTATATGCTGTTTGTTGAACCCACCTTTATGAAGCTCATTGCTGTGTTCATGTCTGTACATTCATCCACACCCAAGATTAATCAGATTGTTCATGTTTTGGTGATGGAGCTATTTTAATTGGTTGTGTGAATACATCTTGATGTGCATAACAGTAGTTTACTGAAAGCGTGGAGGCAATCTCATCATGCTGGCCTCAGCCAGTTTCATTTTCACTCTTGCTCCTTGATTTGACAAAACCACCCACACTCAAAATTTAAGAAAATGACTGAAAAATGATGGATTTCTTTTAGAAATTAAACCTTATGAAAATATCTTTATTCTAATTTTCTTTACAATTTCATTCAAAAATACATAAAGCATGCTGTAAAGCACGTCTTTATAAAATATAACAGATGCTTCATACACCCCTTTTTTTATATTTGTTCCGACTTTTCACAACAGCATGGGAGGACATAGTATTTTCATTTCCATGCATCCATCAAATTTCCATTAATTTCTCCAATTCTCAAGCTGTTTAAGATTAAAGATTTAACTTGGTGCAGTAAAACCTGTTTTGAGAGACCACCCTTTCTGCCAACAAAATTTGTTGCACAAGACCATTGGTTACAGACAACCACATGCCTGTTTTCTTTACATGTTTACCAATTCTGTAAGCATTTACATGCAGTAAAACTAAGCCATTTGCACTTATAAATGTTGTAGCCTCAATTAAGACACATATTATAGACGTGCTCTTGTGATTGATTGACTGAGATGGTATATTTTTCAGAGCAATTTTTGTCACCTTTTAGTCATAACTTAACGAACAGGTTGAACTTTCTGGACGTGCAGTGGCACAGAAATCTAGCACAGTGACTTAAGTAGTTCTCAATTCATATATAATGTAATCAATTTGTTTTCTTGTAGCATACCTTGTCATTCTCTCTCTGTCTCTCTCTGTCTCTCTCTCTCTCTCTCTCATTTGATCAATTTGCTTGTTTATAGTACATGTGGATTGTCAAGAAATATAATTCTGCAGAAATGTTTCATGTTCTAACACTATATATTAACTTAAATTAGTAAACAACTTCCTGCATGTAGTTAGCCTGGTGTAGATAATCAAGGGAAGTAACCAATGATTATTGAGAATCACAGGTTTAGGGTTGTGTGGAGTTTTTCCACTTGTAGAAAAATATAAAACAATATGGATTAATGTAATTAATTTGTAATTTAAAGCTGAAATAAATATTAAATAGAACAATCAATTAACACTTATAGTACAGAAAATGAATTACTGATAATAGTTGTTTAGAAAAATATGGCTTTCATGTAATTTTGTGAATGAATTTGCTATATTTTATATATCTTATCATCAGTTTTATTATAAAGCGGCACAATCTTCAAAATATCATTTTCCGGGGTCAAGCCGAATTTATGTTTTCAAAAACCTGTGATGCATTATTATGAGTTGGACACATATCAGGAGGAGAATGTCTAAATGTTTGGTTTTTTTGTCTGGTCAGGCTGTGTTAGGCTTGCCCCAGGTCATCAGTATTTTCAAGACTTTGCAGCTTTTATAAAGACATTGTCATGCAAAGAAGATTCTTTATGCAGTTTAAGTTTCCATAATAAAAATGCTGCTAACTTTGTTATGTACAAAATTTGCATTGTTGTTTGTTAGTCTAATTTTTTTATTTCGTTACATGCTATTGTAATGTAACAGTGTATGTTGAACTTGACATTGTCCAGAATTGAGTTCATTTCTCCTTGACCTGAATTTACTTCCTTTTTTTATTATTCTGTAAACAACTAATATGTAGCCAAATTATTCTCTATGTGTATGGGTTTAAAATCAGAATTATTATTAATAGATGTAAATGTGTTTATTAAGGTCTAGATCTAGGTTTTGGAATTTCCCTAGTGTATTTGACAATTTCAAAGTTCAGCTTTCTAATAGTAACTAATATTTTTATTTTGTAAACATCAGGATCATTCAGGAAGGTTATTATCCATTAGGTAATAGTTTTTTTTATTCAGTTAATGCTATTTGTGGACTTATTCTGGATTTTATTAAAAATTGTACAGCAAACTTTCTCTTTTCATAAGTGATTAAAAATACAAACATGAGCAGTCTGTCATTGAATTAATAATACTGAAATACAATGGAGTAAAAAGTGACCTTGTATGATGATGTAATGACATAATGGTCACTTCATTTAGAGCTGTGCTGTAAGTCCTGTGTTTTTTATGCAGACTACCTTAAGCTAAAAAATGTTTCTTGTTGCACTAGTTTTAAATTGGGGTAGGCAGGGGTATTTTTCTTTATTAAAACATTATTATATATATTGAACTTGATTATTTGTGGGGGCTTTTATTTTTATTATTTTTATTTTACCATGAGGGAGAAAAATGTTTGGGTCAGTAATGAGAATGAAACAGTCAGCCGACCAGAAACACCCATATATTTTTCTTTTGGCCTTAATGTGAATATTTTGTAATTAAAGTTTTTGAATCCATTTATAAGACACATGATTAATATTTCTTTTACAGGACCTGTCAGTAGCAAATTATGCTTGCCACGTGTGTAATGCCATGTTTACTCGGGGTGGAGTTTTGACTAAACATCTGAAGAAGAAACACAAGTTCCACTGGCCTTCAGGTCACTCCAGATTCAGGTTGGTAACCATATAACTGTGCTTTTACATGAATGTTATATAGTTTAACAAAGAACTCACTTCATGAAGTTTTTGAACCATTGTTTCAGTATAAGTAAGAAAATAGATATTTTTAGAAACAGTAGTATAGAATACATTAATGCAACAATAACAACAAACAATCTACCCTAGAGGTCACGCTCCTTACCCACCCACCTCCTGTATCAAGCCATAAACTGGCTTTCTCTCCTCTTCCTTTACCGGTAATTGTGAATTTTACTTTTCTAAAATAACTATATCTTCTGTTCTTTCACACAGAAAGGTTTGTGGATTTCTTTCCAAAAATAGCTCTCTCTCTCTCACACACACACACACACACACACACAAACCTGACAAATTTCAAGGAGAAATTTTACATGATAACTACCTGATCATTTTGCTTTATTTTGTTCAAACAGGCCATGCTATTTAACTGTGTTGAGGAATTAGGTAATTAAAGTAGGTCAAGATAAGACAGAATTTTGGTAGAATTAGAATCACAAAATGAATATATTGAGTATGCTCTTTACAGCCAGCTGTAATGTCTTTTGTAGGTTTGATATGTATTGCCCTGGAAAAGTTAATTACCCAGTCTTTAGAGCTAGCTGCAATGTGTTTTGTAGCCTTGATTTGTATTGCCTTGGAAACGTTAATTACTCAGTCTTTAGAGCCGGCTATAATGTGTTTTGTAGCCTTGATTTGTATTGCCTTGGAAAAGTTAATTACCCAGTCTTTAGAGCCAGCTGTAATGTCTTTTGTAGCCTTGATTTGTATTGCCTTGGAAACATTAATTACTCAGTCTTTAGAGCCAGCTATAATGTTGTTTTGTAGCCTTGATTTGTATTGCCTTGGAATAGTAATTACCCAGTCTTTAGAGCCAGCTGTAACATGTTTGTAGTCTTGATTTGTATTGCCTTGGAAAAGGTAAATACTCAGTCTTTAGAGCCAGCTGTAATGTCTTTTGTAGCCTTGATTTGTATTGCCTTGGAAACATTAATTACTTAGTCTTTAGAGCCAGTTGCAATGTCTTTTGTAGTCTTGATTTGTATTGCCTTTGAAAAGGTAAATACTCAGTCTTTAGAGCCAGCTTTAATGTCTTTTGTAGCCTTGATTTGTATTGCCTTGGAAACATTAATTACTCAGTCTTTAGACCCAGCTGTAATGTGCTTTGTAGCCTTGATTTGTATTGCCTTGGAATAGTGATTACCCAGTCTTTAGAGCCAGCTGTAACGTGTTTTGTAGTTTTGATTTGTATTGCCTTGGAAATGGTAATTACCAAGTCTTTAGAGCCAGCTGTGTTTTGTAGCCTTGATTTGTATTGTCCAAGAAAATCTAATTACCCATGTTTTTGTTAGTTGTTTAAAGACATGTCAATGAGTACATATATTGTGAATAAAAAAAATTCTAGTACATGTAAACTGTTGACGGATCTTAACAGGACACAAATTTCATTCAGCTATAGTGCATGTAAAACAAGGAAAATAATATTAAGAATTACATGAAGCAATAATCTGTTAAATTTTAAATATTTCAACATTCAGATTAATAAATACTGATAGCATTAGCTTCATTTTATGGAATATTTTGAATTAAATTGGCGTGGTCGACAGATCTTTGCCTTTACAAACTTGTATATGACGTAACTTGCAAACATACAATTATTGCTGCTAATAACTCTTATGAAAGGATCCATCAGTGCATTGCGATGTCAGACTACCTGATACTGAACTATATATATTGTAAGCCAAAGTTTATTGAAGATTTGTTCAAATGAGCTTTAGGGTTCAGAAAATATTATTCCAATTCATTCTCCCTGTCCTTATTCTACTCAACAGCAAACTCTTCTCCACCAAAATACTTGCTCGCTTTCTAAAAATAAAAACACAATCCAACACAAGCATAATACTTAATTGGGTTAAATTTGCATTTTTTGTAAACACACCAAATTTAACATTATTCAGATTCATGGCCTTGTATATACACTGACACATAAATACATACAGGCAATCAAACCCATTTATCTCAGCCTTAATTATCTTCAAAACCTAAGTCAAGCAATTTGATCCAATCATGAAAAAGCCCTTTATTATTCTAATTTTTGCCAGCTTGACCCCAGTAAAGTCAATAACGTCATTACTTCAGGCAAAACATTTGCATGGCTTTTTTCAGCAAAGTGCAACTTTAAATCTCCATCTCTGAGAAATTGTACAAGAAATGATCCATAAAAGAGATCGATTTTCACACACAATTTTGTAGGACAGATCAACACTAAGAAAAGAAAATATTTTTAATAAGTACAGTCCTACAAATCTTGTAAAAATGAAATTATATTTGCAATTTTTTGCTCCCCAAACATAATCAAGATAACATTGTGTGCATTATATATAGAAAAAAAGAAAGAAAAAAAAAGAAACGGGGTTAGCTTCCTTGGCAACATGTTTTTGATCAACAAGTAGTCAAAAGTAATAGGCAGTTAGCACATGTTTCATGTTAGGGGATGTTGAACTTCAGTGTTTGTAAATGCTAGAAAGATTTCATTAATTCAATTCACATCTGCTTGACCCAGGGATGAGTACATAATTTGAAAGTTGTACTTGGCCCAGCCAGTGTTTAACAGTTGGGACAAAAGGATGACTGGTTTTTTAAGCAGTCAGGACAAGAGGATGACTGTATTTTTTAACCAGTCAGGACAAGAGGATGACTGGTTCTTTCAACCTTTCAACGAGTCAGGACAAGAGGATGACTAGGTTCTTTAGCCAGTCAGGACAAGAGGATGACTGGTTTTTTTTCACCAGCCAGGACAAGAGGGTGATTGGTTCTTTAAGCAGGCAGGACAAGAGGATGACTGGTTCTTTTAACCAGTAAGAACAAGAGGATGACTGGGTTTTTAATAATAATAATAATAATAATGAGGACTTTGTGTCACAAGATAGACCGAGTCGGAACTGGATTAGTGAAGACACGGAACACAACTGCGTAAATAAGATGTTTATTTTATAAACGCAATTTTAAAAATCATGTCTGACACCAATATTTTACACAATATAAGAAAAATCTATTTAAATAAATGTTCCTAACATGGAACTATGAATTTCAGTAACGTAATGACAAAAAAGAAGTATATGAATGAATTTACAAATATGAATATATATAAAAGGCTCGTATAACGAGATAGATGCAAATATGCAAAGAATGTGTCGTCAATAGGACGAGACTAGAATGAAGATATTAAATAATTAATACGTCGTCCATATGACGAGACATATGCAGCATACGTAAGCACCATACACAGGCACCACACACGGGCATTACACGGTCAGCATAGACAAGCCCACACACGTAGTCACCACAACATGGCACCACACACGCAGTTACCATAACACTGCACCACTTCAGCACAACACGTCACCACACTACGTCACCACACCACTTCAGCACAACACGTCACCACACTACGTCACCACACCACTTCACCACACCACTTCAGCACAACACGTCACCACACCACTTCACCACACCACTTCAGCTAAAATTAAAACATCCGAACCGTGTAATACATATGACACGGTCAAGTATTCACACATATATGTAGCGCATGCGCGCACATGAAATAATTATCCATGTACATTTAACGTTAAGCATGCAGCGTATAATTGAACTCAATTATGTTCAGATACAAAAGAACTAATGAAACAAAATATAGTACTTCTGATAAAATGGCGCTGCCTAACCTCTGTATTTATTCTGTAGATTTTATAATAAATACTAAACGTCTAATATGTAAATTAATGAATTATATCATAATACAAATAGCAATGAGAACAAAGTTAAATCTATTGTCACCTCTTTTAGCTGATAGATTGCTCTGTTTAGGATGGATGCGTTTCCGACAGGATTGGATCGTAATGTGTTTTCTGTCTTATAATTTGGTCCTTATATACCCCTAGCTGTGACAGATATGCGCAGCTAGGTACTTTAAACTGCAGGCAATTTCGCACATGCAGCATGAGTTGAGTGTTCGCTCATTATGCCGAAATAACTAAAAAGCCCAAAAAATAAGAAACTACCCTCGGTAAGGCTGTACGCAGTAACGAAATCGAGACTAGATTTTTGACCACATATACATATTGAACATAGTCGTATACAATTCCGTGACACTTTGTATAGTGCCTAATCTATCGAAGCTCTAAGCACTTTACACCATCTATAATGATATGACTACACTACAGAAAAACAAATGACAAAAACAATAAAATTGGAAAACATAAAAAACTTGCTGAAAACACATTAGATACAAAACATTATTAGGTCTCTAAGTTTGTCCCTGCAGTCGAAACAGGTGAGTTTTAAGAGCACTCTTAAAAGGGACCACTGTGTCTTTGTGTCTAATTTCAATGGGCAATTCGTTCCACGTCGCCGGGCCCTGGTATGCAAAAGAACATTGTCCATATGACTTTGTTTTCACAGTGGGAACAATGAGTATATGATTGTCAGAAGAAGAGCTTAAATATCTAGCTGGTATATACACATGAGTTAGGCTGGATAGGTATGTTGGACTGAGTCTGTCATTGAAACTTAGCACGGAGAAAAAATTTTGTGTTTGATTTTAGATCAAATTAATAACCAGTGTAGGGTACAGAGCAGTGGTGAGGTGTGCTGTGATCAAGGTACTCTAAATATGATCCGTGCAGCTGTGTTTTGAACTTTTTGGATTTTCTGGAGTAAATATCGGACGAACCAGACGGAATTGAGTTACAATAGTCCAGTCTTGAAAGTACTAATGAACACACAAGTGTTTTAGTGGCATCAACTGAAAGTATATTTGGGTGTCATCAGCGTACAATTGGTGAGACACTGGGTGATGATCTATGACACTTGAGAGCGGCTGAGTGTATAGAATGAAGAAAACAGATCCCTGTGGAACACCTCAACTGGGCTGGAATGTATTCCATTTGCAGATATAATTTGTGTCCTGTTCACTAAGTAGGACTTGAACCACTGTATATTCTGAATGCCGAATACATGCTGGAAACGGTGAAGTAATATATCATGGTTTATTGTATCAAATGTTGCAGATAAATCCAGGAGAGTGAGGACTGTAATCTTTCCACTATCCAAAGCAGAGAGAGTGTCATCAAATACTTTCAGAAGAGTAGTTTCCGTACTGTGGCAAGGGCGATATGCAGACTATACATTGCTAAAAAGACTGTTTGAATTCAAATGAGATACAAGTTGGGTTAGAACAACCTTTTCTAAGATTTTTTATATGAATGGGAGATTAGAAACTGAGCGGTAGTTCTTTAAATCGTTATGGTCAAGTGTTGGTTTCTTCAGCAGAGGCTTTATGATGGCAGTTTAGAAAAATCGTGGGAATTCCCCAAATGAGAGAGCGAGATATTAATAACATCAGTTAGTGAAGGCAATATTGGGTCTAAGCACTCAAGCAGCAGTGATGTCGGATATGGATCAAGTTCACCAGTGTTACGGCTATTGGATTTATTTATTTTTTAATTGTTAAACCCAAATTTATTATTTAGGATTTAATATTCATTAATTGGGAAATTGTTCTAGAAAGTTCAGCTTAATCACTTAGTGTAAATAGGCTGACTTAGATTGTAAACAAGTTTTGACCTTGGCTTACAGTGGTCTAGTTCCTGACCTTGCTTTGAACATTGTAAACAGGTCTTCAATTTCATTGGTTAATTTTAGGGACAACATTCTATTTTTAGTTCTTAGGGGTAAGAAAAAATCTAGAGTATGTTATTTTTAGTAAGGTAGTCTCTTTCTGTGACCTTCCATGACCTTCTATCAATTTCTAGAAAAGAGCATGATCACTTGTTTACTTCAGAAAAACAATATATATAGCTGTATTTTAGAAGCTGACAGTAGTAGAAGTATTGGGCTGTAAGTTATTGGTTGTGTATTTATGTTTGAGTGTTAATATTATTCTGGACTTGTGTCAATTCGTTGGAAAAGAAGAATTATTCTATTTATCTGGAAAAGGACATATGTTTCATAATTTCATTTGGATGATTTAAAAACAAGAACTGTACCACGTGACATTGTCAGCCATTTTGGATTATTACATCGTCAAGATTCGAACCTGGAACTATTAGAACATTTATTTATCAGGACTTGAAATTCCATTAGTGGATTATTTTGTGAATTCTACATTTGTTGGATTTGATTGTCTAAAACTGTAAGTTTTATTTATTTTATGAAAATAATTGTACTTAATAAAATCATCGTTAAAGTTATACAAGCTTGTTAGTTTTCACTCTTTCTGTGTTGCTGCTTATTCGAGCCTAAGCACGTAACATAGAATTGGGGGCTCGTCCGGGATTGAGATTGAGATTGAGATTTGAAATAAATTGGAATTTAAATTTGAATTTCCCCTAGTTTTTGAAAAAATTTAAATCTTTAGTGAGACTAGCACGCTTGTATCAAAATGACATCTAAGGTAGAGATATTTCTTTCTAATCCTACCCAGGAGCAATTAGATCTTTTCAAAAAAGACGAGTTGGTTCAACTTGCCAGAAAATACGATCTTTCTGAAGTGAAGGCTTCTTTAACGAAACAAGATATCAAAAAGATTTTGGTCCAGTATTTGGTAGAACAGGATGTTTTTGAACAAAGTGCTTTGATTCCAGTCAGTAAGTCTACACCAGACTCTGACATTAAACTGAAGGAATTAGAATTAAAATTCAAGATGGAATTAGAGTTGAAGAAGCTGGAATTTCAGAGAGAGAGTGAATTAGAGTTGAAGAAGCTAGAATTTCAGGAAAGGGAGAGAGAAAAGCAATTACAATATGAGAGAGAGGAGAAAAAGAAACAAATTGAATTACAAAAAGAGCAAATGCGGATTGATAGAGAGAGAGAGGAGAAAGAGAGACAATTACAATCTGAAAAAGAAGAAAGAGAGACAAGAGAGGGATAAAGAAAGACTCTGAATTAGAGTTTAAGAAGCTCTGGACTCTGAATTAGAGTTTAAGAAGCTGGAATTTCATGAAAGAGAGAAAGAAAGACAATTACAATTTGAAAAAGAAGAGAGAGAGAGAGAGGAAAGGTTACAAGAAAAACAAATTGAACGAGAGAGAGAGAAGGAAGAAAGGGAATATCAGTGTAAAATGAAAGAATTAGAGCTGGCAAGTGAGAATCACCGTCATACTTCAAATCAGAATTTTGATTTAGCAAGGAATATTAGATTAGTGCCCCCTTTCAAAGAAAAAGAAGTAGACAAATATTTTATTCTTTTTGAAAAAGTTGCAGAAAATTTAAAGTGGCCAAGAGAGAATTGGACTCAGTTACTACAATGTGTAATTACTGGTAAGGCTAGTGAGATTTACACTTCACTGTCTGTTCAGCAAAGTGGTGATTATGACGTAGTTAAAGAATGCATTTTAAGAGGTTATGAGTTAGTTCCTGAAGCTTATAAGCAAAAATTTAGAAATTACAGAAAAGAAGCTGGACAAACTCATGTCGAATTTGCTAGACAAAAAGAGCAGTTGTTTGATAGATGGTGTTTAGCCAAGAAAGTCGAGCAAGATTACCAAAATCTCATGCAAATTATATTAATTGAAGAGTTCAAAAACTGTGTCCATAGTGATGTTAAAACTTATCTTGAGGAGCATCAGATTGAAACCTTGGAAAATGCTGCTCGAGCTGCTGACGAATATTCTTTGACACATAAAGTTCCTTTTGTTAACAAGACTTCTACTCAACAATTTTCTGGCAGAAAAGAATTTCCGCCTAATTCAAGCCCTTCTAAAACTCAAACTAACACAACTTTCAAAAATCAGACTTCAGAGAAGTTTGATTCTAGATCCTTGTCTCTTCCGACGTGTAACTTTTGCAAGAAAAAAGGACACGTTATTTCTGATTGCTATAAATTGAAAAATAGGCAACAGAATCAAGATAGACCAGTTCCAAATGCTCTAATTTACAAGAGGTCAAGGTCACAGTCATGTATTGAAAGCAATACATTTGTTGGGTCTAATAAATCTCAGTCTGATTTTGATATGGAGAATTATGAACCATTCATATCGAAGGGTTCTGTATCACTTTTGGGTGATTCAGCCAATCCCATCCCTATTAAAATTTTAAGGGACACAGGAGCCTCTCAGAGTCTTTTATTATCAGGTACTTTGCCTTTATCTGAGAAGTCTTCTAATGAAAGTGTTCTTATTCAGGGGCTGGAGTGCTGCTTTGTTAATGTTCCTCTCCATTGTGTAAATTTGTCATCAGACTTAGTGTCAGGACCTGTGACAATCGGAACAGTCTTGGTTTTACCTGTTGAGGGAATAGATTTATTGCTAGGCAACGACTTAGCTGGGGACAAGGTTGTGGTTAATCCACTTGTAACTGACAAGCCTAATTTGGATCAGAAAGTTGATCCAATTGGAAAAGAAATCCCTGATATATTTCAAGCTTGTACAGTTATTAGAGCTATGGTAAAGAAAGTTCTTGAGAATGAAGTTGAAAAGGGCAGTATTCCCTTCGTTGACAAATGGATGGGTCAGGTTTATGTTATTGAGAGCAGCATTCCCTTATCTGACTCCTGCATGGGTCAGGCTTGTGTTGAAAAAGCCAGTATTCCTTTAACTGACGCTTGTAAAGGTCAGGTTTTCAATGAGGTCACATTTACTTCTTGTTTAGATCAATCAGAAAGTATTGATCATAGTGATCCTCTTTTGACAACTCATTCTCTTTATTCTAATCAGGGTGGTGATTTTGAGATTGATGTTACTGTAGGCAGCATTCCTTCAACTGGCACTTGTATAGGTCAGGTTTTTGATGAGATCACATTTACTCTTGGTTTAGATCAATCAGAAGGTATTGATCATAGTGATCATATTTTAATAACTCATTCTCTTAATCAGGGTGATAAACGACAGTCACTTGTCGTTGAACAGGAAAAAGATCCTGAGATCTCCTGTTTGTTTCAAAGGGTCATAAATGAGACTGAAGTTACTGAAGTTCCTGTCTGTTATTTCATTAAAAATGGAATTCTTATGAGAAAATGGAGACCTCCCGAGGTACCTGTTGGTGATAAATGGTCAGTGAACTATCAAATAGTAGTTCCAAAACCTTACAGACAGGAAATACTTAATCTGGCCCATGAAACTCCTTTGGCTGGTCATTTAGGGATTAATAAAATGTATCACAAGATCTTGAATCACTTCTATTGGCCAAAAATCAAAAGTGATGTCAAATATTGTAGATCTTGTCATGCTTGTCAAATGGTAGGAAAACCCAATCAGAAGATACGTAAGGCTCATCTGCAACCTATTCCTACGTTTGATGAAACATTCAGTGGAATTATGGTAGATTGTGTGGATTCCTTATCTAAGACCAAGTCAAGTAATCAATTAAAGTTAAAAATGAAGCTAAGGTTTGATAGAACTGAAAGGGAGAGAACTTTTGAGTATGATGATGGAGTTGTGTTACTCTTATTCATTCTTCTTACTTTACTTCAAATTAGATATTATGGCCCGTACAAAGTTAGGAAGAAAATGAATTAGTTAAATTATAGTATTAGTGCTCCTGGGATCTAAATTAATTATAGGAGTACCAGTATATTGAAAGAGATAGCCATGTTAAATATGTAATTAATTTAGTTGTACCAGTCCCTCTTAGCGAAGGAATATCATCAGGATTCGACTGATATTGGAGCTACGAATTTTTAGAATTCAAAAATTATTAAAAAAAATCTAGACCAGAAACTTTCACAGTTGCAAGTGCAAGAAAGAAATGAATTAAAAGTTATTATTATATGAGCATTTATGTCCAGATATTCTTACCAGGACAAACAAAATTTTCATGACGTTGAAATGGAAAATTCCAAACAGCATCTATGCTGGACGAGTCCACTCAAACAGGAATATTTGAAAAAGGAAATTCAATATTTGTTGTAGAATGATTTTATCAAGCCCAGTAAAAGTGATTGGAGTTCACTATGCATATTTGTTCCTAAACCAGATAAAACTCTCCGTATGTGCACTGATTATAGGAAGGTGAACAGAGTGATAAAAACAGATTCATTCCCATTAACAAGAATTGACTATTCTATTGATAAAATTGGGAATGCCAAGTACGTCACCAAATTCTGATCTTCTGAAAGGATTTTGGCAGATTCCACTACGGAAAGAGCAAAGGAAAACTCAACATTGCGACTCCAAAAGGACTCTATCAATATAAAGAAAGTCCATTTCAACGTCTCACAAAAATGATTATCTCTGGTCTAGAGATTTGTGACGTCATCATCTACAACGACACCTGGAGAGAACATCTAGCAACAATTAGAAAATTCTTTGACAGACTCACTTATACGTGTCTGACTGTTAATTTATTTAAAAGTGAGTTCTGCCTTGCTAGAGTGTTTTTTTTTTTTAGGATATTTAGTGGGACATGGACAAGTTAAAAGGTTGAGGCTATTTCTTGATAAAATAATTGTAAACACTCTTTCCCGTGTATAATTCATTATATTGTGTAATTTTTAATTTCAGATGTAAATTGGTTTGTGATAAAAAGAAAGTTTTATCATATAAACCTTTCTTTTTATTTTATGGGGGAAGGTGTTAAGGCTATTGGATTTATTTATTTTTTAATTGTTAAACCCAAATTTGTTATTTAGGATTTAATATTCATTAATTGGGAAATTGTTCTAGAAAGTTCAGCTTAATCACTTTCTGTAAATAGGCTGACTTAGATTGTAAACAAGTTTTGACCTTGGCTTACAGTGGTCTAGTTCCTGACCTTGCTTTGAACATTGTAAACAGGTCTTCAATTTCATTGGTTAATTTTAGGGACAACATTCTATTTTTAGTTCTATGGGGTAAGAAAAAATCTAGAGTATGTTATTTTTAGTAAGGTAGTCTCTTTCTGTGACCTTCCATGACCTTCTATCAATTTCTAGAAAAGAGCATGATCACTTGTTTACTTCAGAAAAACAATATATACCGGGTATAGCTGTATTTTAGAAGCTGACAGTAGTAGAAGTATTGGGCTGTAAGTTATTGGTTGTGTATTTATGTTTGAGTGTTAATATTATTCAGGACTTGTGTCAATTCGTTGGAAAAGAAGAATTATTCTATTTATCTGGAAAAGGACATATGTTTCATAATTTCATTTGGATGATTTAAAAACAAGAACTGTACCACGTGACATTGTCAGCCATTTTGGATTATTACATCGTCAAGATTCGAACCTGGAACTATTAGAACATTTATTTATCAGGACTTGAAATTCCATTAGTGGATTATTTTGTGAATTCTACATTTGTTGGATTTGATTGTCTAAAACTGTAAGTTTTATTTATTTTATGAAAATAATTGTACTTAATAAAATCATCGTTAAAGTTATACAAGCTTGTTAGTTTTCACTCTTTCTGTGTTGCTGCTTATTCGAGCTTAAGCACGTAACACCAGACTTTGGTGCACTCTTCTTCACGATTGCCCGTACTAAATCAATAGAAATAGGTTTAAAAACTCCTAATGGTTGTTGCTGAAATTCTGCAAGACAACTGTATGGTGACGAGTCAGTTTAAATTGTGCTGTCAAGCGAATCTCTAATGGTCTGTACTTTATCACGGAAGAAATTTGCAAATTGGTCCGGATGGTAGAAAATGTAGTTGTGTACTTTTGTTCCTTGACATTAGTTCGTTAGTTATCTTAAAAAGCTCTTTGCAGCTGGAACTCTCCGTGATCTTAGTACTGTAGTGGGATAAATTTGTTAAATGGACTATGTTTGTGACATTCTTTCATAGCAGCTTCATAGATTTGTGTATGAATAGTGAGTCTGGTGGAAAGCCAAAGCCTCTCTGCTTTTCGGCGGTCTTTTAGCAGTGCGAAGCTGGTCCCAAACACTGCTATACCATGGAGAACACTTTTTTTAATTGATACTCTGCATTTGGTGGCTGGGGCATGTTTTTCAAGCAATGAATGCAGGCAGTTATCAAGTTGTTCCACTGTTGGATGTAAGAAAGTTGTTAGTTTTTCTTAGATGTCATGCATGAATTTGGTTCTGTTTTTCATATGGAGGTTTCTCTTAGTAGCAAATAGAGATGGAGGGTTAGGGACTGATACGTTGAGATGGCATATAATGCAGAGGTGATCTGATGCAAGTTCGTGGGATACAAGGGTGGATTGCAGAATATTATCATCAGGTCTATAAAGAAACCAGTCTAAAATGTGACCAAGTTTATGGGTAGGTTGGTTAACTGACTGTTTAAGATTGAAAACATGAATGGAATCTAGGAGTTTTGACATGAATGGGTTTCCAGGACAGTCAAAGTGAAAGTTGAAATCTCCAAGAATAATTAGGTTGCCACCTATCGAATTTCCATACTCCAGAAGATTTGGAAACTGCTCAGAAAGAGAGATTCAGTCAGCTTGTTTTTTCTACTAGGAGGAGGGCGGTAGAGACAGAAAAAATGGACTTACCT
Organism: Unio delphinus; assembly: GCA_029339505.1. Taxonomy (NCBI): domain Eukaryota; kingdom Metazoa; phylum Mollusca; class Bivalvia; order Unionida; family Unionidae; genus Unio; species Unio delphinus. The sequence goes on along the minus strand of JAQISU010000091.1, from coordinate 2,041,520 downwards.
TTGTTCCAGTGTGAGTGTTGTTTGGATTAGTTCAAACGATGTGTGGCAGAAATTGAAGGTTGTGTTGTTCTTACGGCATTTGATCATGGAATTCTTTGTAATGACAGTAATTCCACCTTCGCGAGAGTTGCGGGGGAACGACTTGATGGAGTAATCGCTGGGTGTTAAATTCGCACACTTAGGTTCATCACCTGATGGTTGTAACTATGTTTGTCAGGAAGAAGGTGTCGATATTCTGGTCATTGATAATATGAACTCTTTCTGTGTGCTTTTATGGTGATCCTACTGATTGAGCATTGAATAATGCAATGCGTAGTGGTATCCCAGGGACAGTTGACACAACGGTTGACGATTTAAGAGAAATTTGAACCAGGTTATCAAAATTAACAGCAAAAATTTTAAATTGTTTATCTGTTATGGACGAAAGGGAGATAACTGGAATTCTTCTTCCTTTTAACCAGTCAGGACAAGAGGATAACTGGTTTGCCTAACACCTGAAGCTTGTTCAGTGCAAAAAAGCACAGTATGATAGGAGACATTTTCTGTAGGTGAAATAAAAGTAAGCAGTAAGGGGGGAGGTGACACATAATAGTACTTTCTCAATTTAATGCTCTCAACTGGAGCAATATAATATGCTGCCTTTTAGTAAGACTGTCTTTTAATGAAGTATATGATACAGTACTCCCCATTTTATTGCTCTCATTGGGAGACAGAGTACACTGCCTTGTAGTGAGACTGTCTTATAATGAAATACTCATCATAGTACTCCTTCAATATGTCTGTGTTAACCATTCTTATTAATGAAACTAGTTTAAAATGATATAATATAGTTTATAATTTTATAATTCTGCTACTAAATGATGAAATGTGGTCTGCCTTATAATTGTTTGATGTTTTAATGGAGATTTATAGTGGGAGAGTGCTGTAGTGGGATCAAAGGATTGTGTTACACAGACATGCTTTAAATTTAGGGGTCTGTACTTGTCTTAAAGCATCTAGAAAAGCAAGCTTTCTTTGTTCTAAACCATTTACAGCAAAATTCACTTGAGCTTGATGAAGCAATGTGTGAATTTATTTTCATTCTAAGTATAATTATTTTGCATCCTTCAGGTACAAGCTCCATGAAGATGGTATATGGAGACTGCAGACAGTTCGCTATGAAAGTATAGAGCTCACATCACAGGGTGACAAGGACATCGTTGATGAACAGAGTAATGTTAACGATGGTCTTAATGTTGATTCTACCCATGCCAATGCTTCAGTCCATAGTGCCGAAAACACCGAGACCATGGATCATATTGTTCACAGCTCAGCAGATGAAAATATTGCTGTTAATACAGCAGCTGATAGTAATCAGATCATTGACAATTTGTATATGGACACAGATGAGATTGTGGACAGTCAGATACAGGTCAATCAAAATCGCCAGCTTAGCGTCTCTGGGTCTAATGTTGCTATAGTTACTGACTCTGAGGGAGCAAGTCATGTGATACTAACATCTGATCAGTCTAATGAAGTAAATGGTAGTCAAAGGATAGAAGAGTATGAGGATAATATGGCTTATAATTTGCAGATGTTAGGAGAAGTAGCATTGCTTGGACCAAACAGATAAAGGAAAAGAAACATTTAATGTGTATTTACATGCTTCTAATATCATTGTATTATTGTTTTCACAATAATTTCTTCCACGAAAAAAAACCCAAATACATAGATTTTTTTTCACCGATTTTAAGCTCAAGAGGCCAATGTCCAGATGAATTCTTACTAATAGCCCTGCTTTTTACCAAATGCCATCTAACCTACACCAAAATTTGTGCATTTTAGGATGAAAGTGTCACACATGAAAAATGGATCACCATGACCCATTTTTTTGGAATTTAATGCTACATTTCTAAAACTTTTTCACTATTTGCCACCAGACTTGCTCAGAGATGTAGGTGCATCCACCAAAACTGGGTCACTAACCAGTTTTACAAATTTTTCAACAGTGATCAAATTTGTTTGGGCTGTTATTGTAGTACCCTTGTGCCTGTTGCCACCAAATTTGGCCCATGGCACTAAATTACCGACATATGTTGCTTTGATGTCAACACAAAAACAAGCCAAACTTGGCTCGATGTTGCATATGTTGGTTGTAGATATGTAGCACACTGATACTGGGCTATTGTGACCCAATTTCTAGGTTATAATTAGTTATATAGCTTGATATAACTTGTGCAACAGAAATGGTGCTCTGATAGGAGCTGATCACTAAATTCGTATTTTTTATTTCTTTCATTCTTGTTTAAAACATTCATCTCATTGATTGGTTACCATAGTTGCTACACCAGTGGAAGGAAATTCAGGAAATGATGCCCCTATGGTGACCATTAATAAGAGCAGTGTTAATATTTGCTCATACTCTTGGAGTCTGGGGGTGGGGACAACAAATATAGCCTGATTATAAATTTAAATTACATAAACTTCATCAAAACCAAACTTCATATATGCAGCTATAACAGGAAATATGATTTTGGATACTATCAGGCGTAAAGCATGCTAATTTGCATTGTCTATCCTGAAAGATACAACAGATTATTGTGACTTTTTCTTAAGAATAAAAGATTATATTTGAAATGTGTATTAAACTTTGCAGTGCTAACTGTACTATGTTTTAACCATGCATTCCCCTTTTTTTTATTGACTGCTTCAATGGATGAAAAATTTATTTTGTATTACGTTTCTGTGAATAATGCTATACCAGGAATTAATGTAATCTTAATATTAACATTAAGTGAGATCACTTTACATAATAATATATTGAGTAATTTGCTCTTACATTTTTATTTACATACATATACAAAACAAATTACTTTAAGTAATATGAGAAAATGATTGTTGGAAAATGTAAGATCTTCACAACTCTTTTGTGTCAGTATACTAATTGAGACAACATGAAGAAGTAAAGATTGAAGAGCTTTAATTACTGGAATTATTAAGTTTGGAGAATTATGATACAATAGGGAAACAATTTGTACTATCCCAAGATAGGTCAGGGTATTAAATGATGCATTAATGATTTGTTTGGAAAAGTATACATAAATTCTATCCCCACCTGATTTGTCTCCCCTTGCAGCAGTCCATTCCATGATTTAGTTTGACAAAAATAACTTGTCCATTGGACATTTCAGTAAAGCATACGTGAGGGGTTAGTCCACTTTTAAAATTTGTGTGTGTGCATGTGTCTTGCTTGCATGGTCTCTAGAAATTATCTTGTGTGCATCCAGCATATACAGTGCATGCATACCACCAGTGATATGACCCTAATATCTGTCATGCTGAAATGTTAAATAGAAAGGTAATTATTGTGTTTTGCTGTATAAAGATTATACTGGCTTATGAGTCAAGTCAAATTGCAATTAAGAAAGCTCTAATCTGCTGTAGCATAATGCACCTGCAAATCAGAGTATCTTATTTCTACTACTGATTACTCTTAACAGAATGTACCAAGTCAACTATGCCAGTGCAAAGTGCATTATGTGATGGCAGATCTGGGTCTATCTAGTTTGCAGTTAGACTCTCTTATAAGTTATCCAGAAAAAATCTGTATCTCCTGATTGGTCAAGAAAATCAATATTTTTCTGTTTTGTAAGTCAGTGTGTAGAAAACTGTAGACTTCATTTTGACAATTTATGTGCCCAGGACCGGAAACTCTTTAATGAAGGTATCACTACATTAATTCAGTCAGTGAGCTTTTTTGGATCCTGTTGTAGTTGATAAGAAAATTATTAATAGTTTTGTGTTTTGTCCATGATATTTATTAACTTAAATTTGTGAAGAAAAATATTTCCATTCAGTAGAAGATAGCAGTAAATGCTAAACAGAAAATAAAATGTTTTACTGGTTCTTGAAAGATCACTTATGCAAAATATGTTTAGTAACTTGCAACTATTTCCAGATAATGCCACATGTCCTGATGTTTGATCTTTTTTGTCTAGATTATGATAGACTTGGTGCATCAGAACTTACCATTTATGTACATGTACTAGATTTCATCAGAAATTTAGAAAAACAGGAAACTATAAGGATGCACTAAAATTTATCATAGCAAAGAATAAGCGCCACAAGGATACGCAACTTTAACAAAGATTGGTCTAATTATTTTCAACACAAGCTGTTAATTAGAGCCTGGATGTTTTATGCAGCTTGTAATATCTGTCCCCATTTTCTTTAATAACTTATAACCGAAAGTCATTTTTAGGGAACAATGTCATAGTTTTTGCTTATTAGATTACCCCTTTATACCTCATGTTATCCCCTCTGGATGCCTCAACCCAGTTCACATGCCAGCATGTTTGGATGCCTCAGCACCATCCACATGCAAGCATTCTTCCAACACCTATGGTAGACATCAGCTATTTTTTAGGTTGTTTTCATCGCACCATCTTCGGGGCAATCCTGTTAGGTACTAAGAGGCATTGAGATAAATGGCCATTGCATCATGTCACATGGTTACTATTTAAAGATCTAGTCGTATTTAGTGTGTAAATGGGTCAGATTCTCCACTCTCCAAAATGGAGGCCATAGATTTTGTGGAGTACTCTTGAGTTTGGAGGATGAGAATTACAACTGTGAATTCTTCAGTCAGATATAGGCTCACTTGTTGATTTGCATAACATTGAGTTTTGATAATCTATCCGATTCATATGATTTTTTTTTTTATTTAGACTAAGAGCTATTAGATTTCAAAGTTGAGAAATGTCAGCTACAGTGTTCATGCATATGGATCTGATCGGTTGAGCTTGTTACCACTAAACTTAGAATATATACAGTATTTATCAGACTTTTGAACAAGTATGAAAATGAGCAAGATTATTAAATATTGTCATTGTCTTGCATCTGATTGGCTGAGAATTTTACCACAGTCTTCATTTCTCATTCAATTTTGATCAGACTTTGAATGTGCACTTATATCAAGATCCAGGGCAAGTTTGATAATGGGTGACTGCATCTTTTCTAGACTAGATTTAATAAAGAAATTGTTCTTATGGATTACTGGCTCTGTCTTATCCCCTCCCCCAGGAATCATAAACATTGAAACCATTGGGATCCCCACCCAAGTGAGCAGCGTGGCTAAGGAATGGGGCTAATGACCAGAAGGTTGCAGGATTGATTCCTACCATCTTATCAATCTATATCCTCATCAGTATGCACACTCTAAATCAAAGTCCGATGAGATATAGATGAAAGAAGCTTACATACCAAATCTGATTTAAAGAATGGTCTCTTGAATGTGCATATGCTCTGCCCATCAGATGCAAAATCACTGCATTAATATAATCGTTGTCACTCATAATTAAACCTGTGAGAAAACTTGCCAGTATCTTCTCGTGGGTCGGTGGTTCTTTCCAAGGTAATTTCCTGGATTCTTCTTCCACCATTAATACTGGCCACCATGTATAGCCTATCATGCGCTGAAAAATGGCTTTAAACCCTACAACAACAACATCATAATCAAACCCATCTAAGATCTCAGTGATATAAGCTAACATCCCAATCTATCAAAACTATGGTTTCCAGTGTTTTCACAAGCTCAGCCAGTTAGATGCAATATCACCTCATTAATATGCAGGGTTATCACTCATAATTACACCAATCCACGTTTTTCATGATATAACCTTATATACCGAATCTGATCATATTTTGATACATGAACTAGAGTGTGTTCACAATCTCGGCCAAATCAGATCATTAGCATGCATGGATGTTGCTTGAAGCTGAACTAATTTGAAATTTTGAAGATGTAAGCTTACAATACAAAGCGGATTAAAATTACAACTCCAAAGGGGTAACAAACTCAACCAAGCAGAAATATAATCACCATTTTCTTCATATATATATATATATATATATATATATATATATATATATATATATATATATATATATATATATATATATGCTGTATTGTTTTATTCTTAGTGGCTCCTGTTTTTGTTTAGTTTTCTATTGCATAATATAAATCACCTTGCAGCTGAGTTTTTTCAACATAAAAATAATGCTAACAAATTTTAAAAAAATGCATGTCCTGATTTTACAACTTCAGAAGTTATTGTATCCAAAGACCAAATATAATTATAGGTTGATAAAGTTTTTTCTTATGGCTAATGAATCTCGAGGTCGAGAATTGGTGAATGACATGGTGAAATCAAATCAATTTCTGGCTCCAAAATATGTGCATCAACTTCTGGACAAACTACCATGTCATACAAACATAGGGGTATAATTTGCAGGAAAAACAATTAGTACTCTATTTTCCTCGGATATCAATGCCTTCATTGGGATGGTAAACAAGCACCTACCTTTCTTTTTCATACATAAGAAGAAAACTTGATTCAGACAATGTTACATTTGGCACAGACAATGAAAAGGCATTGAGCAATGCGCTTAAAACAACAAATTTTCAAATTCAGGCTTTTTACTTTGTGTGAAGCATTTAAAAGACAATATCAGACATTTTCTTCAAACACTAGGCTCCAGTAAGGGAAGATCATGAAACTATTATAAATATTATCTTGAATGAAAACAAAGATGAACTAGTTTTTTTTTAGTCTAGTTGAGCTTGAAAATACTTGGCACAAGAAGACTGCTGACGATTTAAAAAAAATATATTACAAGTTGAAAAACCAAAAGATACTGATAGTCAAAAATCAGGGCAACACAAATGGCAGAAAGCTGAAAGGGCAACTTATATTAAACGTTGATGACTAGTACAGGTTTTGTTAAGAACATGTCTTCATAAGTAAGTATGTGCTAGATAAATAATATGTGATTTGCTTTCTCGCTCACAATTTGAACTTTCCCTGGCTTTTCCATACAGTTTTGGGGGTAGTTTGGGGTATTTTGTGTTACCAGTTTTAGGCAAGGGTCCTTTCCTTTTTATGTCTGGGCTCTCACCTTCACTTTCCATTATCTCTTCTCTGATCAATGGTTAGGCATATATTGCGGATAATAATTTGCCTATTGTGAATTGGGGTGGGGTTTTTCTGCCCCTTTTTTTGTTGATGCTTTGTTTTATTCCCTTTCTCTCTCTCTCTCTCTCTCTCTCTCTCTCTCTCTCTCTCTCTCTCTCTCTCTCTCGGCATTCCTTGCTATCTACATTCAAGTATATTTCCACTTTCAAGAGTACTTTTCATCCTTTCGTTCTTTCGTGTTTTTTTCGCCAACTATCAGCTTTTTTTATTTCTACTTCTGATTCAGTTAGAACTTCTATTTCTGTTATGGTATAATGGGATTTGCTAAAATATTTGTAGAGCAGAGTATTTATTTTATTTTCTTTTTTATTTTTTTGGGAGGGGTATATTTCTTTTTGGTGTTTGGAATTGGTTTTGGTTAATTATCTAATGTGACTAAGATGGGATATGTGGAGTTGCAAGGCTGTTTGTCTTGCATTGGTGTGAATATGTCCTCACTTGCTTTTCTTGAGGTTATTTCCAAATCGCTCTAGTTTTGTATTTGTACCTTCTACTTCTACTGCTTCTTCACATGGCATGCTTGTTCTCTAACTCTAATTTTATCTAGTTGGTCATAATTTGTTCTTTTTGATTGTTGTGTTGGTTGTTGTGGGTTGTATTCAGTCCTAATGTGACTCACCTGTTCACATTTAAGAAAAAGGCTGTGATAATAGCATCCTGTTTACCAGGTTCGCACTATGAAACCCACAAAATAGAGAATTGGTAAATCCTTTTTTAATCTCCTTTGGGGACTTACCTCGTTTATGATATTTGGGATATGCTGTGTTTGTCCCCACAGTTGTTGTCATGGACTTGTTATTAAATTTAGATTCCATTATCTGGAATTTATATCGGTAATCCTGATACGTGCATAGTTGTATATTTTCTTTCTATTTCTCTTTTGATTGTGGTGCTTCTTCTATTATCGTTGTCTTTCTCATTAGTATCATAGGGTCCTTTAGGAGAAGTGATTTTGTTTTCTTGGTGATCAGTGCAAACTGACCATATTCAAAGTTTTGCTCGTCTTTTATCTGGAACATGTTCGTACCGTTTGCTCCAAGTCTTGTTAAATTATCAGCTTTTTTTAGTTGTTCTTCCATTGGGAGTGAACTTTCATTCAAGATCTGGCATACTTGTCCCTTGCATTCAGATACCTAATTGCATTATTTCATTCTTCTTAATTAGAAAAATATTAGCATTCAGAGGGCATATAGACATTAGACAGCTATATTCTAAGTTATGATACAAACTAAACCAACTGTGCTAACTGGATGCTTAATGAGAAACTGCATGAATTGAAGAGGATTATGCAAATGCAATGTCATTTAAGACTTGTTAGAATTGTAGGATTTATTCAGGGGAACAAACAAATGTTCAACATAATATCTAAGAACAGAAAACAAAAAAAAGCAGTTAATAAACACAGAATGTTCAAAAGGCACTCGGTTGTTCTCCACTTTGCATGTGGAGTTGTGTATTTCCCTTTGTCCTCATGTTCAATTGTCAAGATAATTGTGACTTTGTTTCTCCTTATGTCAATAATGGAATACTTTGTTCAAGCAAAGTGTTCAGTTTTATGTCTAAGAAAGATAACAATACAAATAATGCATTGGCATTAAGATCTATCACATAACAGGTAAGAAACACACCCAAAAATGTGAAATGTTCAAAAAGTACTATGGTAGCTTTTTCTCCACTTTGTACATGAAGTTGTGAATGAGCTCCCCATGGTCCATTTGGCTAAACCAGTATGACTTCGTATCTCCTTCATTTTACATATATACGAAAATAGACTATTGTAAGTTATCTATGCATTGTGGATTTTTTTTATTGTACGAGTCTGGTATGTTGTGTTGAACCCCTTATATGAATTTTTCAATATAATATAGACAAATTCAATAAAAGTCAATAATGTACATATTGGGCAATTATTCCAAAAATGCATTCTTTGTAATTCAAAGCAAACTGTATCATCAGTCATCTGCGAAAGTGGAGATTTATGTTATTTATCACAGCCAATTCAATAAGGTATTTATACATACTCATGTATAACTCTAAAGTACAACTTTCTTTGCCACAAGAATTTTAACAAAATAAAAAAATTAGAATGTAGTTTAAGTAGTAGCAATATATCCTGAAAATAAAATTAAACAGAAAATAGATTCTAACATGACTGATGTTGAAAGGTGATAATGCAACATCGCAATTTTTGGTTATTATTGCAAATAGTTATTATCATTGTTATTGCTGTATTGATTATTATCTTTTTGTCTTAGATGTGTGAAATTAATAGTTGTTGCTGCTATAGGTTTACTAAGCTTATTCATTTATTAAATATCATTTATCCCCTTAAGAAAACTTTATAAAAACTTACACATATTGCAGTAAAGGTCAAAGGTTAAATCTTGAGAATAACGATCCTTACTATTGGCTACCACTAAATTTCGGGGGTGGGGTACACATACCACATTTACATGAACTGTGAACATTTCATTATAAACGCTTCTTGCATTTTTAGATTTGTTTTCTTACCCCCCATAAAATTTGTTTGATGTTAACATACGCTAATAAAGAAAAGTTTTTTTGTGTAAATATTATCCCTATGGTTCAGTATTTTTCTAAATATTAAAATCAGGGCTGGCCTTAGACCAATTTGGTCCAATCGGGCCAAGCCCTCACATGTGTGCTGTGCATTAGTATCTTTTAAAAATATATAGAGAAAGTAATTTGTAAGTGATGGAAGAAATTTTACATTCAGTATCATATAAAACATGTTTAAAAGCTTATTTCCGATTGCCATGTTCACAGTGTCCCATGTAATCAGCCGCCGCATTTGCTAAGGCCATTCATGGATTTTGTTATATTAAATTGCATAAAGATGAAGAAAATCCAGAGGGGGTATGTATTTGGCAGTATGAAATGTTGAACAAGGGAAATAACTATGGGAATCAAATAACATCTATAAACCTTTAATACAAGGTATTCACCATTAAAGTATTGTCTTTGCTGTAGATCATAACATATGCTTGCAAGAAATTATTCAGAAACTGTACACCATGCACACGAGATATGATTCAGAATCTGTACACCATGCACACGAGATATGATTCAGAATCTGTACACCATGCACACGAGATATGATTCAGAAACTTTACAATGTGAAATTTACATCCCAGTGATATGGCATAAATTAAAGATTCAGATTGGCTGTACTAGATTTATTTTACCAAAACAATTCAAATTTAAGGTATAATTTACCATAACATTTGATTCTTAGGCCTATTTTACCATAACATGTCATTCATATGTATATTTTACCATAATCTAATTTACAACGGAAAAAAGTATAAGGATAATTCGTATAACATTTGTTTTTTTAAACATTGGAGAAAATTTACCCAAAAATATCAGACATCAACAATTCTGGAAGTAAAATACACTTGACAATCAATATTCAACACTTCTGTGGGCCGTTTTTTGTTGTTGCTTTAATGTACATTGGACATTTAAAAACATCAACTGAGAAGAAATATGTTAACAAAAAAAACAAAATAGATCGTCCTTCGAATTTTTTAAAAAATTTAAACACTTTCTCGATATATTATAGCAATCCTGAATTGATGTGGGGGTTTTTTTTCTTCTCTTTTAGTGCTCAAATTCAAACGTTTGTGGTTAGTCACTACCGTAAATACATAATAATTCCAACTCCAACTAAATTTAAGAGCAACTTTTTATTGGCAAATAATCTATAACACCTTGACAGATATTTTCGAAAAGGTATACAGAGTTAGGGAATCACCAATAATGATATACTGTATGTACTCACTTGTAAGTGTAGCCCAGCTGCAAACTGGACAGACTCTCTCTCTCTCTCTCTCTCTCTCTCTCTCTCTCTCTCTCTCTCTCTCTCTATATATATATATATATATATATATATATTACTACATTTCCTTCCCAATGACACGAATAATGGTGAAACATATTACATTCCGCTCAGGATATTTTACATTTGAGGAAACGTCAAGTTTAATTGCAACAACTGTCTTGTGTTTTATTCCGATTAGGCAGTAGGAAAACATAATTTCCACAAAAGCAGTGATCTAGATCCAATAAAACAAATTAACCCAGCAGGCGAATATCTCCATTTTGTGTGAAATACGAAGCTTTAATTCACAAAATTTACTTTGTCCAGTCTAATCCATCCCTACATACATCAGTCCTGGATCGGATTAAGCAATAGGTGAATAAAGCTAAGGTCCTTAAGTGTGCATATTTTGTAGGTCATTCCTTTTGGCCCTCTATTCCAATATGTAATGCATACCTAGGCCAGTCCCTCCTATTAGCCTTTGAACCCTCATCACATGCATCAGGCCCTGTATTTATCCATCTGTGCATACATACACTCAACAACAAAACAAACAATCCAAGTCTAGTAATATCGACAAAACAATACGTAGTATATGCCATACCAACTACACTCAAACAACATTGTATTTTATATAGTTGTTTTTTTTTTAAGTATAATAATATGAGTAGTTGCTTTAAATATAATCTACATTCACTTGAATTTAGTTGGAATATATCAACAATGCATAAAAGGATGAATTTCTGACTAGGAGATTGAATCGTACATTTACGAGGTATCGGAATACAGGAACACTGTCACGTCAGTCGCCTGGTACTATTACCGTGCAAGGTTCCAGCAGGTAGCGTAATGGATGAATGGTGTTGTCACAACGCCAGACGAAATTTCCACGACAATGTAGGTTAGTGTATGTTTATGCTATTTACAGTCGTAAATAAGGAATGAAATAACGTGATATTGGCTGCATGGGTTAAACGCCACTGTTCAGCACCTGATAGTATACATGGCGGCAAGCATATATGGAGAAGGAACCTGGGAAGACCCCAAGAAGAACAAATGACCCACATGAAATTAGAGGCAAGCTTTCTGACATATACACGTAATATATACATGAATACCAACATCTTCAAAATAAATAAAAGTATAACATTAACATTACCAAACAATGTCAGCGATGAAAACATAAGGAATGTTATATTATCAATGCTTTCTTACAAGGGAACTGTTCTCATAACGGACTGAGAATGTAATAGGAACCATCCTTTCAGTTCCTCTTGGCGAGGGGCGCCAGTAGAAAAGGCTGGAATATTTGTGAATGGCATTTCCAGTCCCACAAATATATTGGAAAAAAAATAATTTTGCTTCAATTTGTAAAAACACAATTGTTAATTTCATCCTTGATTTGATTTGTGCGGTTTCGTCTTTTTCATGAAAAAAAAAAATAACCTTGTTTGAAATTGATCCCTGCCTTCGTAGAAAACGGCACATACTTTAGGCCGAATATTAACAAAACGTTTCCAAATTACTGGATTGTCAGGTTGGTTGTTGATACGAAACTAACCACGGCACGTTTGGTTTTTAAAAATTCTGTAAAAGGCACGTAATGCATTATGTATGTGTATAACCGTTTTATATTACATGGTGTCCACAGTGGCAGCAATATTGAACTCTCGAGTCTCATCATTTTTAAATCCGACGCCAATAAAGATTAGTTCTGTCAGACTGGTTGTCATTTATTAAGTAAAGTCGACATTCAATTTTCTTAATCTTTTTTCGTTCTTTTCTTTCTTTTGTACAAAATGGAGGAAAAAGTGAGATGAAATTATTACTTTCTGGGAACCCAGTGACTATCAGCTTTGTTCCCCATGTAGCTCGTCCATTGTTGTTTATCAAAGGGCAATACACGCCCACATAACTGCTTCTTGGGATCTAGTTTTTTGGAGCACTTACATGTCAGACGTAATCTGAAATATATAGGATAAAAGAAAAACATGCAGAAAAATGAGAAAGTACTTTAATCTCATAAAATCACTTATCATTATTTCATTTGTATTTAAGTTTATGAAAACTGTTTCTATGTTATTCTAGTGCTATATTTTGTTTTATTTATTTTTTTTATTTATTACTCGCTATGGGGTGAGGCACATGTAGTGTATGTTCATACTGTAGCACATATTGTAGATCTTTTAAAGAACATCATGTCAAGAGTTAAGACAAGACGTGTGTGTGTGTGTGAGAGAGAGAGAGAGAGAGAGAATGGGTATGACAACATATATTGTTTTGTTTGTTTGATTAGGAATTTTAACGTAGCTTTAACAATTTTTCAGTCATATCGCTACGATGTCTGCAGTGAGGCAGTTTATAGTGTTGCTTAGCACTGGGACATTATGCCGCAGACATGTAGCATGATCCCACCCAGTCACATTATCCTGACACCAGGCCGACCAGTCCTAACACTAACCTCATAATGCTGAGAGCCAAGCGAGGAAGCTGTTTGTACCATTTTTGTAAGTCTTTGGTATGACTCGTCCGTGGCTCGAACCCACGACCTCCGCTTCCGCGGCGGACGCTCTAACCACTAGGCCACCGGAGCGCTTGGTATGACAATAGAGAACACGACAGCAACGACGATGATAAAAATAAAAGGCAAGAACAGCATCAATAAAAACAACTATTCTGACATTGTACTCTTACCTATACACCGTCATCTGACCCATGTGGATGTTGAAAGGGTCATACTGGGTCTGACTCTCATAAGTTCTGTTCTCATTATCGGCATCACCATTATGCTTGGAAAGACATTCCTCCGTTACAGTATGTTCGTAAGCGTCGTTGTCCATACCGTAATATTTACCTGGCGCAAAGAAGTGTAACTTAATAGAAATATCCTTTCATATCCCTCTTTTCATAATTTTTTTTTTGAAATTTACTTTATTCAGTACATATATTCATCGAAATGTTAAAATCCTTAACTTTGTATTTCATCAATCATTATTTGTCTGTCACACCTACATGATTTATATCGGACAATGATTGTAAACCATTTTTCTTTTAGTGTCAACTTATATGCTTTTCAGCATTCGGCACTTTTTTGTCAGAAGTACAATGACAGAAGATAGTGGTGATAACCTGATAGATTTTAACATACACATTTCAGCTTGCCGGGTCGGGTCTCTCCCACCCACACCAGCAGTAATAAAATAAACAAATAAAAACTTAGAAAAAGAAAAGTTTTATGGTTGACAAATATGGGGAAGAGGGAAACCAGACAAAATGGGAGTGAAGAAACTAAACCCGTTGAAAACCAACCCGGTCAGGTGCCCGGAATCGTTAAGGGGAAAGGTTCGTCTATTAATTATGTCAACAAAATAAGTTGAAGAAGTTTGACAATTGCTGACATGGGGGGGGGAGGGGTTCAAGATAATTTGACGTTAACAATGTTATTTATGTTGAAGAAGCATGTTCAACAGCACCGACAACGCGATCTTGTACCTAGGAAATTACCATATGCTCCTCAACTGCAAAGAATACGACCAATGCGAGTGGCTACCAAAAGACAGAGAGATGATGGCAATTATTGCTCATGGAGAGATGTTAAGCGCATAATAGTTAGATGAAGATGATGTCAAGAAATTAATGAATCAGCCACTATGCCCATTATAACAATTGAGGAACATTTGGCTTCCCCACGGGAAGATGATAGAAGTTAGAATATAAAGTCTCGATTTTTTCATGATTTCAAAGTGTTATTATATAGCCAATTTGAAATATGTTAAAAGGTAAAAAATGTATTAAAATTTATTTGTAGACCTTTTAATTTCCATAATTCTATTTTTAGCATAAAAGCTAGCCGTATAAAATCTTGTTCTTTCTTGGGGGGGGGGGGGTTAAAAAATTACATAATTTTATTGGGTTTATTGGGGGGGGGGGTCACTGAAAGTGTGACAGTTGTTGACAAGGGGGAGGGAGGGGGGGGGAATTGCCTAAAAAGTGTTGACATGATTAATAGACGTCCCCCAAATATTCGCTAAACATCTGTCCAACTTTGATAATTTAATAAATCTTATGTATATGCCATTTTGTATTACGTCTCCAGTTTTATAGTTTATTAGATTTTTATGAATACTTAATTATGGGAAATCGATGTTAGGAAAATATTCCTCAGTCCGAGTATTTAGTCAATATTTGGGAGGGGAGAAACGTCACAGAATGCAGTGAGATTTCATGACAGCATGGTTTGGTTTTGTAGTGAATCCAGGTCAGAGTCGGATAAGTGGGCATGATCCAAGTAGTTCTCATTAAAATCTAGAGTCAAGATCAATTGATTGTGTATCTTTATGTGAATTATTCGTGATAGGGACTCATATTTTATACAATGGAATAATTGAGTTGGGATTGTTCCGTTATCTGGAAATACATTTTATTGTTGCTACGATGGTAAATATGGTGTAGAGTTTTACATCGGAAATGAGGCTTACATCACGACTTGACTGACCTAGGAATAGAGTAGGAACATATTTCCCTTTAGTTTTTGAGTTGTTTTTTATTTTCACGGTGTGAAGTACTGGTGATACGTTAGGGAAAGCTAACAAGGAGAACCATGCAATTGAGAGGATGCCAAGAAAATTTTGATATTTGTGGTCATTCAGTGATTAGAGGAAATTATGTATAATCATGGCGGGTCGTTAGAATTTCCAGTAGACAATGGTTGTTGTATAGAAGTCTTTGAAAAAAAGAGGAAAAACATGCGACTTCTAGCAGACTTTACGTGAGGTTCAGATTCGCTCTGTAAATAAACCCCTTTAGCATTTTGCAATACAAACAATAATTATAAGGATTGGTAGTGCAAATGAAGTTGAAGATAACTTGAAGAGACTGAGATTAAAACAAGGGTCAGATATATCAGTATTTTTACTTGCGTCGATTTTCCTAAATGCATGGGTATTTAAAGCAAATAGCAAAACCATATCATGTTATCTATAAAATACACTTTAGATCACCTAAAAAGAGGAAGGAATAAGCAGGACAAATTAAACATGGTTATTCCAAATTGTTTTTTCAAGAAAAGGAAAATGAATGAAAAAAACAAGATTAGAGTAAATGTAACATTTTCTACAGACTTACTATGCGTATCAAACCTAATAATCTCCTGAGAGAGCTTTTCTGCAATACATTTCTGGTCTTCAGGTAAGACTGCCTGTGTTTTGGCAGGAAAGAACCAATAGGTGGCGAAAACAAAGTCGATCGAATGATCAAAATCGGGATGGTTGACAGACAACGTAGTCGGCGCTAATGTCCCGGTGGACAGTAATCTCTGCAGCCCGTCCTCATCGTGTGGTCCAACATGTCGTCGTTTCCGGTTTTGATTCTTGCGGTTTGAACGCGTCCTGTCTGCTCTTTGTTTTCTCGTATGTGACAAAATGTTATGTTTGTCCAACATGTTTATCTCACTCAAATTACTAAACTCAATCGACTCGCCATTTCGCTTTTTTCTTCTCTCCTTTTCCTGGATTTTAAAATTTGCATTCATCAGTGAAAAGCGTTTATTTCTGGGTACACCATACGACCTACCCGGGTACCGTTCTCCGTATTTCCTACGAGGTAGGAAATAACTTGGCGTGGTCTCTGTGTAGTAGTCTGACTCAAGAGGGTAATGATTTCCCCTCAACCTATTTCTCCTTGAGTTGCTATATAAACTCCCATCTGTATCTAGATTTCCATTGTCTTTGTAATATGGCCGTCTATTATTATTCTCCGAAAATATCCGAGGTAGGCGCTCGTCAGTGTCATACGGAACCTGCTGTCCTTTCTTATAGCTTGTCCTGTGTTTGTCAGGCACATTTGGTGTGTCTAGGAGATATTCCTGTCCCATTTCTCCTCTGTCATCTTGATGACTAGTTGCCTGTGCACAATGAAAAAGTACTTTTACTTTTTTTTAAATGTTATGAAGAATATATATATATATATATATATATATATATATATATATATATATATATATATATATATATATATATATATATAACTCATCCTTTTCTTAAAACAAGAGAACAAATAAGGCTTAAGATAGTTCGCCTGACAAATGCCTAATGGTCAATGCAAGAGGAGCTGACCAATAAATCCGAGTCACCAGGATGCTCTCTCTGAAAGTTTCTTCCAAAATGATGCAGATTGCATATGAAAACAACGTTTATAAGTATATCAGAAACATTCACCCAGTACCTTATTTGATGACAAATCGGCATCATTTGGGTAAAATTTCAAAGGCCTTCAAACTATGACACTTCTGTCAAATTTACTTAAATTATATTGAATGGTCTTTAAAATTAAGCCTTCTAATGTCTGTTTTAGTAACATCAGCTAAATTTGATAGTGAATTGGTATTACTGATAGCAGGGGTCTCAAACTGAAATCACCCTGAGGACCGCATATGGGTATTTTCGATGACCCAAAGGCCGCACCACCTTTGTTATCTCTTGACACCTTGTGACGCCAATGGTTTTGTGGGTCACATGATACGGCTTGGCGGGCTGCATGTTTGACACCCCTGATCTATACAAACATAAATTCCATTCATGCCTAGATGCTTTCTCTGATATCTGTTAAAATGATTTATTTTTCCTTCTGTCTTCTCGTAACAAAAAATAACGGATTATCATCATTTATGCAAATTGCAGGGCAGTCAGGTAAAACAGTAACAACTGTGCACTCCCAAGAAGGAAGGTAGGTGCAAAACGTGTGGGGAAAAGTGTTTTTAAAAATAAACAATAAATCCAGCTGGTACATTGTGTAAACGTTGTAATGGATGTAAAATCATAACAAGCTGGCCTTAAGCACGAGTGAGGTTTTAAAACAAATCTTGTAAAGCTAGATTCATAAGCTTACAGATTTTTTTTAAAAAACTTCAACCATTTGAAAATGTCATCAATTGTGTTCCCTCATATAGTATGCTTAAATTATCTGCAAACTTAGAAAAACATTGTAGCCTGACGCTGGTGTGTGTGTGTGTGTGTGTGTGTGTGTGTGTGTGTGTGCGTGCGTGCGTGCGTGCGTGTGTTTGTGTGTGTGTGTGTGTTCATATGGTCGGCTTCGGAGACACTCTTTAATAATTATTATTATTTTTGTTGTTATTGTTATTATTATTAAATTATACCAGTAAAACACTTATGTTTTATTATTTTATAACATCTTGGAACTGAGTATTTAAAATGAGAAAGCAATTGATGTCATATAAAGTTATTCTCCATTAGAATTCGCGATAGTATTTTATGTGATCTTCTATTTCAGTAGTACACAATATCTTCAACATTTTTCCACTTGATAAGCACGTGTTACTTTAGTTAGATAAGGCCTCTCAACCTGTCGTATTATTATTAATTATTATTATAAGTAGTAGTAGTATTACCGGGGTGTCGTCGAAACTGATATCATCCTGACCGGATAAATAATTATTGTACTCTGGGTGACGTTTGATATAGTCCAGTCCTTCCGCAGTAGTGTTGATCCAATATTTGCTCTCGACCTTATCACGATCAACTTAGAAGAAGAAAAAATACACTGAATAAATCATTATGTATGTATGTATGTATGTATGTATGTATGTATGTATGTATGTGTCTGTGTGTCTGTGTGTAATTGAAGCATAAAAAAGTATGAAGAAATATTTCTCCTAACCATTTAAAGCCGATTCTTTACAATGTAAATGTGGATTTAAAAACTCGCATGGCATTTAGTATTAGGGGACAGTAAATAACGCCTTGGCAGAACGCATCCAGGGCGTTAATTTGTACAATGTACCCTAGCAAAATATTCCAAGCTAATTGTACTTGGGGGTGGGGGATAAATGCTGGCATGCTTGCATTCTGACATGTGGCTGGATGAACGTTATGTTGTGTCTTCTTTGGTACCATCCAGAACAAATTCAGTACTGGCCGACATTCAAACTCTGTAACATGTATGTCACGTCGTTGGATTAGTGGTAGTATTTTGGGGTAAATCGAGCACGGGCATTTGGGAATCAATTTGTAAAACGTAAGATTGAACCTATTACGCTCACCCGAGTAATATACTGTTACACCTGGACCTGGTATGTGTTGACTGATGGCGTAAACTTTGCTAAAGCTTTTTGTCTTGAACCGTAAACGGCAATAGTCTGCACGACTTTGTTCGTGAACGTTTGTACCTACAAATGAAAGTATCATTAAATGTTTTGTTGTTTACAAAAAGCAACCATCATAGAAACAAATTTTAGTGAACGAAAATAGCATTCTATTAATCTTACGATTAAAATAAGTACCGACATTTTGAAGTTGCAGGCATTTTATAAGACAGAAAATATTGTTTCCGGCTTAAGTCAAAGATATAATAACTTCGATCTTTGATCCCAAACTCAATCAGATTCTTTCTTTTCTAATCAAAATGGTTACGACACGGATGTTCCAACCAGCGGCGTCGCTAGGGTTGTGTGTCACCCAGTACGGTAAACTCATGGTGTCACCCATCCAGACCTCCACCATGGATTTCTTCTCATTCAAATAAGCCCCAGACGCTCTGCAGACTGCATGGTTGCACCCTGTGCCTGCTAGTCATGTATTTAACTCTGATCGGTTATCCGCTTATGAAATCCGACTAGACCGAGCAGTGTGTGCTCTGTAAAATTTGCAATTTTTCATTTTGGTGTCACCCCTCTGAGATGGTGTCACCCGGTGCGGTCCGCACCATCCGCACTCCCCTAGCGACGCCACTGGTTCCAGCTAATCTGGTGAAAGAGATGAACGTTTGGTTTAATAAGCAAAGTCAAAGTTCTGTAGGAGGTCACACGGGTGACTTAACTCCATTACGCTTTGTCAGAAAATGGTACAAATTGACTTTTACAAACGTCTTTCTAATACAAAGCATCGTACTCATACGATGGGAGTCATAAATGCTTCGAACAATCATTTTTTACCTTTCACGAAAGCATATTCTCCTCCCTCCCCCTCGTGGTTTAGACAATCAGCTACCCAATAGAGAAACACGTCGTTTCCGTGCCCCTCCATACTAATCGTCACTGGGGAGGCCTGAGCCCCTACAGAGTCCCGTAGTGGTGGAGTGATCAGGGGCTGCCCGGTTTTGCCGTCAAGAACTGTCGTCTGCAATAGGTGAATTTTCTTTTATGTGCAGAGAACCAACGCCTTAAAATTTTATTTTTTCGTCTAATAATTTATTATTTTAAACACTTTTGTAAATCAGTGGATAAAAGGGTAATATTTTCGTGTATTAATGCATTACTCTTGAAATTTTTATGCATATGTAATTCTGCTGCGTTGAACGCTGATCGAAGCTGACACGTACAAAGCGAGATTAACTTGATCGTGACGGCTATGGTTCAACTAATTCGAACTGACCACGAGTTTAGTCTCTGCCGTGCTGATGGAAAATACTCCATCCATCAGAAGAAACAATTAGTTTGTAGTCTTTATTTTGTTTATGAAACAAAATATTTTGTGCACTGACCGATGGCATATTTACTGTTCCCATTCATTACAGTTACAATCACGCCATGAAACAAACGTCATAATTTATAAGTGACTGTCAGCACAGATTTGTATGAACTGTGTAGTTATTTTAAACACTGTTTTGTACATCACTTGTTGGATCAGTAGTGGAAATTTAAGAAATGCTCTCTCTCTCTCTCTCTCTCTCTCTCTCTCTCTCTCTCTCTCTCTCTCTCTCTCTCTCTCTCTCTCTCTCTCAAATAAGTTATATTTAACACGTGCAGGTCTATGGTAGACTTGGGTGATTATGTTCACGCTTGACAAGGCCCAACTGATACGCTGTAACTAAAGCGATTGCAATACTGCCTATTTATTTAGTCTGCCGTTTCAAGAATTTCCAATATTCTCGACGTTTTTAAAATATAAATAGCGTGCATGATAAATAGTTATTGAAGATTCTGAACTTTCTAGTAAAAAATGAACCTAATGGCAATATATATTTAAAAAACGTGATTGACGATGATCCACAACACAAATCAGGCCTTGTGGACTTGAAACCTTAAAGTACGAAGCTTGAGCTCCAAATCCAAACATTTTACATTCTGCCACTTTGCCTAGAAACAAAAATACAATCAAATAGTTTCCATATCTACAATTCGGTCCTTGTTTGGTGTGTGATTCGGCAACTGATAGTTGATGCCACGATACACGGATAGAAAAACAACGTTGATCTCGTTGTTAAATTTGGTTCCTAAATGTCAATGATCCACTTATTCATTCAGAACAAATACACATACATCTTTGTTAAAACTGAATATTTTCATCGATTATATCTTAACGATTTCTCAGAGGTACATTGTTTCTGTATAAGAAAATGTGACATAGTGTTAGTACGATCTCTTGCATATCTAATTATAAACTGTAGTTAACCTAAATTATTGACATATATGAAAATTTCCATTTATATTTTAAAGTCGTCTTATAAAATTTTCTACTTTGAAGGCAACATTCATAAGAGGAATGCAAATTACACTCATTCCCGTCTAAATAATAATAATAGACAGGAGTATACAACCACTGCAACTTTATTATATTCTGTCATCTTATGAGAAATGTAAAAATCTTCTACACTATTGATAAAGACCAATTAGTCACCTGTATATATGGCAGGCGTTTCTCTGAACATCTTTTCATAGAATTTATTACAGGCGACTGACAGGAAATGGAAACGGAAATTGATAGAATATTGATACCAGCGACAGGCAAACAGTAAATTCAACCCGATTCGTGTAAACGAAATATTTTTATATTTGAATGACTATCCAATACCCTATCATGCCATCAAATCCCATCTTAGAATAGAATAAAACTATCGTTGCATCAGCACAAAATATTCGTTATTATAAGCACTGGTTTCTTCCCCAATCCAAAGATCTACCATCAAAATTTGAATGATTTAAGGAAATAATAAGTTTGTAAATGTAAACAGTACTTGTCTCTGCTTACTGTTTATATTTATAATTTTAATATTGTTTGGATTTTTGTGAAGGGGCGGGGGCATTTGCTTGCATGCAATATAGATCTTTCCAATCAACACGTTTATTTTTTTCGTTTGCAGAGAATCCAGGTTTATTTCTGAAACTTGCACACAAAAATAAACAAAAAAGATACCATAAATGGCCATCATGTGATCTTGGCATCCCACAATATAAAATTTATTCGTACCTTTCTTTTTATTTATTTCAAACTTTTTAAATTATTTAAAACCAAAAAAAGAGCCAAAAGTATCGTAACCTGTCCGCCTCTGTCATTCTTCCGATAATTGTTGTATCTACCGATAACCCGTCCGCCTCTGTCATTCTTCCGATAATCTTTGTACCTACCGATAACCTATCCGCCTCTGTCGTTCTTCCGATAATCTTTGTACCTACCGATAACCTTGTAAGCATCTGTCATTCTTCCGATAATCTTTGTACCTACCGATAACCTATCCGCCTCTGTCGTTCTTCCGATAATCTTTGTACCTACCGATAACCTTGTAAGCATCTGTCATTCTTCCGATAATCTTTGTACCTACCGATAACCTATCCACCTGTCGTTCTTCCAATAATCTTTGTACCTATCGATAACCTTGTACGCCTCTGTCATTCTTCCGATAATCTTAGTACCTACCGATGACCTGTACGCCTGATTTGGTCTTCAATGCTCATATTACAGGGCCGTCGATAGGATTTGTGGTTCCTAGGAAACATTCTCCAGTAGACCGATATGAATTAGAAACTGTGACGGCTGTATGCACCCGACATTTTCTCCTAGTTGTCCCGCCTTGTCGACGGCTCTGGACTGTGCACTGTTCGCATTAATCCAAGGCTAATTGGATTCCCCTCTCAAAATACCCCCATATATTAGCATATAATATTGTCTTTAATAATAGAAAAGGGTCGCACACATAGAACTAAAAATCCAGGCGTGCATGTTACGATACCGTATCGTCGATCAAATAAAATGTTTGTTTCTTCGTTCAATATGATGTTCCACTGCAATAATAATAATTCACTACTATTAAATACTGTATTTAAAGATGAGAACGTGTAACACCCACCTGAGAATGAAAATATAATGGAAATCCCGGACCATACGCATACTTAACCAAGAAATCCGGAATATCATCATCATTATAAAAACCAGGAGCTGGTGTGCTGTATGAATAAAATAAAATTATTTTAAATAAATGAAAATAGCTAATAAAAAAGCAAATATTTATCAATGGCATTAAAAGAAACCGAAAAAGTCATCAAAATAAACTAGTGATGAGATAAATATGTTAGTAAAGGTCATATATTTCTCAACTTAGTAGCAACATTAATCAACCGTTTAAAATTGAATTCACATATTTTCTAGAAATGACATTTAAATATAATTTATACCACCATATGTAAGATCTGTAGCCTTTGGTATTTAGAAAAATAACGAAAAGCTACACAAAGATACCAAAATCACATATTTAATTGCATGAAAAATAAGCTGTACAGAAGTTCCGTCGCAGAACAATTCTCCTCACGTGGGCACACTTTGGGTGATATAACACTTATTACAATTGCTCACAATCCCAACTGGAGTTCCGAAACCAGAAAAAAAAAAAAAAAGAATCTTGTTGTGTACGCGGCTTTATAACACTGAAACCAAGCGGTTTGAACCAACATGACTAAAAAAGATAATGTTCTATATTTACTTATTAGTCACTCAATAATAGATAATTAATCCATAGCAATGAAATATTCAGGACATAAATTTGCGTAAAATAACAGATGGCGATATGGCGCATAGATTTCAAGGTTAATATAAAATGATTTTCACCATCATCAGGTTAAAATAAACAAGTTTAATTTTTTTTAAATAAAAATTTCAAGCTTTTATTCCTGTAGAAATAGTCTTGTAAAATTTTGTAACTTTCACGATTTTTAAAAAAAAAAATATTTGTATTGTCTCGCGACTATACTAGAATTGCACCAGAATGTATGACTTAAGATTCTTGATCCAGATTAAGTCTTAATGTAAATAGAGAATATAAATGTTGCCCTTGTACTTACTTGTACGATTCGGACATTGGAAAGGTATAGTTCCAGATGATTTGGTAAGTGTCTCCATCTATCGCCACAACGGATGAATTAAACATGGACATGACTATATCTTCTACGCCGTCTCCAGTTAAATCAAGCAACACTGGCGGTGTCATTATACCCTTCTTACTGTCATAATAGATCTGTCTCGCCTGTAAAATAAACTCCAATATTAAACATTCAAAATCTTCCTCAATTATAGCAGATATCTGAGAGGCAACAAGTATTGCGGGAGAAGACTTGAAATACTTCATCGTCACATTTTGAATTTAAAAATAAACAAGATTTTCCTCAGCTTTATTTTTTTTTTTATTTAAATAATGTAAATCAATGCATACATTAAAAAATTATACCATAAGATAGAAATCCGAATAAAAACGCGTAGGTGTAAAGATAGTACCTAAATATTCGTGTATTATTATGATTTTTAATTATTATTATTATTATTATTATTATTATTATTATTATTATTATTATTATTATTAATTTTTTAATGCATTATTGTTGCTTTATCCCTTTCTTCTACCTTGCTGATCTCTCCTTTAGCCAGATCTCTAAGACGGATTCTCCAGAGGGCGCCACTATGTGTTTCTCCCCCAGTTCCAAACAACACGATGTCATCACCGTTCGGAAGAGTATATATTTGGGGCGAGTAATACGACTCATGAGCGTCGGGCACTCCAACCCAACGAAGTACTGTTCCTGTCCTTCCGCTGAACAAAATAATTCGACCGGAAAGCCGAAATTTACTCCCTGAAAACAAGTGTATGTTAATATAAAAACAATTTACCGTTGGCTACTTTTTCATTACAAACGTGCATTACGAAAAGAAGAAGAAAAAATAGCTGATATGAAGTCATGCTAAGTTCCATTCACTAATAATAGAGAAATCTAATAGCAATACTGACAGTTCTACGAAACGGCAATGGTAAGCCATCGTAAATACCCACATTTTATACTTCATTTCCGAAATCTGTTTTTATACACCCTCATCCTCTTTTTCACGATACAGTTCATTCACACATATCAAAATGTCATTGTAACTAAATGTTTTGTACATGCAACCCATGCCCTATCCTGGTGACCCCAAGGGTGGAAGTCCACAATGAAAATGCTTTTGAATCCCATGAGCTTACCAAAAGAATTTCAACCTAGTGATTTACGTGGAGATGTGGTCCTGGACAGACAGACGAATAGAGTATTATTAGATCTCTTGCTAAGAACAGAAATAAAAAAAATGTAGTTTTCCCTTCATTTTATCGATTATGTTTGCACTTAGTAAAATAATTGTTCGCTTTGTAGTATAAAAAGCACGTTGATATTCAATAGAAAATTGCAAAGTAATGTGTCCACACGCTTTTCCTTTATCTAGTGACTTCCTTTATAACTGCTTGACAATAATAATATTACCTACTTTATACTCTTTAGTTAAATTTCGTATACCATAAGTACGTGGGACTTGGGTTCGTATGTCCTAGTCTCTGATGTTGCGACACTGAGTCTTAAATTAAATAACAGAAAATAAGTGAATTCAAAAAGTTACTTAAAATAAATAATAATTTATTTCTCTAAGTTACAAAGTAAAAATGTGAATGAAAATGTATGGTGAATTAAATCCCAAATAATCCTAAATGTCTTAATACAAATCCAAAAGTATTGAATATTCCGAAAGAATTCCAATTGTTTTGAGCTCAACATCCTTCTCTGATCACAAATTCCCAATGGCTGATATAAAATAGTAATGAACAATTCTTTACCAAAACTTTTAATACACATACCCAGCTGAGCTGAGTCACAATAATATTTGATGGACAACATCCCTAACTCTTAAGCAAGGGTAGACCTTGAACCTAAAATGTGGTAAAGATCTGGCTTACCAGTAAATATTATGACAAAAGTCAAGTAGGCAAAACTCTACAACCCGCATTTACAAACATGATATAAATGTCAGGTACATAATATAGTTTAAATGTACATAACACTGACCAGGCACACTGTTCGCAGGTTGAAGGAACAAAAACTGAAAAACTTCTGGTGAAAACCCCATGTTCATAACACTTCCGTTCTTTGAGGAGTAACAGTAAAGAAGATTTTCAAGATGGCTGTCATGATGCCTGTATTGGACACCATATGCGTACCATTTCTATTTTCTATCAACATGACATCGTAATAAGCCTAAATGTGAAAGCTCCATGCCGATACGACCAGCCATGAAGGAGAAATGGTGATAATACTGTTTTCCAGTCATTGTAGCGGCCATATTGAAACTCAGATCAGCACAATTTTCGTCTATAAAAAGCTGGACATCATAAATATTTCGATGAAAATCCCATCCAAATATGACGACTCATTGAGGATATGAAATTATAACAAGAGTTTCAAGATGGACACTGAGTCTCTGAACAGCACAATATTCATTTAAAATAAACTAAAATCATAAGACGTCTTTTAGCACAAACTCCGCGTTGATACAGCTATCCATCGAAGAGGAGTCACAAAAAGATTCCCAAGATGGCAGCAGCGGTAGTCATATTGGTTGTATTCTTGTAATTGCCTGAATAGTCAATGTATTCTCATAGAGAAATATTAGCGCTGAATTACGTTGTTTACAAAATGAATGTCACTGGTTGGGTACAAATATATATAAAGATCCACTTTAGGCCAATTTAATCTTCAAAAAAACAATAATTAAACACAAAAACTCTTCGATTGAGTTATTTAAAAATAACTTTTAAATGGTCAAGCTTAAACATTTGTGCCACGTCTAGTCAGTCTGATCAACTGGCCCCCAAACGTGTTTTGATACTGATGGTTGGTTTTCGAGACTAATGTCACCTAATCATTAAATTACGCAATAAATAATACATTGTTCTGATGGTGAGCGGTCATTATATACAGAAACAAAATACAGTTGGTACAATGCATTATCGAGAAAGAACGTTATTGATCGGTTATAACGTGCCGCATAGTAAGCATGCACTTAAATTCATCCTTCTCGATAAACGACATATATGCTCCCATACATGTATTTACGTAGCAGCCGCTCGATGTAATTGTCCTTCGTCTCGGAGAATTTTATTAAAAAAAGTTTTTGAATTGTTGTCAGTAATGTTTTAATTCATCAGTTTTGCACACCGAAGCATTTTACTGAATGTAATATTCAAACTCAGCTTGATGCAGACGATGTAAACCAAAAACAAATGGAATGCGTCTCCACGTGACAACTCGTGGGTATTCCAGAATGCTATTAAACGTTGTCACAAAGACTTTTGTCATTTTATTGCTATATGAATTTCAAAACTGTTAATATTTTGTTTAATAATACACTTGTTTCGGTTGTGTTACTAACGACGATGTAAACTTGTCCATAAACGAATGTACTTGGTTTTTGGGTGGTGGTAGATGGGGGCATTCGTGTAGCGTCATAAAACCTTAGAAAGTAATATGATGTCTATATAAGAATGTGAGTATATAATTAGTTCTAATCAGGCATCATTTGTAGGTTTTTACCATATACTCATTTTTGTCTCCTTGACATTATCAGAATCATACACTATTTTACGATACTGAACACTTTGATATTGCACAAACGTCCACGACACGTGTACCTAATATACTATAGCGTATTAGGAACCACTTTATAAATAAATCATGTACATTCATTTAGCAGACGTTTTAGGTTTTTGCTGATCAGATTTGTTTGTGGATGAACTAAACAAGCTATTTCGTCCATTTGAAAGAATAGATGATAACGGAAACTATGTGGACGAGATCACCGAGTCAGAAACGAAACTTTCAAACAAGCACACGAATGAACGTGCTATTCCCAAGGTTAACATGAAACGCGAGATACGTAGTAATTGAAAATACCGTTCTGATAATTGAAACAGATATTTAAGAGTAATACTCTTATCTTTTCGTAAATAGAATGGTTCAGACTATCGCCCGTGATCTCTAGGGTCTAAAAACGTATAGCATAGAAAGGCATATTGAGGCCAAGGGCTATCGCATATCTATCAGAGACTAACCATTTTTCAAGTCTGTCAAAATACTAGATTTGAGGAAACAATGCAACTGAAGGTATTGGTAGGAAATTAAGCCAAGAAGTCAAGACGACAAAAAAGTAATATTTTCGCTAGCTAAATAGACTGTCAAACAACAAAATTGCTGTGCATGTTTCACTGTGTAATTCTTTAGATACAATGCTAAGCTAGTGATACAAGACACACACACAGTAAGATACAAGTCATAGCTGGGGTCCCTCCAACTGCGAGATGCAACTGACTGGGTATAATCATGTTTTCTTTAGCTGGTAAAAAGAATGGTAATAACTATACTTATATTTATGCATCCTAAATTTCCTCAAATTGTACTTTCTTAGTTCTGCAAATCCGAATGACATGTCCTGCAAAACATGATACACAATGAAATTGTACTGGAATTGTGAGTACATCTCCAGCTGACATAAATTCTCCTTACTGCCCTGAATTGAACCTATAATCCCGTCCATCATAATCAGAAAAGCAGATATGAGTTGAGCATAAGCATTGAGCATAAGAACAAACTCTATATATTCCAGACCAAATGGATGTAATGCGCATTCATTCACAAAAAGACTCTAAATCTAAAATTTAAGTAGACCAAAATGACAATTAGTTTTGAAACTACTGTCTAGCGCTCGATGAAGTTCAAAAGTCACTGGTTTTCTATGTGCCCATTATCACTAGTATTGAGTATTAATGGATCTGCGGCTGAGTGTTTCTTTTTTTATGCAGCGAAATTTCAATTATTTTGTTTCTTGTAGTATATTTTTACATTAAGACCTTGGTAGAATAAGAAAATGAGTATATAATAAAAAGGTAATGCATTCGTGTGGGGAAAATATGAACTCGTTTTGACAGATGAAAACTCGCTCCCAAGGTCGTGCAGACTTAATCCGAAAAGCTCTCATTTATAGTTCCCCATACAAATGCAGTAACCCAAACATATTAACAATGAAAACTGAATTATCACTAAACTAGACCATGTTTAATGTCTCTTAAATATTATTTTATTATTTGGCTACAACTATTCAATCATAGCAGAAAGTGACGCACAACCACTTGCAGAGAAAATAAAATATGGTAACGATATTAATTGCAGGTGCTTTCAGAAACTTACGCTGCCTTATCACGTATCTTCGCTTTCAGAAACTTACGCTGCCTTATCACGTATCTTCGCTTTCAGAAACTTACGCTGCCTTATCACGTATCTTCGCTTTCAGAAACTTACGCTGCCTTATCACGTATCTTCGCTTTCAGAAGAAAGCGGGTAGAATTATTTCAACTCCCTGAGTTTCAAGGTGAAAAGAGAAGTTCGGAGTGAATCTTCTATTAATTCTGGAATAGGATTTGTAGAAGATATTTGTTTTTGTTTCAAGTTTTGAAATATAAAAACTGAATATACTGGATCAAAGTATCCTCACGGCATACTCAAGACATGGGTTAAGTGTCCGGTGGTATGAGGGCATTTATGAAATACTAACATGTCTGAAAACTTGAAAGACTGCTTGGTAACAGATAAAAAAGGGTGATCTGTCAAAAATTTAAGCTAGAATGATGGCTGTCTGAGACTGAATACGAATGTTCAGACTCACTTTGTTTTTTGTTTTTTTATACATATAAATCCTTGAAAATAACCGTAATCAAAGAAGCTGGCAATTTCTTCCGCAATCGATTTATGTGCATTGTCTTAGAAATTAAAAGTAACGGCACAAAATAATAATATTTTCAAGACAGAAAATGTCGATCTATCACTAAAGTGAAAGAAAAATATGGAAAAAATATCCCGACCCTTTTTTGCATTGGAGTCATCGAGAAGGATCCAAGTAACAGTTTTGAATTAAACGATTCCAGTTTGAAATTGAAATATAGTGTTAAAAATACCCAAAGTGTCATTTTGTCAAGCTGCTTTTTTTTAAAAATTCCATTACAAAAATGCGGACGTACAACATGAATGTCGTATTGTACACGATAGGTGGAAAATATGGTGAAATAGCTTTTGATTGCAATGGTGTCAATTGACTTACCCATGAAGAAGAGAAAAGAACTCGCTTGTCCGAAAATAGGTTGCTTCAACGGTGTTTTCCTTTTCTCATATGTGTCGTCAAAATGCTTACAAGTCTTGCACTAGTAAACAATTCCAATTGTTTTTTTTTCAGGCGAATTTTTAAATTCGATAATTATTTCCTTAAAATATGGCAACTGCAATGTCAAACAAGCCTACAGAATGACGTTTATTTCAATAAGTTTGTTGTATAATTTAAAAACTTTGCATATAGTCCTGTTTGTTCTCTCTTCGTACGAGTTCTGCAAATATTTCACAACCCGAGAAGATGCGGTCTGTCGAGTATAGTGTGTCCCTTAAATAGAAGTTTGTAATCACTTGAAACAAAAGCTGCTTTTACAACATTTTATATATATATATATATATATATATATATATATATATATATATATATATATATATATATATATATATATATATATATAGTAATTTTCCCTTGCGAGTGCTTGAAAATGTTGTCATGCATACCTGGTTCACCAAGTGGATCCCCACCGTGTATCGCTAGGACATCCACTGTATCGTCACCGTCCAGATCTGGTATTATGTGGGCTGTGTACAGGTTCATTATCTCATTCTTTGCTTCCTGACTCTCAAAACTCCAAAGAAGAGAACCAGTCTTGCCACTGATCGCTTGGAATGCCTATGATGAGAATATCTGAGACTTTCAGAGGAAATCTGTGCAGTGCATTTTTAAGAAACAAATGTGTTTTTTTTTTAATAAATAAAAAAACATATACACAAGAGATATGGATCACAATAAGCTGCTGATATGCGACTGCCAAAAAGCTAAGATGAATAAATTGGTTTTGGAAAGTCTACTGAAATACTGTACATTACTCACTCATTATAACGCTGTCCACGTGAGCTATAGAGAGCTAACCGCCTTATAGTGAGAACGCTATAGATGGTACCCAAGAGCATACCGCTTTATACTGAGAACAATTTTTAAATGAACTGGGAAATACATATAGTTTCACTAACACTAATTGAAATTGGATCCATGGTAATACCTTATAACATGAACCATGTTATAAAGAAGAATATTATAGTAAGGGAGTGCTGTATTTTCAAAAAGGTGGATATGGTAAGCGCGGCTGCCAAACAAGCAAGAACATGAAAATAAAGAAGAAGAAAAAAGCAAACAATCAAGCAAACTAGCCATCTGATGGCATCAGCGTTCTGCATTCTGGTATTCGGGGTAACTGACTTTAAGCGTGTAAGGGAAAATGACCTGTAAATTGCATATGCTATCTGGAACACAGCACTACTGGGAAGAAAACGAGAGTAGTAATAATAATAGGAGATAAAAAGAGGAAAAGAAAAAAGAAACAATAAAAGAATATAATGTAAAGTCGTATTTTCTCCTTGATAATTGAAATACGGCGAACTCTAGTGATTATATACATGTATGCTTTAACGTTGTTTCTTTAAGATTCTAGTCAATAGGACTGTAAACTGCACATTTCATCCAAAACGTATAATCAAAATAGAAAAGTTGAAGCCTATTGGATTAGACTTTGAGTCGTAAGTTTAATTGAAAATTCATGATATACGTTTGCAATGTAATAGTCAGTATACCACCTAAATAAAGAAAGTAGTGACGAAAATATAACAACTATTTGCGTAGTACAAGTATTTCTTTCAAGAGGCACCTTTCAGGTTGTTTGCAATATGTTATTCAGCAAAGAAGAGAATGAAAAGATAGTGAAAATTACACAAATGCATACCCCTGCCCTGCCTCCGCACAGGCAATCGGGGATTCCATCCTTATCCAGGTCAGCGTTGCAATTGATCCCGAATAATTCGTGCGGACCGTAGTGCCGCCATAATTGTTTCCCTGTAAGGCCCTCTAATGCCATCAGTCCTCCAAAACACGGATGGGTCCCATTGAAGTATATATCACATACAATGTTGGGAATCTTATAGCCGTCAGCACCTACGTATAAGGGATTTTTACCTTTGTATCTTTCAAATTCTACATACAACTGCGGTATTATTTGGTACGTTACTTAAATTTGGTCCTCAGTGTTTTTACCTTTCCATTCGATCCAATATCAGAAGAAAGTTAAACCTTGAAAATATACAGTAATAGAAAATGGGGGTTCAGGCTCACCAATCCCAATTCGTGTTCTATGTGAGTGAGAACCCTCATAGAACTCTGCTACTGTGTGATGAGGGTTCTATCTCACCTGTGCTCGAAGGGAATTCTGACTTGCTTTTCATCACAAATCACCTGTGTTCGACGGGGTTCTGGTTCGCTTTTTCCCCGCTGCGTGGGATATTGTTTGAGGGTGAGTGGGTAAACACCATCTGTGGAATATCGTTTATAGTCGAAGGAGCATAGATCATTTGTTGTTGATTGAAAGGCTGGATAATTAATGTGGTTGTAATCGGAAAGTTATCATAGAGTAGTTTTGTATATGTCTCTGTGATTACTGTCTATACTTATTGATAATGGCAATGTGACCGATGAATGTTTGTTTTGACTCCTTTGGATTTTTTCTTGATAATATTATCATCGAGCGTGATGTAATATAGTTTGGATCGAAGTCCTATGAATTCTGTAATGGGTATACCACAAGTTTCATCTTTGAACTTTCGAAGTTTTTTTTTTATTGTCTTTACAGTGAAGTGGGCTTGTTTCTGCATAATTGCGAATATAAAAGAATGAGATCTTGATGTAGAGATCTGCGTTGAAATCGTCAGTGTAAATTTTATAGCCGAGCGAGTCGGTATCGTCATGAGTATCATGGCTTTATCTCAAGTGATGTTTGATGAATTTGTAATGAATTTCTAGCTTGATTATTTTGGAGAGATCGAGGATGGCTGTTCCGACGTAGATTGGTTTATCGAGCATGGGATGTGTTTTCTGGATTCGATTTCGACGAGTTCTTCGTCAAATATTTTCATGCTAACGAAGGTGTATCGTTGGCTACGAGCTTATCTAGTCGTCGCGGGATATTGAAAATTTCGAATTTTTTTTCTGCGTCTGATGCTGTCCATTTTTTTTTTCTATAAAGACGCTGTTCTTGATGAGTTTAAATAAAAACATTTACCGAAGTACACCGTGGCTTTAGCTTGTTGCTGGGTATTAAAGTCGACGTAGGATTTTATCCATGGAGATTGTTTAAACTTGAGAGCTCGATGAACTTGAATGGGTCTAACTTGAAGAGCTTGCTGGAGTAGTCCGTAGTGCCATAATGTATATTGTATATGTTTTGTGATGGATATTTGGTACGAGCTTTAATTTCTTGGCATCTACGATTGATAATTGTGTTTTTGTTGCAGATGTTGGGGCGAAAGCATTGAGGGTGTGATGAGGATTGGTTCAGCGCAGAAGGAATACTCGTTATGAGAGTCGTGTAGATGGGTAGATACTCCAGCCCGACTTTGGCTACATAGCCCCATGAGTCATCTTGATATCCTGTTTGTCTTTTGTCACGTGCCACCTACGGAGTTATTACTAACCCTTGAGAAGGACGGAAAATTAAAAAGGTTAAATAGCTCCGAGCCCCCAGTCAACAAAGCCAACGGTCTAGGTGTATAAAATATATATAAAAAATAAGGCGAAACATAGAACAATTTAATAAACTATGACTTGGTATTCAGCAAGTACAGTACAATTTTTCAAAATAATTCTTCCAATCAATGCAAGACATATCCAAATTACCATTTATTCCATAACGCGAAATTAAAGGTGAGAGTGTTTCCTTCCCGTGTCCCTACGATGTTGCTTTTTCTTTAACTTCCGCTTGTATTTTCTTTTCGGTACTTCTGGTACGCTTGTTCCCGTTCTACCGGCATCCTAGTCGGTACTTCCGGTATCATTATTTCCGTCTCCCGGCCCTCCTTGGCGTCCTATCTCACCCGGAAAGCTTACTTATAAGCCTTTATTTGAAATCGCGTCCGAAGTTCCTAGACCCTCCCCCCTTCCCGCCCTTTTAACAAGCGCATAACTTCGGCACTCGGAGCGCAGTCTAGTGTCTCCAACTTCCTTATGATCTTCTCTCGCCAATGTCAAGACATGCACTGATTCTTTCACAACGAATGTAACAAAATAATGTCTGGTTGCGTGAGAAACGCGCCCAAAAATTTAATATCTTAGTTCTGATTGGATACCGGTGGTCTCTTTGAAAAACTGTCTGGGTTAGTATCACTGATGTGTTATAATGTCAGTTTTTGGTCTCTAAGCCTAAGCCGACCGGTGACATCGCTGCTGATTGCATAACATAGTTTCTCACCATGTTCGCAAGGCTCTCTTTGAAGTAATCGAGAATTTGACGGTAACGCAATGGCTAATGTAGTTTCTGTGTTTCAGAATTGGTCTAAAGTCGTAGTATTATATAACACGTACTAACATTATCTAAGCACTTTGAATTTCGAATTCTATCAAAAGACATCTTTAAACATGATGAAGGAATTGTTAGACAATTTTCTCACACAATGTGACATTTTACATGAAGTAATTGTTCTCCAGTGATCCAGTGAAAATGACCTACGCGAAAGAATTGCTACATGACCTAAACGTATTGATTATTGCTATCAAGGTAGAGGATGTTTGTGGATGATTGAGTGGGATCGTAGTTGGAAATGTATTTGTAATTGGCGACGGCGTGTGTTTGGCTGATAGTGCTGATGCCTCCTCTAATCAAGCTCTCAGTGATCATGAACATGTTTGGATCTTGGAAGAGTTCAAACTTCACTTGACTCGTCTTGAGAATGACATCCCATGAGACCTGTTGAGGTGAAATATCAGAGTGGATGGAGCTGGCAATGATCTATACACATGTGTCTGAAATTTTGGAAGACATCCATGAAGCACGTCTATCTTCGGGTACAGGCAGTGATAATTTCCAAAAGTGTGATATCTGAGCTAGTTCCACATCTTATTAGCGTACTGATGCTTATCATCCGTGATATTTAAAAGATGTAATTGAAAAGGTCTCTAGAGCTGGTATTGAGGTTTCATCCAATCTGGATCACGCATCGATGTATTTGTAGGGATAAAATACCCATTTTGTTGCAGGAGAGGAGCACGATCTCTATATTATTTTATGAAATGTATGAACGTAGGGCAGGTTTGAGCGAGTTCTTCTGGCAACGACTCCAAAAACTGGAAGGAATCAACGAAACGAAATGGACAAATATAAACACCCTGGGTAACCATCGTCAATAATCCTCACTTCAACAATGTCGCTTATTTCGATACGTTCGACTTACCTCTTGCGGATGTCGTTATGAGGAGGTACTTGTAGTACTAATGGATGATTCTGCGTTGACTACATCCAAAAAAAAAACAGAATAGACAATGTCCCGTTGAAGTTGTTTTATAACATCAAAAAATATCCATTCGTATTATAAATAAATGATCTCGATGTGTCTCAAGCGTAAAGTCAAAACGGAGACTGTCGACACCGTCGAGGTGGTCACCAAAAATCATCGGCATATGATTAAATTGAGATGCGCTGTGCACGGTTCTAATAAAGCGCACAATATCACCGATAATGCTTCGTGTCGTGACTTTGTATACAAAAAAAAACATCACTGCAGACACTGCAAGCTCGATAAGAGCTTCGATGACATTAGCGTGGAATGAAATCTGTGTGTGAGAGACTGTAAATAATGCGGCTATCGACACATTGTTATGGATGTGTATGCTTCTATCGGAAAGCTTCATGAACCTCGTGGTGAATGGACGTTGCTAGGACATAAATATACATACAGGGTCATGGAATCCCTTAGAACAACAACTGGATAAACTCGATCAGCCGCTGACAGGTCAGGAACCCTACAACGGTGTTTATGCCATCACGATGCACCACGAAAGCACCATAACCTCTGGGCAGATCATGAAAGTTAATTTGATCACAAAACCGTCCCAAACTGGCTTCGAAATAATAACATCACCTTGCACAGAATTCATAATCCTCTCAAAAATAAAGATTCACCAACGATAATACTAACCGATACTTAGATTTCCTCCCAGACAATGTCGACCACTACAATCATACTTAGCATCGAATCATTCGAATGATTCTACCGGAAGCCTTCTGCAAAAACAAACAACAACAGGTCGCAGATGCCTTACATTTTAGATCCAAATTCAAAGTAGGCGATCGCGTTATAATCAGCAGACAAATATCCACCTTCGAAAAAGGATATATTCTCAACTGCACGGGAAAAGTCAACGTCGTTGATACCGTTCAAAACACCATTCCCATTATATACACTCTCCACGATTTCTCAGAACGACTCACTAACTGGTCTTGTTACGAACAGGAATTACACAAAACAAGCCAGGGCGTCTTCAGAGTTGATAAGGTCATCTCTACCAAAGGGAAAAACAATCACTCGTCAATCGGTTTGGCTATCCTTAACAATTCAATTGGTGGATTTCCACCGCTTCCTTGACTACGATAGTTCCTCCGAAATAATCATATCGTCCTCCTCCATCATGCCCGTCTAAGAGACGTTCTTACATTTCGACGCATGCTCGCCAAGAACCATCTTAAGAAACGCTTAAACACAGTAAAATTTTATAAATTTCGCAAGATCCACCAGCTGCACTAGAGTCACTTTATTCAAACAGTAATAAAACTCATTTCGCTGGGACTCTGATATGAAAACACATCAATGTATCCCAAATGTAATACTGCTAATTGTGATTGTAGCGCCTCATCTTCACTCTCTTTACAATAAATCATCTCAGGCAGATAACTCAGATCCTTATTCGCATACGCTATCAACTCCATCGCACGATTCAACCATTCCTGAGACACAATTCTCATTCTGGATCTGAGCTCTTCTCACTCAGACCTAACTTATATACAATCCAGGGATAACATGGAAGAGACCTCTTCGCTTCGAGTACGGATGATGAAAAGTGAGCTAGAACCCCCTTCAAGCACAGGTGAGCCAGAACCGTCATAACTCGTAATATAGTTTATGGGTGGTCTCACTCGCCTAGACCACACAGTGGGGCAGGTGAGCCATAACGCCCATTTTCCTCTAATACTAAAAACATATTATACTGAAATACATAATGTATAAAAGTTGATGATGATCGTGGAATTTCGTAGACCACCATCTTGGGGTGGGGGTAGGAACATTAACATAATCATTATCAACGTTTCCAGATGTCTAGAATGTGAACATTTGAAATGCTTTTTTGTTAACTATTTGAAATGTTTGCCATTGTATTTCTTGCTTTTTAAAGATATGATTGTCCTGATACATAAAATATGAACTATCGTTATTCCTTCCAATGTACAATTATGATACATGTGTATTGTCCTGATACATAAAATATGAACTATCGTTATTCCTTCCAATGTACAATTATGATACATGTGTATGTAGCTCTGCGAATTTCTAGGTGTCAGTAAATGTACCTAAAATTAATTAATTGGTTTCGATCATGAATCATTTCAAACCGTCCTTATCGATATAGAGAGTAACACATCTTGTAAAATAAATCTTAAAACAGGGTACTTTGTTTACATAACATTTGTTATGCCGCCATGGCTTGTAGCAGAATTGATTTATTTATTAAGTTGTAACCACCTTTTTTTTACACTCGACTATATTTGCCACAATCTGTTTGCCTCCCTTTTAGTGCCATGCATTATCAAATATGGACGCGTCCATTACTCAGGACAAGCATGGCGGATTACATACACACGCCAGTTTTTTCAGCATGTCTCGAATAGAAGGTGTTGCGCTGTATGTCAATATGAATTTTAGTCACATTTCAAGACGCTGATATGAAAATCCAATGATAATTTAACTATGATCAAGCAAGGTGGAGATAACTCTAATATGCTTTGAAAATTAACATTAGACCCGGAGATCAAAATAGATCTTTTTTTACCATACCCGGTGTCAAAATGAATACGTCTTGTATGCAATTATTGGTTGTTATTTCAAGTTATATTTTTAAAAAATTGACATTATTACAATTTTAGCTCGTTTTTCAATGTGAGTAAAGGCTTAGTTTAAATTATATGTTATCCTTTTATTCGGCCAAATACGCACTCTACACATGAATGTTTAGAAAGAGCAACAATATTACCATTTTGTTTAAACTGTATTTGAAATTTTTAGATGATGTGCGTTGCCTGAAATTAAATTTTGAATTAAGTGGGTCAGGTGTAACCCAAACCGGTAAATACATTGCCAGCAGGATGGAAGTAGTACATATACTTAGTGACGTCATTCGAAAAGCTCGAAAATTTTACACTGCAAATGTATGTCAATTAATTTTAAATCGACACGCCAAATAACAAGTTCGTAACTTTTCAAACACTATATATGTGATATTAATGGGACGGTTCAATGGTTTATAAGGTATAAACTTAACGGACTGTTACTTTGTCGATTTTCAGGGCCAACCTTTTTTATTATTATAAATACGACCTAGCCCTTCGCCGTCTTGACGAAATGTCGTCTGAATCTGTAATGTAATACTGTAATGTAATGTAATAAGGTAATGTAATACAATAATGTAATGTAATACTCGTTGTTTAAAAAAGTATGAAACAATGGCAAGTATCCTGCTTTTTTTCATTTATCCGGGCTGTGCTTCTGCTTTGCAGTAAATCACATCGATGTGTATTGTTATGCACGATCAGAAGCAATTTACTTAAGAATTACTGTACATATGAAAAAGTCTAAATATGTGTTTTAAATGTATTTTTATTTACTTTTATAAATTTATAAATACCTTAACATTTATTTATTGTAAGGTATTATTAAAAATGTTTCCAAAAGTCGAAATCTTTAAACGACCGATTAGTTTTATATATCAATTTTTGGACAGCTCCTGGAGTAATAGCTTAGAGTTTATTGGGAATATATATATAAATATGTAATAATGAGACCATGATAAATCAAAAAGAAGTTATTATTAATTCTTCAAAATGCATTTTTTTCAAAATACCTTGAGCATTGATGTGCAAAACGAACTATATTACTTTAACACGTGCAATGATCAAGATGCGTGAAAATAAGTTTTAAAAAATGTTGGTAACAATGGTTAGAAATCATTAAGTTCTCGCTTTTCAAGATTATTTTAAATCCCAAAGATGTTGATAAAAGTACAAATAGCAAAGAATAGACATGTAAATTTCATAACCTACCAGTAGCAAATCCTAATATTACATCTAGCACACCATCTTTGTTGACATCTACCAATCGGAACGCAGACTCCGTGAGTAGTTTTGGAAAACCTTTCACCCATACATCTTCTACTTGTATACTATCGCATCCGATGATATCCAAATACTCTTGTTTTAAAGACTGGGTTAATATTTGTGATCCGGGTCTTGTGTAACGTGGTTTATTCACATAGTAGACAACTAATCCCATGAGAGATCCAAGAGATGTAACTAGAAAAAAGAAACATAAAACTGCTTTGCAAATGGGTTTGCAGCTACAGTCTGATCCTCGAATCCTCGATCTTTGTTTCGAATACATGAGAGGTTCAGCTGACACGTCCTCGACAGACACCTCGTCCTCATCGGAATATTCATTTTCCCAGTCCTCGGGTTTTTCAAAATCATCCGGTATGTATCCATTTTTCTTACCTCTTTTACTGAAGAGCACTTTAGTTTCCATGGAGACTAAATCCGTCGTGTAGTTCTCTCACTACCAATTCTAAATATCGTCCTCTGCAAAGGAATCAAATATGTATTCGATTAGTGCTATAGAACAGCAACTCATTCATTCATTCATTAAAAAAAAACGTACAATACTCGAACGCATTAACAAATTTAAAATAAAAAGTATTTTCTTAGCAATTTCAAAATCTTCAATAAAATTATTATTTTCAATAAAATTATTATTTTCTTATTATTGCATGTTTTAAGCCCTGTTAACAAATTTAAAATATCCTTTGAGTTGTAATATTCGCAAATCTCTGCTGGCTGTAAGTTCTGTATAGTGTTAAAAAAACCAGCAACAAACAGATAACTAATAGTATGCGTTTGCTTAAAACAGTAAAAAGAATGTACACAGGCAAAGGGGATGTGTGTACACAGGCAAAGAGGATGTGTGTACACAGGCAAAGGGGATGTGTGTACACAGGCAAAGGGGATGTGTGTACACAGGCAAAGGGGATGTGTGTACACAGGCAAAGAGGATGTGTGTACATAGGCAAAGGGGATGTGTGTACACAGGCAAAGGGGATGTGTGTACACAGGCAAAGGGGATGTGTGTAAACAGTTTTCTTCTGAATCTTGAGCATACTGTTAGAACCATCTAAAGTAACTGAATAGAAGAAACAATACATGCAAGAAAAAATTGTACAGGATATGGAAATAAGACGAAGAAAAATGCAAAGAGATGCATTGAACTTGTTAAAACAGTCAAAATAGACCAATAGATGAAAATGGCCATGGGAACAACGAGTCTGCGTCTTATTATCTTTGCCTTATAGTGACACCATAAAGGCATACTCTTATTATGATTGAGGTAATGTCATTGCATCTTAGTTCTGAGAACTCTTGTAACGCTCAAAAACCCCACAGTTGCCTGTTTTTTTTTAATAAAGAGCACTTTGATTGTGTTAAGTGTGAATAATACCAATAAATACGCACAAACAAATATGTTGTTCAATTTGGGTGTTCTTGAGACGAGAAGAAAAAACATTTGAAAACGACAAAAGGCCAAATTTTGAAACCTGCGTGATATTAATCAGTCGATTACAAGGGCTAAAAACCTTGCTTCAATCGAATGATTACTTGCACAAACCTCCTTCACACTATATCTGTGAACCTGATTGTCTTTCAAGTGTATTTATCCCGCTGAGAGCACATTAGATTTAGAGACGTAAACCGGTGGTCTGTCTGTCTGCTTGCGTGTATGTATGTATGTATGTATGTATGTATGTATGTATGTATGTATGTATGTATGTATGTATGTATGTATGCATGCATGCATGTATGTGGGGGGTAGGTGTGTGTGTGTGTGCGCGCGCGTGTGTGCAGGTAGGTAGGTATTTGTCTGTGTCTATGTGGGGGTAGGGGTGTAACGATACGTCTGCACCATTCTGGTCATATATTTAAAATTTAATATAAAAAATATGCAAAGAAAAAACGTTTTATAAAAAACATTTCACAGTTCAACGCAAACATAGAGTCTAAAAATTAAAACTAAACGGCAAATATACGATAAATCTTGTATATTTAAAATAAAATTATGAACCTTCGTTCATGTTCAATAACGCTTAGAATTTGCACCTGATGATGAAATCAATGTTAACCTTTCTGTATCCAACAAATCATTTAAAAATAAATAATTTCCACTGCATACTTTATTTTCATTTATACTATCCAACATTTGGCAATGGGTATTATTTAATGTCATAGTTTCCATTTGCTTAGGACGGTTGCATACCTTCTCAAAAGGGCACACATTTCATCCAATTATTACGGTTAACTGTGAAACTTAATTCTATTTTCTGTTGCGCAATTCAAACACACATGTATGAATCTAATGATTAAATACTTTTTTTTCAATGAAAAAAATTGAAGCAAAAATAATTTCCAATGCTTATCGTATTTCCATTGCGTTCCATTTTTCATTGTGTATTTTAGTCATACATTAATCACGTTCCACAGTAGCTGGACCGTTTATCGGTTACTTTATGAATCGTGAGGTGAATACTGTTTTATCGGTTACTTTATGAATCGTGAGGTGAATACTGTTTTATCAGTTACTTTATGAATCGTGAGGTGAATACTGTTTTATCAGTTACTTTATGAATCGTGAGGTGAATACTGTTTTATCAGTTACTTTATGAATCGTGAGGTGAATACTGTTTTATCAGTTATTTCATGAACCGTGAGGTGAATACTGTTTTATCGGTTACTTTATGAATCGTGAGGTGAATACTGTTTTATCAGTTACTTTATGAATCGTGAGGTGAATACTGTTTTATCGGTTACTTTCTGAATCGTGAGGTGAATACTGTTTTATCAGTTACTTTATGAATCGTGAGGTGAATACTGTTTTATCAGTTATTTCATGAATCGTGAGGTGAATACTGTTTTATCAGTTACTTTATGAATCGTGAGGTGAATACTGTTTTATCAGTTACTTTATGAATCGTGAGGTGAATACTGTTTTATCAGTTACTTTATGAATCGTGAGGTGAATACTGTTTTATCAGTTATTTCATGAACCGTGAGGTGAATACTGTTTTATCGGTTACTTTATGAATTGTGAGGTGAATACTGTTTTATCAGTTACTTTATGAATCGTGAGGTGAATACTGTTTTATCGGTTACTTTCTGAATCGTGAGGTGAATACTGTTTTATCAGTTACTTTATGAATCGTGAGGTGAATACTGTTTTATCAGTTATTTCATGAATCGTGAGGTGAATACTGTTTTATCAGTTACTTTATGAATCGTGAGGTGAATACTGTTTTATCAGTTACTTTCTGAATCGTAAGGTGAATACTGTTTTATCAGTTACTTTATGAATCGTGAGGTGAATACTGTTTATCAGTTACTTAATGAATCGTGAGGTGAATACTGTTTTATCAGTTACTTTATGAATCGTGAGGTGAATACTGTTTTATCAGTTACTTTATGAATCGTAAGGTGAATACTGTTTTCTCAGTTACTTAATGAATCGTGAGGTGAATACTGTTTTATCGGTTACTTTATGAATCGTGAGGTGAATACTGTTTTATCGGTTACTTTCTA
This sequence comes from Unio delphinus, assembly GCA_029339505.1. NCBI lineage: Eukaryota > Metazoa > Mollusca > Bivalvia > Unionida > Unionidae > Unio > Unio delphinus. The sequence continues at coordinate 1,998,752 of JAQISU010000091.1, read as the reverse complement.
AATCGTGAGGTGAATACTGTTTTATCAGTTACTTCTAAATCGTGAGGTGAATACTTTTTATCAGTTACTTTCTGAATCGTGAGGTGAATACTGTTTTATCAGTTACTTTCTGAATCGTAAGGTGAATACTGTTTTATCAGTTACTTTATGAATCGTGAGGTGAATACTGTTTATCAGTTACTTTCTAAATCGTGAGGTGAATACTGTTTTATCAGTTACTTTATGAATCGTGAGGTGAATACTTTTTATCAGTTACTTTCTGAATCGTGAAGTGAATACTGTTTTGTCAGTTACTTTATGAATCGTAAGGTGAATACTGTTTTCTCAGTTACTTAATGAATCGTGAGGTGAATACTGTTTTATCGGTTACTTTATGAATCGTGAGGTGAATACTGTTTTATCGGTTACTTTATGAATCGTGAGGTGAATACTGTTTTATCGGTTACTTTCTGAATCGTGAGATGAATACTGTTTTATCAGTTACTTTCTAAATCGTGAGGTGAATACTGTTTTATCAGTTACTTTATGAATCGTGAGGTGAATACTTTTTATCAGTTACTTTCTGAATCGTGAAGTGAATACTGTTTTATCAGTTACTTTATGAATCGTAAGGTGAATACTGTTTTCTCAGTTACTTAATGAATCGTGAGGTGAATACTGTTTTATCGGTTACTTTATGAATCGTGAGGTGAATACTGTTTTATCGGTTACTTTCTAAATCGTGAGGTGAATACTGTTTTATCAGTTACTTCTAAATCGTGAGGTGAATACTTTTTATCAGTTACTTTCTGAATCGTGAGGTGAATACTGTTTTATCAGTTACTTTCTGAATCGTAAGGTGAATACTGTTTTATCAGTTACTTTATGAATCGTGAGGTGAATACTGTTTATCAGTTACTTAATGAATCGTGAGGTGAATACTGTTTTATCAGTTACTTTATGAATCGTGAGGTGAATACTGTTTTATCAGTTACTTTATGAATCGTGAGGTGAATACTGTTTTATCGGTTACTTTCTGAATCGTGAGGTGAATACTGTTTTAGTTACTTTATGAATCGTGAGGTGAATACTGTTTTATCAGTTACTTTATGAATCGTGAGGTGAATACTGTTTTATCAGTTATTTCATGAATCGTGAGGTGAATACTGTTTTATCGGTTACTTTATGAATCGTGAGGTGAATACTGTTTTATCAGTTACTTTATGAATCGTGAGGTGAATACTGTTTTATCGGTAACTTTCTGAATCGTGAGGTGAATACTGTTTTATCAGTTACTTTATGAATCGTGAGGTGAATACTGTTTTATCAGTTATTTCATGAATCGTGAGGTGAATACTGTTTTATCAGTTACTTTATGAATCGTGAGGTGAATACTGTTTTATCAGTTACTTTATGAATCGTGAGGTGAATACTGTTTATCGGTTACTTTCTGAATCGTGAGGTGAATACTGTTTTATCAGTTACTTTATGAATCGTGAGGTGAATACTGTTTTATCAGTTACTTTATGAATCGTGAGGTGAATACTGTTTTATCGGTTACTTTACGAATCGTGAGGTGAATACTGTTTTATCAGTTACTTTCTGAATCGTAAGGTGAATACTGTTTTATCAGTTACTTTATGAATCGTGAGGTGAATACTGTTTATCAGTTACTTAATGAATCGGGAGGTGAATACTGTTTTATCAGTTACTTTATGAATCGTGAGGTGAATACTGTTTTATCAGTTACTTTATGAATCGTGAGGTGAATACTGTTTTATCGGTTACTTTATGAATCGTGAGGTGAATACTGTTTTATCGGTTACTTTATGAATCGTGAGGTGAATACTGTTTTATCGGTTACTTTCTGAATCGTGAGATGAATACTGTTTTATCAGTTACTTTCTAAATCGTGAGGTGAATACTGTTTTATCAGTTACTTTCTAAATCGTGAGGTGAATACTTTTTATCAGTTACTTTCTGAATCGTGAAGTGAATACTGTTTTATCAGTTACTTTCTGAATCGTAAGGTGAATACTGTTTTCTCAGTTACTTAATGAATCGTGAGGTGAATACTGTTTTATCGGTTACTTTATGAATCGTGAGGTGAATACTGTTTTATCGGTTACTTTCTAAATCGTGAGGTGAATACTGTTTTATCAGTTACTTTATGAATCGTGAGGTGAATACTGTTTATCAGTTACTTAATGAATCGTGAGGTGAATACTGTTTTATCAGTTACTTTATGAATCGTGAGGTGAATACTGTTTTATCAGTTACTTTCTGAATCGTGAGGTGAATACTGTTTTATCGGTTACTTTCTGAATCGTGAGGTGAATACTGTTTTATCAGTTACTTTCTGAATCGTGAGGTGAATACTGTTTTATCAGTTACTTTATGAATCGTGAGGTGAATACTGTTTTATCAGTTACTTTATGAATCGTGAGGTGAATACTGTTTTATCGGTTACTTTCTGAATCGTGAGGTGAATACTGTTTTATCAGTGGGCACATTAAAGGCTTTAATGAGAGTTAGTATACTTCATAGTGTGGCTGTTTGTTTTTCTGTAAAAAAAAATCAACAATAATTTTAAAGAAACAAAGTATATATTATTCTTGTTTAGTGGTTTCTCATTGTTATTTGCATTTTATTATTTTACGATGTCGTAATCATAAAGTCCCTGGAGCTGGCCCCTTTGTTTTCCTTCCTGATACATTTCTTTATAACATATACTTCATTCCTGAAACACTAGGTCATAGAGTTGGGTTTTTGTTTAATGGTCCTCAAATTCTTGTGATCTTAACCAAGGATCACTCTATTCAGTCTATTGAATTGTGTATGGTATATGTGTATGCTATTTTGTTTTAATCATGTAATGTGTTTGTGTTAGGAATGACCGTTGTACGTATTTTAAATTACATTACTTTTTTAAATTTACTTTGTGTATCTGCGTACAAAAAAGAAAGAGAGATTTTATTTAGGTATAATGTATACAATTAATAAAATTATGTGTTGTGATGGTTCTCAATATTGACAAGACTGGCGTTATATTTATCTGAGAGAGAGAGAGAGAGAGAGAGAGAGAGAGAGAGAGAGAGAGAGAGAGCGCATTTCTTAAATTTCCACGACTGATCCAACAAGTGATGTACAAAACAGTGTTTAAAATAACTACACAGTTCATACAAATCTGTGCTGACAGTCACTTATAAATTATAACGTTTGTTTCATGGCGTGATTGTAACTGTAATGAATGGGAACAGTAAATGTGCCATCGGTCAGTGCACAAAATATTTTGTTTCGTAAACAAAATAAAGAGAGAGAGAGAGAGAGAGAGAGAGAGAGAGAGAGAGAGAGAGAGAGAGAGAGAGAGAGAGAGAGATGGATGGGGAGGAGGAGGAATACTGGTTCTACAAGTGTTTCATTCGGAGAGTTTCAGTCTTTCGTCGCTGTACATATGTGTAGTTCGCCAGTCTTTTCACCCATGGTAATTGACTAATTGTACATTGTGAGAGTGGCTAGAAATCACTCATGCGTCATGATTAACCTAACCAAATATAAAACACTTGGCATAAGACGAATTGGTTAGTGACGACAATAGTTATCTTCTTGTCCAGCGACTTAATTACCTACCGGATGTAGTAAATACCTAATACGAGAGAGATAACTAGGTTACCGAAAAGATCTATATAGAATATTAAATATATAATAATTTTCTTTTATATAAACCACATTATTTCTTTTGTGTTGGAACATCATTAAAAAAAACTTCTTCACTGAGTTTTAATTTACATCAACAATATCTCACAGGGTATAAGTCGACACACTTAATACGATTACGTTCTATTGTCAATTGCTGCAAATGGATGTCTTCCGGCATTATGCATTGGTCGGGTGATTGTGTCTTAACAGGAGTTGCACAATGTCACATGATCGATATGAGAGCAGCCACTCTTAAATGATAGAGCCAATGTTCTGAAGAATGTGTGTGAATTTTTCAGTCCGCATATGTTGAACAGTATATAGATCATGCAGATTTATGCAATATTTGAACTTAGAATATGGAATCTTCCATTCAGACATCAACGACTGCAGGAAGCTTTGATGTATTATCTATCCCATCATTTTCCCTACTGCCAGACAGCCAATAATAAAGAATATTTTACCATATTTTATGAGCAACCAAATGGAACCCATCCTAACCAGATCAACTACATACTGTTTCATATCCATTACCGATCTGGCATCAACAGAGCAAAACAAGGATGTTTCCCGGTGCTGATGTTGGGAGTGATCACTACCTCGTAATTATGAACTTCCGAGTGAGGCTGAAGAAAATTAACAAGCCAAAGAAAATCAGGCTCAAATTCAACTTTGAACAACTGAAGGACCCAAACATCTGCAAATAATTCCAAGCCACAAATGACGGAAATTTTATATACTTCTTGTGATGGATCCTGTGATGGATGTTGATGTTAAGGTGATGACATACACTTTCAGCACAGTCACAACAGCAGCTGCCAATGCCATCATTGGCCTGCATGGCTCAAGGAAAAACCCTAGGTTACAGATGATACTCTGAAGTTGTGTGATGCCCAAAGAGACATCAAACACACCAGACACACAACAGGGGCAATCGAGTATCGAGAAATAAACAAGAATATCAGAAAAAAACTTGAAGAAAGCAAAAGAAGATTGGATTTGACAAAAGTGCACTTAAATAGAGAGCAACCTGATAAAAAAAATAACAGCAAAAAGGCATAACAAATTGTGAAAGACCTCACACGACAGAATCAACCAAGAGTCAGTACCATTCAAGACGAAAATGGAAAATGCCTCACAGAAGCGAGTGACACTGCAAAACAATGGACTGAGTGTTGCAAAGAACTCTAATACAACCATCAGTACACAGGAGATCCAGAGGCGCTTAATGTTCCAAACTCCTCAATGATGATGATTGTTCCATTCTCAATGAAGAGGTGGAGTCAGCAATAAGAGCACTGATGAATGGGAACGCAGCTGGAGTAGACAACATCCCAGCTGAACTTATCAAGAAAGAGGGGATCAGCGATAGAGCTACCAACAAATATCTGCAACCAGATCTGGCCACATGTGAATGGCCAACACAGTGGACCCAATTACTGATTATAACACTCCCCAAAAAGGCAATCTCCAGCTGTGCGTAAATTACAGAACTATCCGTTTCATCAGCCGTGCTAGTAAGGTGATGCTGAAGATCATCTTGCACAGAATGAAACAACAAGGAGAATAGTCGCTGAAGAACAGGCCTGGCTCCGGAGTGGAAGAAGCACAACAGATCAAATATACAATCTCAGGATTCTGTATAAAAAGTACTCGCAACATCAAGAAGACGTCTACCACGTGTTCAAGGATTTCAAAAAGGGCTTTGACAGAGTGTGGCATGAGGCAGTTTGGGCAACAATGAAAAAGTACAACATGGGTCCTACGTTGACCAACGTCATCAAGCAGACTACTGCCAAGACTACCAGTGCAGTAATTGCCCAAGGTTCTGCGGGGGACTGGTTCCAGACAACAGTCGGAATACGTCAAGGCTGTCTCCTGTCACTCACGCTTTTCAACATCTTAGAGCGCATCATGAGCGAAGCCCTGGAAAACCACTGTGGGACAGTCAGCATTGGAGGGCGTAACATCATCAACCTCCGCTTTGCAGACGACGTTGATGGGCTGGCAACCACTGAAGACAAACATGCCACCTTAGTGAAGAACCTGGATGAAACATCTTCCAGAGAGGACAGAAAATGGAAACAGTGAGCCAGTTCAAATATATTGGTTCCATAATCACCGAAGAGGGATCAAGAATAGTAAAACTTTTGTCACGAGCAGCACAAACAACGGCAGCTATGTCAAAGATAAGACCCATCTGGAGAGACGAGAATATATGTCTGAAAACTAAAATCACACTATTGAGAGCACTAGTCATCTCAATCTTTTTGTATTCATGTGAGGCCTGGACCCTGACAGCAGAATTACAGCGATTAATCCAGGCTCTTGAAATTATATGCTACATAACCATCCTTGGCATCTCTTATATGGACCACATCACAAATGAAGAAGTGAGTAACACCATCAGGCGCAAAGTAGGAAAAGATGAAGACCTCCTCGCCAATGTCAAAAAGAGAAAGCTGAAATGGTATGGCCATGTCACTAGAGCCAACAGTCTATCCACCACAGTACTGCATGGCAGTGTCCAGGGTGGCAGAAGGAGAGGTAGACAGAAAAAAAAGTATTTTGAAT